>LR812521.1:14885919-15026212 GCA_903798195.1 Danio kyathit | reverse complement strand
CAGGAGAGGACTCTTATCAAACATGTGAAGTTTCGGGCTGATCGGATGTTGTGTATTGAGGTATAAGTACTTCCTGTTCCATGGCGAAGCGTTGATGTTTGTCAGGCCGTCACGGACACGCCCCGCGGCGAAAACTCTAGATCTTCACAATATATCATCGCTAGAACTTTCATATAACACCAGCCTAATTTAGTGCTGATCGATGAAATTTGTGGGAGGAATTTGTTATGCTGTAAAACACATCACTTCTGTTGCCAGCAGGTGGCGCTATAACTGTAACTGGATATTGGCATGTAAACGTTTCAGGTCAGGACGGTTATCATACGTGTTAATTTTGAGGCAGATCGGATAATGCATGCCTGAGTTATAGCAACTTCCTGTTTCATGGCGAATCCTCAAAGTTTGCGAGGCCGCCACGGACACGCCATCGCCGAAAACTCTAAAGCTTCGCAATTTACATCGCCAAGGCCTTTAGATGACAAAACCCAATTTTGGTGTCGATCGGATAAAATTCCTAGGAGGAGTTCGTTCAAATACAACGCCTGGAAATGGCAAAAACGCCACTTTTTCGCCGCAGGAAATCAAAAATATCCGACTTCCTGTTGGGTTTGAGATTTTGCCCCTCTAGACTTTTTTGTAGGTCTTGGCATGTTGAGGTGTGTGCCAATTTTCGTGCGTGTGCGTGATTCGTAGCTCGGGGGCTTGTCCGTCACAAGTGCATAGGTGGCGCTGTCGAGCCATTTTGCCACGCCCACTTCCGAAACCTATAATAAACGTAAATTTTCGCCACTTCGAGGCGTGTGCAAAGTTTCGTGAGTTTTCGGGCATGTTTAGCCCCTCAAAATCGCGATTCATTTCGGAGAAGAGAAGAAGAAGAAGAAGAAGAAGAATAATAATAATAGAAACGGAGCATTCCAATAGGGCCTACGCACCGTAGGTGCTCGTCCCTAATAAACGGAGCAATTCCAATAGGGCCTACGCACCGTTCCGGTGCTCGGTCCTAATTAAAGCTGCAAGCAGCGATGATAGGGACCTCGCACCCCAGCTCACCGCCGCCCGGTGGCCTCAAGATGACAGAGAACGGCGAACAATATTAATTTAAATTCCGATATATAAAAAAAACCTGCGAAAAATCACAGACTTATGCCAAATTTCCTCCTGTCAGCAGGTGGCGCTATGACTGTGATTCAACATTGGCATGTACATGTCTTCAGGAGAGGAACTTTATCAACCATGTGAAGTTTCAGGCAGATCGGACATTGTGTGGTTGAGTTATAAGCCGAACTACCTTCTTCCAGCAGGTGGCGCTATGACTGTGACTCAATATTGGCATGTAGATGTCTTCAGGAGGGGAACTATATCAACCATGTGAAGTTTCGGGCAGATCGGACATTGTGTGGTTGAGTTCTAAGCCGAACTACCTTCTTCCAGCAGGTGGCGCTATGACTGTTACTCAATATTGGCATGTAGATGTCTTCAGGAGAGGACTCTTATCAACCACGTGAAGTTTCAGGCAGATTGGACATTGTGTGGTAGAGTTATAAGCCAAACAACCTTCTGTCAGCAGGTGGCGCTATAACTGTGACTCAATATTGGCATGCAGATGTCTTTAGGAGAGGACTCTTAGCAAACTTGTGAATTTTCAGGCAGATCGGACACTGTTTGGCTGAGTTATAAGGGCTTTCCTGTTGCCAGCAGGTGGCGCTACGTCTGTGACTCAGTATTGGCATGTAGATGTGTGCAGGAGAGGAACTTTACAACCATGTGAAGTTTCAGGCAGATTGGACATTGTGTGATTGAGTTATAAGCCAAAGTACCTTCTGCCAGCAGGTGGCGCTATGACTGTTACTCAATATTGACATGTAGATCTCTTCAGGAGAGGACCCTTATCGAAAATGTGAATTTTCAGGCAGATCGGACATTGTTTGGCTGAGTTATAAGTGATTTCCTGTTGCCAGCAGGTGGCGCTATAACTGTAACTGGATATTGGCATGTAGATGTCTTCAGGAGAGTACTCTTATCAACCATGTGAAGTTTCGGGCTGATCGGATCATGTGTGAATGAGCTATAAGTACTTCCTGTTCCATGGCGAAGCGTTGATATTTGTCGTGCTGCCACGGACACGCCCATCGGTGAAAACTCTAGATCTTCACAATATATCATCGCTAGAGCTTTCAGATAACACCACCCAAATTTGGTGCTGATACGATAAATTTGTGCGAGGAGTTTGTTATGCTGTAAAACACAACACTTCCTGTTGCCAGCAGGTGGCGCTATAACTGTGACTGGATATTGGCATGTAAACGTGTTCAGGTCAGGACGGTTATCATACGTGTTAATTTTGAGGCAGATCGGATAATGCATGCCTGAGTTATAGCAACTTCCTGTTTCATGGCGAATCGTCAAAGTTTGCGAGGCCGCCACGGACACGCCCATCGCCGAAAACTCTAAAGCTTCGCAATTTAACATGCCAAGACCTTTAGATGATAAAACCCAATTTTGTGTTGATCGGATAAAATCCCTAGGAGGAGTTCGTTCAAATACAACGCCTGCAAATGGCAAAAACGCCACTTTTTCGCCGCAGGAAGTCAAAAATATCCGACTTCCTGTTGGTGTTGAGATATTGCTCCAAGAGACTTTTTTGTATGGTTTGGCATGTTTGAGGTGTGTTCCAATTTTCGTGCGTGTGCGTGATTCGTAGCTCGGGGGCTCGTCCGTTCTAATTTATAGGTGGCGCTGTTGAGTCATTTTGCCACGCCCACTTCCGAACCTATAATAAACGTAAATTTTCGCCACTTTTGAGGCGTGTGCAAAGTTTCGTGAGTTTTCGGGCATGTTTAGCCCCTCAAAACCGCGATTCAATCCGCGGAAGAAGAAGAAGAATAATAATAAACGGAGCAATTCCAATAGGGCCTACGCACCGTTTCGGTGCTCGGTCCCTAATATAACGGAGCAATTCCAATAGGGCCTACGCACCGTTTCGGTGCTCGGTCCCTAATAAACCGAGCAATTCCAATAGGGCCTACGCACCGTTTCGGTGCTCGGTCCCTAATAATAAACGAGCAATTCCAATAGGGCCTACGCACCGTTTCGGTGCTCGGTCCCTAATAATAATAATAAGAAACGGAGCAATTCCAATAGGGCCTACGCACCGTAGGTGCTCGGTCCCTAATAATAATAATAATAATAATTTACCATAGTTGAATCTGATTCAGGGCAACGCAGTGGCGCAGTAGGTAGTGCTGTCGCCTCACAGCAAGAACGTCGCTGGGTCGCAGGTTCGAACCTCGGCTGGGCTGGGTCAGTTGGCGTTTCTGTGTGGAGTTTGCATGTTCTCCCTGCGTTCGCGTGGGTTTCCTCCGGGTGCTCCGGTTTCCCACAGTCCAAAGACATGCGGTACAGGTGAATTGGGTAAGCTAAATTGTCCATAGTGTATGAGTGTGAATGTGTGTGTGTGAAAGTTCCCAGAGATGGGTTGCGGCTGGAAGGGCATCCGCTGCGTAAAATCGTGCTGGATAAGTTGGCGGTTCATTCCGCTGTGGCGACCCCGCAAGGACAAAGCCGACAAGAAAATGAATGAATGAATGAATGAATGAATCTGATTCACATAATAACCTACATTAGGTAAGTTGCTATTCTGAGTGAGTTCAGAAAAAAAAAAGTTTTATTTTGTTTTTACAAATAACTCTGTATTCAAATGTTAGTATCTTTTCAGATGTAGTTATTTTTTTCAACACAACTACATATAGTTAAAGTCAGAATTATTAGCCCCCCTGAATTATTAGCCCCCCTGTTTATTTTTCCCTCCCAATTTCTGTTTAATGGAGAGCAGATTTTTTCAACACATTTCTAATCATAATAGTTTTAATAACTCAGTTCTAATAACTGATTTATTTTATCTTTGCCATGATGACAGTAAATAATATTTGACTAGATATTTTTCAAGACACTTCTATACAGCTTAAAGTGACATTTAAATGCTTAACTAGGTTAATTAGGTTAACTAGGCAGGTTAGGGTAATTAGGCAAGTTATTGTATAACGATGATGAGCTTAAAGGGGCTAATAATTTTGACCTTAAAATGGCTTTTAAAAATTAAAAACTGCTTTTATTCTAGCCGAAATAAACAAACAAGACTTTCTCCTGAAGAAAAATATTATCAGACATACTGTGAAGATTTCCTTGCTCTGTTAAACATCATTTGTGAAATATTTAAAAAAATCAAAAAAAAAATCAAAGGGGAGATAATAATTCTGTTCATTTTCAACTGTATATATACATATTTTTTGTGCTCTTTTTTGGCAAACATATGCTAAAATGTCACTGGAGTAATTATTCACATCTTTAAAGTAAAAACCTCAATTACCAGTGTAACATTAAAAAAATAAGCACAAGTCAAGTTTAAGTTATGGGATTTCACCCATACAGGAAATGTGCATGCTATTCATAGTAAACATATTGCATACTGCCAATATAGTATAACTATATAATTAAAGGAGAAGGACATTTTGATTATTAAAACAGATAGTTCACCCAAAACCGAAATTACCTTACAATTTATTCATCCTTTGCATGTTCCAAAGCTGTAACCATTGACTTTATAGTATTTGTTTTTCTACTATGAAAGTCAATGGTTACAGGTTTTCAGCTCCCTTCAAAATATATTCTTTAGAGTTAAAAAAAAAAAAAAAAAACTCAAATGTTTATAACTACTTGATTAAATTGTGAGTAAATCAGTTTTAGTTTGTGACCTTTGAAATTTAATGAAGCTCATGGTCATGTTTTCATTGACAGGTTTCTCCAGAACATGGATAGTAGTATTGTGGATAATAGCAATATCAGTTCTAGTTATTATCCTAGTGATTTATATTCATATACTCATGTTGGAAAGGGAGAAAGGTATGTATATCAAATATCAAGTATGTACATCAAATACTTTAAAAAATATATATATTATTTATTTATTTGGATTTGGGAAGCTCATCTTTTTTGTTGGAACATTCAAGTCAGGATTGTATGACCTGTTACAATGATTAATGTACTGTATAATGCACTTTATAGTGATGAGTGATGACGAGTGATTGCTCATATACATAATAGCTTATAGTCATCTGTTTTATTAGACATGTTGTGCTGATCAAAAGTGCTGTTTTTAATTGTCAGAGCGCTTGGAGTGGATCTGTGTCATTTCATTTATTGAAGTTCTGAAGATTATTGCGATACTTGTGGAAGGTATTGTCCATCACTGACTTAAATGCCTCATCACTTAGGAGAACACAATACATTTACACTACTAAAACTTTACCACACAAATGTTGTCAGTTTGGAGTGTATATTTGATTACACTATTAATGACTTAATTTTGCACATTGTGTTGTCTTTAAGAAATACTCTGGGGTGATTCACAAATGTGGACATTTAAAAATCAATAAATGATGAAATTAAAAATAGCAACAATTTACAATCATTTCTGCCATGATGGCATGATATAAATAATTCTATTCACAAGAACTTAATTTTGTATCTCTGATTTTTTTTTAATAATCAATATTACAAAATTTATTTACTACCATACATCATTTAGTTCCTTCAAAACACTGAGGGCCGTTTACACCTGGTCCCTTCATGCATGTTTTTCTGATAGTACAGTATCTGATTTGTAAAAACAATTCCATTTACATTTGTCAACTTAAATGCATCTCTGCTAAACAGATATGATTCCATTCTACAATAGTGTCACACATGTAACTGCATATTTTACACATCTTATTTGGGATCAAATGATTTTATATGCAGGCTTTATTCATGTTCCAGTAAAACATCATTTTCATTAACTTATGGCTTTTGCTCTGTTATATCGATGGTCATTTAGCTCACAACACGGCCTCTCACTATTTGATTTTTTTTAATATTTGGCAGAAGTACAATTAGAATACGTTGTTTGCATTTAGACCCATGCAACCAGATGCATTTTAAGACCCAATAGCCATTCTATTTTTGTACCCCTTCCCCTTGGCCTGTGGAACTTGGTGTGAAGGATAAGAGCTTCAAATTTACCCCTAAGAAATTGGCATACCACTACAACAGCGTACACATCATCAAATGTCATCACAAACTTCTGCTTCATATGAGATTGATGACAGTAGCTACGTTTCCATCCATCTATTTTTATGTGCATTTTGGAAACTGGCATAAAAAAATCAATTGATGGAAACGCCAAGATGCACTTGCATTTTGAAAATACGCCGAAAAAATGTATGTGCATAACTGAGTAGGATAAACTTTTTATTCGCTAAGATGCACATAAACTACGATGGAAACACTTTTACCGAGCAAATTCCAGTATGTGTATTTAAAAAGTCATGTGATTTTGTTATAAGAGATCATGTGATGATAAAAATGTGTGTTGGTGGACAAACCAGCAGGCTGAGCACATTGTAAACATCTGAAATGTTGTTTTGGTCATTCTAAAACGCCTTAACCGTTTCAGTATTCAGTATTATTAATGACCTCCAGAATTGTCAAGAGGGTGCGCTGCGTCTCACGCTTTAAAACGCCACCACACATTCATTAAGTGTCGGAATTGTTTCTGAGGCGCAGGTCATTTATTAAATAAAGAAAGGATTCACGCAGCTTCTCCTAACGCAGTAAATTCCATTTTTACTGTTGATATTTGGCGCTAGTTGTCTTGCGCTAGTTAATTAGAAAGTGACGATTTTGTTGTCTTTAACTCGCTGAATGGAAACGCTGCTTTATTCACACATCTTTTTATGCGATATTCCAGTTTTGAGCATAAATTTAATTTGCATTTTTAGATGGAAACATAGCTATTGACTACTGTAGTTATTCCAGTTTGTGTTATGTTTTGGTAATTATCTTCAGAAAATCACAGAAGGCAACGATATCATGTTATCATAATGATATAATGTGGCAATAAGCTCGTAACTGTACTGTGCATTTACATATTCATCTATGTAAACACAAGAAAACAACAATAACATTCTACCAGACACTGTAAAAAAGGTAATTAAGAGCCATTAGACTTTTCTGACAGGGTATTCAAGTGACAGATGTGAAAGCATGTTGTGGGACTGCTATACAGGAGTTATTATTAGGGATGACAGATATCAAAATTTAGCATTTTTTATCATTTTAATTTTAGAAAGCATGATCGTAAAACATGACTGTGTTATGAATGTGTTAAACCATATGCTTGTTTGATGTAAAGAATATTAATAATAACACTTAAATCTAGAAGAATCTAAAGAATACTTAAATCTATGCATCTCCTGACTCACTTGTGCAGCTATGCTGCCGTTGTGGATGGTGTATTCTGGGAAATTTTTGTACCTCTTGGTTTCAAGTGTGGTCCTGGAAATTTTTATTTTCCAGGGCTATCTAGCCCTTCCCCTTACACCTTCAAGCTAAAGAGAATTGGAACACCCCTACCCCTTTACATCAACGTGCAAAACGAGGGGTTGGGAGAGTTGGGATTGGGTTTTAGTGGTCTGAGCAATCTTATTTATATCCGCCTCGATTTTGTTTCAGCATTTACACCTGTTCTTTTTACGATCGGACACCTATCCTATTAGAAACAAATGTGTGAAGTGACCAGTAAAGTGATCTGATTTGTGTAGAAACCTTTCTAAAAGTGAACATATACCAGAATAAAATTTATTATTTATTACTTATTCATTAATGTTTATGGCTCATATGATGAAGTCCTTATTTAACTTAAATATGTTTACTTAAAGTTTTACAGCTGTGCACATTCTTCCAAAAAGTTTGTTTTGAAATAGATCACAAATTTGGCGTGGGAAGTGAGAGTATGCACGCAAGATACTGGCTGTTTATTAGTAATTAATAAGTACACTGTAAAAAATCCATAATTTTAAGGTTTATTTTCGGCAGCTGGGGTGCCGGGAAAAAAAAGTAAAATAACGGCTGTTAAATTACAGAAATTTACTGTAAAATAAAAATTTCCTTAAATTTAAATTTCTGGTAAATTTCTGTAACTCAACCTCTGTTATTTTACAGTAGATTTCTGTAATTTAACGGCTGTTATTTTTTTAACATTTTTTTTCAGCACCCCAGCTGTCGGAAATAACCGTAAAATTACGGATTTTTTTTTACAGTGTACATGATCTGCATGATCTTATTCTACATACCTAATCCGATACCAGACACCTAAACCCAAATACTACTTCAATAACTATTAATATGTAGTATTAATACGTAGCAAATTAAGAGTTTATTGAGCTAAAAGTCATAGCTGATGCTTTGTTAGAATTGTACCCTAACATAAAGTGTGACTGTTATATTTTAGAAAATTTTAGGAAAGCATGCCATTGTAGATCTGAGTGTCATCGTCTTCCCTTCTGAATGTGTTTTTGTCCACTTTACCCCTGTTTTGTGCATATGCTGTGTTTATAAATAAGACTACTGGTGTAAACAGACCCTAAATTTTACATTTCAAGCAAGGACTCGATTAGTTTGGTGTTTAGTTAGGGTCAAAGCTAAACTGTGCAGAACTGAGAATTGAACTCCAGCAACTGAGTTTGACAAAACTGGTCTAGGCCATCTTGATTTATTAAATTTTTTGATTTATTAATGTTTCAGGAAGAAACAATTTTCTGTCTTTTTCCCATACTAGAAAAGAAAGATCATAAAATAAAGTCTTAATTTCTGCTTATCCGTTTGAGTTTTGTTTCAACAGCAAAAGAGCATCCAGAAGACCAGAGACAACGACGACATGACGGATCAAACACATGTAATTACTCACTGACCAATAGGTCATATGTAATATTGGAAAGAAAGGAGATCTGTTTCTTTATTGCAACAATTTAATAGTTTAGTTTTTGTGTGTCTGTTTCAGTGTCTCTCTGTAATGAGATCATGTACATGTTTGGAGCAGTTGGTGTTGTTTGTTGAGCTCTGTTTCACTGACAGCAGAACTCATCCTGAAAGCACGTGAGTGAATATCATATTTTAAAATGATTATATGATTGTATTTGTGTGTATATTTGTACTGTATGCATTAATAGATATAGTACTGATCTTTTACACTTAAACCATTTGATCTAATTATGCAGAAATCATGCTGAAAATAAACAGAACACAGCTTGATGACATTACACACTCTCAGAAATAAAGGTGCGCGAGCTGTCACTGGGGTGGTATCTTTTCAAAAGGTACACATTTGTACTTAAAGGGTCCATATTGGTACCTCAAAGGTACATACAGTTGAAGTCAGAATTATTAGCCCCCCTGTTTATTTTTTTCCCCAGTTTCTGTTTAACAGAGAGAAGATTTTTTGGTAACACTTTATAATTACACACTATGAACCATTTATTAAGCATTAGCAAATAGTGAATTCATTATCTGTTAAGCATTAACTCTATATTAATAAACGTTAGTAAGCAGTTTATAACTGCAGCTACAAATTATTTCTTCTTGACTGTATAAGCACATTATAATGTGCTTAATAATTGTACTTTCATACTTTGTTAATGATTTATTTTTCATTACTAAAGTATTGCATTATTTACAAACCAGTTATTTAAGCATAGTTGGTGGTTTTTAAAGATCATTCAGAATGAGTTAGTAAATGATTAATAAACTATTCAAATTAACATGTATAATTCTTATTATTCAGGCATATACTAATAGTTAATTTGTATGTTAATAAATGCTTTATTAAAATCAACTTCATGCAGTTTTGTGACCTAATCTAAAGTGAGGACTATTTATGCTTTATAAATCCCTTATAAATGACAATTAAATGCTCAGTTAAATTCTAAACAGGAAAAAAAAAGAACATAAATATTATTAATTTCTATTCATTTGAAGATCCACAAATGAAACTGTACCAAATAAAAAAATAAATATTTGCAACCTTATCTAAACTTAAATTACTGTAGCGTTTAAACGTTGCATCCTATTAGATTGATACATTATTATATTGTTGTTGTTTATCCAATTCTATGTCGTATTTTGACACTCCTGTTATTCAGCAATGTTTAAACCTTACAGTCATTTTACTTTTTAGAAAAGATTGCAATGTATTGTTCATTTGATACTGAGCCTTTAATTGTCATTTATAAGGGATTTATAAAGCATAAATAGTCCTCACTTTAGATTAGGTCACAAAACTGCATGAGGTTGTGATAATAAAGCATTTATTAGCATACATAGTAATCATTACTAATGCCTTAATAATACAATATATAAATGTCCATTTTAATAGTTTATTAATCATTTAACTCATTCTGAATGATCTTAAAACCTCCAACTACTCTTAAATACAAATGGTTTGTAAATAATGCAATACTAGTAATAATGCAATTTAGTATTGAAAAATCAACCAGTCACAAATTATGAAAGTACAATAATTAAGCACATTATAAATGTGGTTATGAGTCAATAATACACAGCATTTTTAGCTGCAGTTATAACTGCTTACTACGTTTATTAATGTAGAGTTAATGCTTAACAAAGAATTAATTCACTAGATGCTAATGGTTAATAAATAGTTCATAGTGTGTAGTTATTATAGAGTGTTATCAATTTTTTTCACACATTTCTAAACATAATAGTTTTAATAACTCATTTCTAATAACTGATTTATTTTATCTTTGCCATGATGACAGTAAATAATATTTGACTAGATATTTTCAAAACACTTCTATACAGCTTAAAGTGACATTTAAAGGCTAAACTAGGTTAACTAGGCAGGTTAGGGTAATGAGGCAAGTTATTGTATAACGATGGTTTGTTCTGTGGACTATCGGGGGAAAAAAATTGCTTAAAGGGGCTAATAATTTTGACTTTAAAATCGTTCTTAAAGAATTAAAACTGCTTTCATTCTAGCCGAAATAAAGCAAATAAGACTTTCTTCAGAAGAAAAAAATATTATCAGACATACTGTTAAAATTTCTTTGCTCTGTTAAACATCATCTGGGAAATATTTAAAAAAGAAAAAAAAAAAATCAAAAGGGGGCTAATAATTCTGACTTCAACTGTATTAGTACCTAAAAGTTTTAAGCGGAACAGTATTGTGCTTTTTAGGTACTAATATGTACCCTTGACGTATTAATATAGACCTTTTAGGTAAAAATTTGTACCTTTTAAAAAGGTACCACCTCAGTGACAACTTGCGTACCTTTATTTCTGAGAGTGTACATATTACAAATTGTTTTACCCATTTGTTTTGAAATATCCGGCATGCATGTTTCTCGGTATAGTCTAGAAGGGATACATATGCAGCCAGAAGTTAACAAGAATTATTTATATTGTTAAAACAATATAACGTACAACAATAATTACTGTTTTTATATTACGTTGAAGGTTTGAGGTGGTAGTATCATTAATAAATGCTATTTAATGGGTGATGTAATAAATAATAAAAATTCTTGTTAGGATGGCACGATTGCTCAGTGGTTGGTGTGGGTTTCCTCCAGGTGCTCCGGTTTTCCCCACAGTCCAAAGACATGTGCTGTAGGTGAATTGAATAAACTAAATTGGCCGTAGTGTATGAGTGTGTGTGAATGTAAGCATGTATAGATGTTTCCCAGTAATGTGTTGCAGCTGTACACTGTAAAAAATAAAATCCCCATTTGTTCAGCACACTGTACTTTTTTCCTGTCATATAAACTAAGAATTGTGAATAACTACTGATCTACATAAAATTTATGTTATGTCAACAATTTTCGCTAAAATGTTATGTCTACATGTTTAACAATGTTTTTTGAACAAACATTTTTGTGTTGAACAGGTATGTTGATTTTTAAATAAATTGCGCATGCGTGATGCGAAGATCGAAAACGGCGCCAACCCTCCCCCATTTTGACCATTCGCTCCTTATCTCCATTTTGTCTTCACGCATATTTGGACTCTTCGAGGAACTAAAACATTACCATGGTTCTGTAGGTGAGTAACAACACTTTTTTAACACTAATTCTATGTATGCGATGCATTTTACTATATTCACAACCTGACGGTTTGTTACTGAGCGACATGAATTATTGCGTATGCTTAAGTTACAAATGCAGTGGGTAATTCATGTGGCCTATAGTTTTAGCTAAGTCCAAACTCATAATGTTTACGTGTATTCATGACATTCAGTGGCGGATTTAGCATAGGCAATCGCCCAGGGAGACATGAGACCCCGCGCGACATCCTTCTATGCCCAGCCCCGCACTTCACTTTCGAGAGGGCGGCATGAGCACCGTGAGGTCGGCACGGTCGTCGGTTGACTAGAGCGCCAGTTAAGCTTGTGCCGCTCCTGATGACGTTACTTAGAAAATATAACGGCAAACTGCTTTTCTGTGCCGTTTAAGTTTAAATGTTTGATGTTAACACTAAAATGACATTATTATGCTCAACTGTTAGTCACTGATAAAAGATTGCTTATGGGCGGCCTCCGAGACCATAGTATTGACACATTTACGTTAGGGAATTCAGACGTTGTTTGTTTTTAGGCGAAACGTTTTCATTTCTCTGGCGAGTTTTCACGTTTCCTGATTTATCGCTGCTTCTTTCGTGTGTGTGTGTGTGTGTCTGTGTGTGTGTGTGGTGTGTGACTGACACACACACGGCGCTTTTAACGTGCTTCTCTCTGTGTGTGTGTGTGCACCTGTGTGTGTGTGACTGTGTGACACGGCGCGAGTGAGAGACCGTAAGTTGTACTTATAAATTTGTGACGCATACATAAACATACCTGTCAACCCTCCCGTTTTCCCGGGATTCTCCCGTATTTTACAGTTCTATCCCGCTGTCATCGCGTAAAGGTATTTTCCCGTATTTCTACCTTTATTTTTTATCTTTCTGAGAAGAGCTGATCCTCCCTATATGCAACCCATAACCGCCGAACCACCAGGGGCCGCCCTTGCTCTTAAATGTTAATCGGTTTTGTGCTCTTATTTTATTTAGGCATAGAAAACACTTTGAAATAACATAAGTATTGAGTATTCCTTATTTTCACATCCAATGTTGACAGGTATGCATAAAGCATGGATAATATTCAGATTATATTAGATAAAGTAATATGTAAATGTAGTCTATATTTTTCTATTTATAGAATATGCCTAAAACGTCATTTAATACTGTCAAATTATATAAATGGTTCCCTATTAGGTTTAAAATAGTCTTAATTTAAAACATATATTATTACTAACTATATTACATTATTTGTGGACTCTATATATATAATATATTGATATCCATATCATTGTCTGCTCCCAAAACATGTTTCATGTTAAAATATGGGGGCAAAAACCTTGAAAAATGTTTAAACTTTTAAATGTGTAGCTTTTTCAAATATATTTTGTAAGAATTATATTTAATGTAAAGTTTTATTTAATAATACAAGGTTATAACAGATTATTTCTGTTTTCAGGATGATCTCCTCAAGACAAAAACTGAAATTCAGCACTTCAAGTGAAGATGTCCTTCTGAAGCACTATCAGCTACATCATCATAGAATTTTCAACTGGCCCTGCCTTTACACGGAGTGTGTTTGTGCTTTTAAAAACTGCAGGTGCTTTACGATCCCACTTATCTAAATCACACCACAACACTGATAAAGTCAGTCGAGATCTTTCAACATGTAATTGTGAACAATGTGAATTTCATGAGATTTGTACTGAAAAAAGATTTTTCATTCGCCTCACTGGCCTGCACGCTTTTTCCAAGAACAGGTAAAGAGATTTTTTTTCTTTCTTATTAGTATGCACAATGCTATTTACAGAAAGTTTGATTACTGTAAATCTGGTTGGTTTGTTCTAAAAAGATCTGTGAGGAATTTTTACGCATCACAACAAAGACCTTCTAGGAGTCTTCATGGTAGCCACTGACAAGTACACACCAAAGCCAAGTACACACCAAATTATACAGAGCCAGAAAAGGAGCGTTTGGACATGAATGGAAGAGCTACTGGAAAGACTTGATGAAAGGGCAAGTTAATAATTTTCATTATTTACATATTTATGATCTATGTAGCTGATGATATTTCAGTTTTCATACTGTGACTTTTTGGTTGTATCTTTTTATGTTTTGCAGACAACAGAAATTGTTAATCACAGAAGGACGGCTGCTTTGGAGGGCCTGCCTTTGTTTCTCCGAGAGAAAGAAACTAACCTTTTCAAGAAATGTAAAGTAGGTATCAAAGACTTTAAATGGTTTAAAGCATGAGTGTCCAAGCTTGCTTCTGCATGGCTGGTGTCTTGAAAAGTTGAGCGCCAATCTATTTGGAGCTTTCTAGTAATCATGAAAACCTTGATTAGCTGGGTTAAAATGTTTAATTTAGGCATCATTAACAGAAATCACAATCCCCTGACCTTAAGGTATAAGAAGTAAATTTACCTATAAACATATCTTGTAAATTTCATGAGTCACAAGTATCTTGTTATTTTTAAAATATTGATATCAGGTTCTATATCAGTACCAGTTTAGACTTGCTCACTGATTTATGCAGGTAGTCAAAGGGAAGAACATGTAAAAGAGATGCAAGAGAAACTGTTGCTTTGTCTGTTATTACATATAATTAGAGATGTGCAGAGAGGTATTCTTTTCAACCAAAACGGCACCTGTGTATTCAGAGTACAACATATTAGCATTTATTAATTTATGGCAGTATTTTAATACCAATCACTAAGTTTTTAAAGGCCAATCACTGCATTAAATGTTGCATATGAATCCTGATGATTTATGCATTTGTGGATCTGGGCTCCTTGTTATTTACATGTTTTCTGTTAATTGCTATATTCACGTTGCTTAATGATTTAAATTATTACACTATGTCCCCTACAGAGAAACTAGACATTACATAGCAGTTTATGATCGCAATTATTGACATAACTGTGGTCATTTTGCTTAACTGCAATTTAGTTTGCATGATCATTGTATTGTAATGGTTTGTTATTTACAGAATGTTGATGAATGTTGAAAGATAACAGTATATTTTTTAACTGAATAAATAACTTATGAAAATTATTTAAATGTGTGAGAGTGTGTTAATTGCCATAGCCCTATAACAAACAATTAATTGCTAAAATTATTTAATCTCTGTAATTGCCAATAATCGCAATTATTTATTTGACAATTAATCATCACCTAAATTTCATAATCATGACAGCCCTACTTGCAATATATTATCTTGCTTGTTTGTAGATAAAGCACTCTAATGACTTTCTTTGCTCAAATATTCTTATTGTGCTTCACAGGAAACTGAAGATGGAACAAAGAGCGTATCAGTTGGCATTCTTTATGTTACGGACGATGACACCCGGGCAGCATCACCAGTGATCCAGAACATTGCTGTCGTACTGGAAGAGGTTGTTGTTTTGGAAGACATTCCCGATACCTCAAGTGCTGTGGCATACCTCTTTGGCATTCTTTATGCACTCAACTTTTCCTATCCCAAAGAACTCAGGTACACTTTTGACACAATTCAGAATGTTTTCATGGAGCTTGGGACTGGATGTACACAACGTGTGCTTTCTCTTAAAAACAAGATGTTAAACTAAAACAGTAAACAGTGTTGTGTCAATGGTCGGATGTTACAAAGACCTAATGCACAATTTGAGTACTAAATCTGATCGATGAGAGCGACTGTTTAGGCACTGTGTTCAGTTAAATGGGTAACACTTTATAATAACTACACACTATGAATCATTTGTTAAGCATTAGCAAATAGTTAGTTCATTATTTGTTAAGTATTAACTCTACATTAATAGACAATAGTAAGCACTTTATAAATACAGCTGAACAATTCCAGCATTATGGATGTGACATTTTGCAGTAAAAACTCAAAACATAAGTTCACATAGAAAATATACATTAACATTATATTGACAAATCTGTTATATTTTCCAAAACAACTGACCACAGAGTTAAGGGACCAGAAAAATATCAATCTGTAAACATTTTTTATACTTTCAATGAGGAAAATAAACATGCGTTATGGACGTGACAAAAAAAGTTTGTAAGTTTTCAGTAACATACTATATTGACAGAAATTCTGGCAATTAAACTGCACAACCCAAAAGAAACAATGCTAATCAAACAGATACGAGTTGGCTCACTATAGAATAAACATGATTGATTTTATTTTATTTTATATTTTTGCATTTATGAGGAAAATGTGTTGTTATGGATGTGACACTTTTCCGTTATGGATGTGACACCTGTGAAATTGCCACTTGTGTGATTTTGGCAAATTAAATATAATAGTTTTAAACACTGACAGATACATTCATGAGTATTTTTTAAGTACTGTAAAATACTTGCTTACACAAAAAATGTAGAAACAGTTTCTCTATTTTGGTGAAAACTTAATTTTTTTTCATGGCAAGGTTGACATTTGCATGGAATTGCTCAGCTACAAATGCTGTATTCTTTAATTGTAATTAATTGTATTTTCATACTTTGTTAATGATCCATCTTTTCATTACTTAAGTATTACATTATTTACAAACCAGTTATTTAAGAATAGTTGGTGTTTTTTTCAGATCATTCAAAAATGTGCAAGTACATTATTAATAAACTATTCAAATTAACATTCATATATCTTATTTAGGCATAATAGTTAATTAATATGTTAATAAATGCTTTATTCAGTCAACTTCATCCAGTTTTGTCACCTAATCTAGTGAGGACTGTTATGCTTTATAAATCCGTTGTAAATGACAATTAAAGGCTCTGTTATATTCTAAACAAGAAAAAGAAAATAAACAACTTTATGCATTTCTATTCATTTGAAGACACACAAATGAAACTATCACATGAAAAATAAATATTTGCAACCTTATCTAAAATAAAATTACTGTGCAGTTTAAACTTTGCTAAACACTGAAATGTTGTATCATAATATATTGTTAAATTATTATATTGTAGTTTTATCCAATTTTATTCAGTTGTATTTATTGCTAATTGTATTTTGACACTCCTGTTATTTGACAATGTTTAAAGTTTACAGTATTTTAATTTTTTTAGATAAGATTGCAAACATATATTGTTCATTTGATATCAGCCTTAATTGTCATTTATAAGGAATTTATAAAGCATAAATAGTCCTCACTTTAGATTAGGTCACAAAACAGGATAAAGTTACGTTAATAAAGCATTTATTAACATACATAGTAAACATTACTATTTGCCTGAATAATAAATATATAAATGTTCATTTGAACAGTTTATTAGTTGTTTACTAACTCATTCTGAATGATTCTAAAAGCCACCAACTACTCTTAAATACAAATGGTTTGTAAATAATGCAGTACTGAATTTAGTAGTGAACAATTAATAAATATCAAAGTCTGAAAATACAGTCATTAAGCACATTATAAATGAGCTTATAACAGCATTTGTAGCTGTATTTATTAAGTGCTTACTAACGTCTAATAAATGTAAAGTTAATGCTTAACCGATTATGAATTAACTATTTGTTAATGCTTTGCTAATGATTCATAGTGTGTAGTTATTTTAAAGTGTTACCGTTAAAGGTTTTAAAATTAAAAGGTTTAGATTTTATTTGGATTTTGTCAAAAATCTCAAGCACTTAACTTTTGTTTTGGTTTGACTGTTTATGGAAACTGGTGTCCAAATCAACCTTTTTGTTTGTAATTTGTGCATAAAAGCATTCAAAGCAAATTTAGTTGTGTGTTAAATGCAATGCTTAAATTGTTTATTTCTGTGCTACCATTACATTTTTAGGTTAAAATGTTAAAGCTAGCATATGTGCCTACAAATTAGCAGAAAAGTCTGCATACTGCAAAGTTTGTGATTGGAGACTTTTTTTTTTAATATTTACAAATGTTTGTGGATTGTGGAATTTCCTGAAGCTGAAGCTTGTTTATCTGTTGCTTTTCAATGGAAATAAATTGAAGAAGTAAGTTTGTGTTTGTCATTTGTAAGTAGAATGATTAAAAACAAAGATATGCTAACTACTAATTACTTATTTTGCAACTTTGAAAAATAATCATCCACTAAACAGAAAAAAAATTTAATTGACTCAATAGCAGTAACTAAACAAGAATATCTTTATTAGTAAAATACAATAATCAACATTGCATGAATAAACAAAATTATGTTAGCTGAACAATATATTGTTCATGAGAAGAACTAACTAATTTATGTTAGCTGAACAAAATATTGTTAATGAGAAGAACTAACTAATTTATGTTAGCTGAACAAAATTGTTAATGAGAAGAACTAACTAATTTATGTTAGCTTGAACAAAATATTGTTACTGAGAAGAACTAACTAATTTATGTTAGCTGAACAAAATATTGTTACTGAGAAGAACTAACTAATTTATGTTAGCTGAACAAATATTGTTAATGAGAAGAACTAACTAATTTATGTTGGCTGAAACAAAATATTGTTAATGAGAAGAACTAACTAATTTATGTTGGCTGAACAAAATATTGTTAATGAGAAGAACTAACTAATTTATGTTGGCTGAACAAAATATTGTTAATGAGAAGAACTAAAAAGCAGTTGTTGAGACAACTCAAAGTTCTACTGCATCAAGTTGCCTTATTTTTTTATGTTGTCGCAACAATTTATTTTTTACAGTGTAGGGCATCCGCTGTGTAAAACATATGCTGGAATAGTTGCCAGCTCTTTTCTCTGTGGCGACCCCTGATAAATGAGAAAACTAATCCGAAGGAAAATGAATGAATGAATTCTTGTTATCCTCCAACCACAGCTGTATCCCTTCCACAACCAACCATGCTCCTCTTCAGTGTTCTTTAATTGTTAAATTGAAAACACTGTAGTATAGGAACAAATTCTTACTATTACCTAGTAGCAAATTACGTGCATAATAAGTACATAATCTGAATGATCTTATTCTACATCCCTAATCCTATACCAAATACCTGAACCCAAATACCACCTTGATAACTATTAATAAGCAACAGATTATGAGTTTATTGAGCTGAAAGTCATAGTTAATGGTTTGTCAGAAGTGTATCTTTAAGTAAAGTGTGTCTGTTATATTTTAGGAACTGGAGAGCGTGTTATTGGGGATCTCAGAGTCATCGTCTTCCCTTCTGAATGTGTTTTTGCCTATTACTGGCTGTTGTTACAAATACATTCTTTCTGTAAGTTTAAAAATCTTTTGTTTGCCAATACTTTTATCATTTCGATGTTGGCTTTTGCATTTATTACTTGACACAGTGCAGAAATGAAAGAATAGTGGCAAGGAAAAAGACATTACAACATTTCTTAGATTAGACAAATGTCTTTGTCTATAATCCTTAGTGTATGTAGCTTACTATATATGTATATATAAATTTTATATATTTGAGATATAATATTTATTTATTTATTTATTAACTATTTCATTAACTATTTTTCTTCTCTTGTATGCCTCCTTTCATGTAGGGAAGGCTTTTAGAAAAGGGTAAGTTCAGAGTTTTACTCGACATTTCTCATGAATGCGTTTGCTGTGCATGCATGTTTGATTATATAAGGAATAATTGACGACAGGTGTTGAATTATTGGAAAACTGAGACAACTAAGAGAGGGTGTGCTTTATTTCACATAATTTAACAAAGTCATTTATTACATTTATACTACAGTTCCCAGACCTAACTGTTAAAAGCCACTGTTCAGATGTTTTATTTCAGACATTTGTCAGGTTTTTGTCCTCAAACTGCTCCTGTGTGTAGCGCTAGTTACTCACACGTCTCATCCAAAGCCTGTGTTGTGTTTTGATGTGATTTTGACTCTTGTATGTGTGAAGTAACTGACATCATGATATAGAGCTGTAATGCTCTCAAGACCTGCTGAACTACTTTATCTGTGATTGTATGATAATAATTTTACACTTTAGAATGCTCATCAGACAATCAGAATCAAGTCTTCAATTGCCCTGCAATATAACTGCATATAACCCACATTCAGCTGTTTATGTATCAGTGTTAAATCAGTAGTTTTGTTTTCTAATACAGATCTACACACAGTCAAAGGAACTGCCCTCGAAGCTGTCAACGTGAGGTGATCTGCTAATATTATATATGATTTATCAGATGATCAGCTGCATAAGGGTGGTCATCTTAGATTGGAGTTCAGATGTGCAGCTGACAAATAACAATACTTTATTTCGTCCACAGAGCACAACAGAGAATTATGAAATGGAGACTTTACCCACACTTTCTTGACTGCAATAAGACTTAAATTATTTTGGCCCTTTCTGTCTGCAAAAAAATGTGTTCCTCATGTGTATAAACTAACAAAATGAGACTGAATGAGCAGTTTTAATAAATGTTACTAAACAAAGAGTTGTTACATATATGACCATAAACTGACTGATGTACAGCTTTTTATACAACTGGATTGTTAGAAAAATGTGAATTTATTTATTTTTGAGTGTTTATTATTAAAAGTGAGGGAGCTGAACATGTTTGTAAAGGTTTACGTGAATCAGGAATTCTGTTTTGTTTATTCTGATGGTAAACATCATATTTTCTGCTTTTGCAAATGGTGGTAATTTCTATTCCAGTGGTGCCAATGTTAGTGGAATGTTAGTGGTTGTAGGTTGCAACAAATTTTTACTCAAATTTGAACATAAATGAACATAAATTTTGTGATCTTATTAAATACCTAAAGCTCTTAAACTTTAAACTGCAAGAGTAGTTTTTTTGGCTCTACTGCCATCCACTGTGTCTGCATTCAGACCAGGGCCGGATTAACCGATGGTCATTATGGGCACAGGACCAGGGACCCGTGGTCCCCCTGTGAGGTGGGAAAAATGCCAATTTCGGGGTGTCTGTTTAGGCTAAGTGTAAATAGCACATCTTGTTGCAATAAGCTATTTGCACGATTTTCACCCAACAGTCTGATTGACAGAGACAACATGTTTTGACTCGATTGATTATCAACCCAGATTGAATTCAGCGTCTGCTGAACTCATTATTCTTTTCTCTCCCCATTACATATCAGGTTGGAAATAAATTTATTTTTAATTGAAAAATAGAATAGAAAACATAAAAAAAAAAAAATGAAAATATTGAAAATGTAATTTCACATGTGCCTCGGGGTATTAATAATGTTTAGCCTATTCCATATGTATATATAGGGGTGAATTTAGAGATTTGGGGGCCCTAAGCAACCCCAGCATGGGGCCCCAAGTCCTGAAATGCACCCGTTTTAACTTTTTTTTCAATTTTTATTGAATTGGCTGTTTTTTATATCCCTTTTTATATCATCTTCTTTCTATGTTTTATCTCAATGTGACCTTTACATTTAAAACAATTAGATGTCTTAAAATGAATTTACAACTTAAAATAATAATATTGGTTTTATAAATTTGACTGCTGGACTGTTCCATGATTGAGGGTGGTGGATATTTTTTTTCTTTACGTTTTAGAATACTATTATAGTTTATTGTATATTAAATAATATTTAATCACATTAAAAATTAATAAATAAATAAATAAATAAATATATATATATATATATATATATATATATATATTATATATATATATAATATATAGTTTATAGGTATAATTTATACTTCTAGGTATTTATTGGGGACCCCCCGTCCTGGGCTCTAAGTCACTGCTTACCTTGCTTATTGGTTAAATTCAACCCCTGTGTGTATAACAGCATCTAAATAGTTATTTTAAATATTCTAGAAACTGTTATTTTACACCTGGTGTTAAATGTTAATGACTTAATAGAATTCATTTGTGGTCAGCCTGCTCATCATGATTTGCCACAACTAGCCCTACTTAACCCGTATTCTCTAACCTCATGGCTCCTTTTGAAGAACATTTAATAGATGGCACATGCCTTAACAAAGGTGCTTCCCTCTCTGTAAAACATATTGCGACTATATTTTCTCTTAAAAAAAGTCGCTATCATATATTGTTATTATTATTATTATTATCATTATATTTATATTATAAAAAGCGAGCAGATATTTTATTAAGCTGTAATTGGCCAAGCGCAGAAACATCAGTTTTGAAATAACCCACGCTGAATTGAGCAGACTGTAGTGTAGTAGTTGTCATAGAACAAAATGACCGGACAAGTGGATTTAGCAAACACAAGAGAAAAATAGAGGGAGGCATCTTTATTGAGCCATGTTCCATGTATACACATTTTCTTCAAACAGACCTACATGTATGTTCAGGAGAATGAGGGTATATAAAAAGACCTTATGGCAACTTCAACATTAGATGATCAAGTTAGCATTAATCAAGTGTAGGAGACTAATGGCAGCGCAGTGCAGACTGGACTCATCATGTGTCTGAATAGGAGAGAGACAGACAGAAAAAGGAGAGAGAGAGAGACAGAAAAATCCCCTGAACAGGAGAGAGACAGGGGAGGAGAAGTGTGTGTGATTTCGAATAGTTTCAGGTTTATAATCAAGTTCATCTATGCTGTTTGCCTACTTTTCAAGATACAGGAAGAGGAGGAGGGCAGACCCTATATCATTAATAAGTGCATACATTACTGTATAGAAGACTCAGATTCATAGAACTGGATTGGAGAGACATTATGTCTTATATGTTTATATGCTTTATATGTTTGTAGAAGTTATAGATTAAATCATATACTTTTAGTACTGCTTCAGTGAACTTGAACAAGTATACTTAAAAAAACATTAAAGGGGTTGTCCACAGTGTATTTTAAGGCTTGGCTGTGTTTATAAGATGCAAAGCAATGTGTGCTCATGATTTACTTGTAAAGAATCAGGTTATTTTTCATATATCCTACTTAATTATATACAGCTACTCAGCTACATGAAAACGACTGTCATATTCCTAGTTCCTCCAAAAGGCCCGCCCTCAAGATGCTCTGATTGGTCAACTAACAAAATATGCTGTGATTCACGGATTGGCTCCATGTCACAGCACTCGCTTTTGTGCTTTGTAAATAGTCAGTCAGAGCAGCTGTTAGCAGCATTAGCTGCCTGAATCAGACAGAAAATGGCACAGAGGACACAACTGAACCTCATACTAGTGCTGCGTCCCAATTCGCATACTTATACTACGACCTA
Source organism: Danio kyathit (assembly GCA_903798195.1). NCBI lineage: Eukaryota > Metazoa > Chordata > Actinopteri > Cypriniformes > Danionidae > Danio > Danio kyathit. Next base: position 15,003,195 of record LR812521.1, on the reverse strand, counting down.
AAAGTATGTACTTTTTTTGTGGAGGAAAAATATATACTTTTGAGTGTGTAACAGAAAAGTATGCAAGCTTTGGGACGTACTACTTCCTCATTACACAGATTGTTGTGTTGCTTAGTTATGAGCCCTGTCAATCATCCATTTCTGTCGTATTTAATTTTTCTACCTTATTGGAGAAGCAGCAGCAGGATAATCTCCCATTCACGAGTCTTTCATGCAGAGAAATGTCCAAACACGTCTTTCTATAAGTTCAGTATTGTTGTTGCAGATGAAATATAACACAGACAGCGGTATTTAAATATTCTCCAGTGGGCTAGATATTAATTAACAGTCATACAAACATCTTTACCGAAGCCTCTCTGCTTGACGGTTGGTCTCGTGCGTCCATCATGTTTGTAGTTTGTTTACACTTTTCAACCGCGTTTTGTAGTTCTAATCGAATTCACGTCCAACGCGCAATGTACTGTGGGCAATATCAGCGGTTAGAGTATGGACGCTTCTACACTTAAAGTTTTGACCGGAAATAGTAAACCATCCGGGAATTTTTAACATACTCTTTTCAACATACTACGATTTGGGACATACTAATTCTATTTTCACATACTATTTAGGACGGATAGTATGCGGATTGGGACGCAGCACTGCTCTCTCAAATAAAATCTGACAAGTGTCTTTCACATATCTTCAGAATAAGCATGTGTAAGTTATATAAAATGTTCTCATATCTTTTGTGAGTTTGTTATTTGAGATGTAGAACGAACCGAAATCGACCACATGGAGAGACACTGACAGCTTCCGCAAAGAGAGACACTGTGGCTGTTTACAGTGGTTTCAATTGAAAAAATATAAATCTGTAGCTAAATTGTTAGCTGTGCCAAACAGCATTTCCCATTGTTTACATCCTCGCTTACGTCCTAGCTACAACGTACCGTTAATGTTAGAAAATATGCATGCAATAGATCATTTTTAACAAATAAATATACTTACAGGTTGTGGCTCACAATCCACAGCTTCATATGTTGGAGGAGTTTTAACCGAATCCAGCACTGAGCTGGGAGAGATTCTGGAAGCTCTCCTATGTCAAATGCTAGAGCTATATTTTTTTTATAAATCTCTGGAACATAATCAAAGTTAAACTGTAAGCACTTCTCTCTTTGTGTCTTGTGCTTTGGAAGCTCAAATACAGAAACAGAAGAAGCTCTGTGGAAATAGCAGCACTTGGACGGCATTTTAGCTTTCTCTGCTATAACATTACAGTGCCTCTGGCCACGCCCCTTCGCTGCGCAGGGTGTGTGCGCATGGTGAATGTGTGTAACCGCTAGCCCTTGTGATCTAGAATAAACACTCCCAGAAAATATATTTACAGGAGTAAAAAGTGACAAAGCCCGGTCATCTCAATCTTTAAGGTCTGTTATATAAATACAGCTTTTTAAGATACTGATGTACTGATTAAGTTTTAAACATCAAGCATACATTTCTAGTTTCAAATATATTTTTAGGAGTGTCATTGAGAGACAGGCAGTAAAACAAGCATTACAACAATGAGAAAAAGCAACTAAAGCTGTGTCAGTTTAGAAACGTTCCTTAAACTGAATCAAGAGCTTTTACTGGATTTTTTAATTCTAGATATTGCATGTTATAGATAAACAACTTAAATTGCAAGCAATCATGCAAATGCAATTTTATCCACGATCATGTGCACTTTCACAGATTTAACCATTCACAGATTCATAATGTTGTTTTTCAGTTTAATCAGAACTGGTTTGTCTGCATTTGTTGCACAGATCTCTTTCAGTCACGAAAGAAAACAAAACTGATTTATCACATTGCCTTCGAGCACCAGATCGTTTACAAACATCCACTTTTAAAGTCCAGAGAGATGCTCATAACTTCAGCTGAACATGGAGCTTTTTATGTTTATCACTGTGGCTGTTGTTCCAATTATATCTGATGGTATGTAAATTGTTATTATTTTCACCTTGAGCTGACTCTGAGGCACAGTATTAATTATATCAAGTTTAAAGTTTTGCAAAATTACAGTATCAATCTAGGTTTTAAACATGTTTGACTAAACGTGTGTTTGCCAATTAACTTAAAAATTGCTTTAATGGTTAAACTGACTTTGTATGGGTTCATAGGACTTGGAAAGCAATGCAATATATTTGTATTGCTTTTATATTGTTGTATTTACCAAAAATACACATGACTCCAATTTTATTTGCTAGGTTCTTGTTTATATTGTTCAGAAGTGTGTATGCTAAGGGTTAGGTTTTCCAAAATATTTCTAAATGTATGCATTTTACAAATACACCTGAATGGTTTAGTGCAGTGGTTCTCAATTCCAGTCCATGGGACCCCCGCCCTGCACATTTTGTATGTCTTTTTTTACTTAACACACCTGATTCATCATCGACTTGTTAACAGAGAAAACCATGAATTGATCCTTGCATGTCAAATAAGACATACAAAATGTGGAGGGCAGGGGGGACTGATGACCAGAATTAAGAACCATTGGTGCAGTGGGATGCATAATTAGAATGACCAAAAGCATTGTCCCCAACATCAAAAAATGACACAGAAGGGGTTCCTGAAGTGACATAAAGCAACAAGAAGGGGTCTTGACCAAGCGTATATGACGAGACAGGAGTAAGAATATGTTGTTTATTCCGGTTCTGGAATCACAGTCTCTTAATTAGTGTTTCTCTTGAACTTAAAGGAGCCGTGTGTTCTCATTGCATAAGATATATATATATATATATATATATATATATTGGTTTATATTCTACATTTTGTCACCTTGGAATTATAAGGTTCTATCTGCATTGTGAATGATTTTGAGATATTGAGCTTCAAAGTTTTTGCATTCCATAGCAAACAGTATATGTGTAACGTTTGCTTTTAAAAAAAAAAGTCTTAAAATGTAAACAACTTATAAAAAACATCCCATAATGTAAATAAGTTGTCATTTAATAAGAATATGTCAATAACTCAATTTTGACAAAAATGTCAGATTGAACCTTATAAGGTGATGATTTGTAGAAAGCTAGTGCTTTAAGCAAATTTTAGTGTTATTTTAAACAAACAAAAAGTTATGTTGTACAACTGCAAACAGACTATACTCTCAGACAGAAACAGTTGATGCGCTTTTTATCTTTCATTCATAAGTGTCCAAAAGCAAAATGCCAGTCGAAAAACATAATCCTAAACATATCTCTACATTTAACCTTTGCTTATCAGAATGTTGTGCCAAAATCAACAAAGATGAAACAGCCATTGCTTTACTTCACTCTCACTCAGAACACACTCTTGAATGGGACACACCTCCTCACTGGTATCTCAAAACAAGAACTGCTGCCAGAAAAAAAACACGACCAACAGCTTGACAAGATAGGTTGACAAAGGTGGATTGTCTACATCGAGGTGAACAGCCAGCTGACTTGACTGATCCTCTGAGCTGGTTTAGGGTGGTTAATTGAGACACATTCCGACCTCCCACCAAATCAATCACAAATGTCTTACCCAGGAACCAAAATGGCCCGTCATATGGTATTTTTAATTAGGCACTGGAAGAAAAATGAAGATGGGGCTTTGCAAAATGTAATTGTGTTAATACTACGAACAAAGTCTCCAGGCACCCTAAGGGTGACCTCACACTATGCTATCCGAACCATGCCCAGGCACGTTTTCCAGTTTGTCCAGTTTGCTCTGAATCGGGCTCAGGCACGGTTCAGTTGGCGGGCCCTGGCCTGATTGGAAGAGGTGTGCCAGAGTGCAGTTCGGTTGGGCTTTGGCACGGTAAGCATGTAGTGTGAGCTTCAGTCTGAAACAGAAGACTCTTTTAAGGGACCGTTTCATATGGATTTATTAATCATTCTTACTTTTCAATGAACGTGAACTGTCATAGTTTATTAAAGAAGCAAACCCCCCGCTGCACGACAGCTGTACCTTTAGCAAACCTCCTAATACCTGCAGCACAATGGCTTTTACGATGGCTTTTAATGATCATCAAAAGTTGTGGATCTGTTCTGCGAAATATTTGACTGCATGTCACTGCATCCCAAACGACTAAAACAATATGACTAAAGCAATCTCTACTGTGCTGAGCGAGAGTGCTTCTCTTCCTGTTAAACTGAACAGTCGCATCATCGATGACGTAAGCGTGCTCCAGCTCGGAAGGTAAAATGCAGTGTGAGTGCATGCCGTTGGGGGAGAGGGGAGTGGGAACAATCACACTTTGGCTTGGTTCAAGGCAACTGTACCGAGTGTGAGTACGCACTAAGTGTCTGATCAATTCCAATGAACAAGTCTGGAAATCCTCCTTAGGGTCCTTCAGAATCCCAGCAATACCCAAGAGAGTCGGCAACATTCCAAGGAAATGGCTAAGGGGGTGCCAAATCTGACCATCCAGGTGCCCATAAAAGCATGTGCAATGTCCCCAGTGGATTTTGTGGAGCTAAGCAAACTAAAATTGACAGCAGACATTAACACAAACTCCATTAGCCAACATGTGGTGGAGAAAATTGAATAACTGCAATAAATTGAACATTATTTACAATATTATTAGCTCTAATCCACAGCCTGGGTAAACAGTTCTTTGTCCATGCCCCTGTATGTAGTGAGCACAAGCATTCAATTACTTGATGTATGCATGGATGTGCATTCAGATATGAGATTAATTATTAGGATGCAGTCAAGTCTGTGAGGTAATTAAAACAATTTGCTGCATTCCACCTGGGGATACTCCTCCCGAGGCCTCTATAGATTATGCAGCACCATTGATGCGATCCAAGACCTGTGAAAAAATGATGCCAAGGTATCCATAATCCTGGATCAGGCCATATCTTGAGCTGATCCTGTGGCGGTCATGGAGCAGTGGAGAGCATGAGATTCCTGAAATACCACAGCGACAGACGAGTCTTCGCATTGATCCCGTGGGCCAGCCTGATCACACACACCGGTGACCTACTCACACCTGCAGTTCTCCACGATGGATGTCCAGATTTCTCCAGCCTCTGGTGCCTAGACTGCATCTCTGCACAGGAAGTTTTGCCAGAGGAGAAATGGTCGTGCCCAACTGAGCCTTGTACTACACTCTTGTACTAAGCGTGGAACTGCCCAGGCTCTGGATTAAAGCTAGTCATATTGTAAATAATGTTACATTTTTTTCTTGATAAGACCTTGGTGTATCACCAGGAGCCACTGGGATTGATTTGGACTTGTTTATGTGTGTTTACTTTTAATTAATTCATTTTCCTTCCACTGACTTGCAATGTACAATTCATCAAGGACCACTGATTTGTTTAAAAATCTTCTTTACTGCTCTACTGAAAAAAAAGTCACCTATATCTTGAATTGTTTGAGGGCAGGGCTTAATTTGTGCCAGAACAAGCCGGATCCAGATCCTCATTTTACCGCCCCTGCTCCTCACATGCACAAACCCCGCCCTCTCTTCACTTTCTTCCGCGACTCCCCAACCCTCATCGCTTTCGTCTGTGATATCTCTCCCCCCTTAGGGTAACATGCTCTTTAAGTCCCCTTTGGGGCCAGGAGCAAATGGCCAGTTGATGATTTGCAGTGTCAGTCACTGTTTGTTTCAAGAGAGACCGGAAGGCTGCTCCCGCATTTTCTACAGATATGTAGATACCAATAACATATTAAGAACACTAGGAATGTTCATGCGCGACGTCTTTTAGATTTATCTCTTCATAATCACATACATATTCACTCATGTCTCCATTTTATCTGTTCATATTGTGCAGCTGTTTTTCTTCTCACCAGGTTACATTTCCTGATTATCTGGTTTTAGAATTTGTTTAATGAAAGCTTTTTTAACACTTCAAGAGCAAAAGACAACCTCAAACAAAACCCTTTTGAAAGTGCACACTCTGTCATGTCTTGTTTTTAAGAGAAACATATCTAAAAATTAATACAGTTTACTTTTAATTAGTAAGTTAAAATTAGTAAGCACGCTTTAATGAAAAGCCACTGTGATGTGTTGGTGTGTTAGTGTGTTATTGATAGGGCCCTGAACACTGGAGCACTTTCAAAAAATAAAAAAAAAATGTCTCTGTTGCTTCAGGCTTCACTGTTCATGGTCCCTCTGCTCCTCTGTCTGCTCCTCTGGGATCTTCAGTGGTTTTGCCCTGTTATGTTGATCAAGCTTTACCAGTGGAGGATTTGGAGGTGGAATGGAAAAGAGCAGACTCAGAGACTCTGGTTCATCTGTATCAAGATGGTGAGAGTCGACCGGAGGTCCAGAAGCAGGATTATCATGATAGAGCTCATTTCTTTACTGAGGAGATTCAACATGGAAACTTCTCCCTCCGTCTGGACAAACTAAGAGCTGAAGATGAGGGAGAATACAGGTGTAAAGTGCACAGTCAGCAGGATTCTGGAGAAACTGTGGCTCAGATGAAATATGTTGGTGAGTTTGGACTGAATTACCTAGACAGCTAATAAAGAACTTTATACATTTATTTCATGCTTATCTTCATCTTTCAGAGCGTTTGCTGGTGTCAGGCTCAGATGCGTCCATCTCTGCAAACGTTGGTGAGGACGTGACTCTGCACTGCTCTGTAGACTCTCACATCACACCCGAACACATTGATGAGGTTTCATGGAAGAAAACAGATGAAGATGCAGATATTCCAGTTCTGCTTTACCAGAACAACAAGACTGTTCTAGAGTCATCAGATGAACAATTCAGAGGCAGAGTTGAGTTCTTCACTGCTGAAATCCCCAAAGGAAACTTCTCTCTCAGACTGAAGAGTGTCAGAACTGAGGACAAAGGAGTTTACATGTGCCAAGTGTTCGCTGGAGGAGCTTCAGCCAATGAAACTGCAGTACTAGAGAGACTGAGTAAGTCAAATATAAAACATAAACTTTTGTCACATTGTCATATTTATATTTCTTTTTTTTTTTTTGGTTTAAAGTACATTTGACAGACCATTTATTGTTCCATGATGTTTCATTTAGCATTTATCTTCAGTAAAAGTGTGTTACACCCAAGCACAAAAGCTGTAATTGACTACGTTTACATGGACATCATTAATCGAATTATTTGCCTTAATCTAATTAAGACAATAATATGATTAAGGCGTTTAGATGAGTTGCTTTTTGAATGTTCCTTTCATGATACCATTTTACATGTTATAGCTAGGCCCACACGGAATCTGCGCGCGCAGAATTCCGCAGATTTTCTGCAGATTTTCCGCAGATTTCCGCAGATTTTTAGCCCATCATTAATTCTGTTTATTTACTTAAAGTTAACTATTTACAGTTAATCTAATTGGATTTGCATTTTAAACATTAAATGCAAGTTAAAAAGATATTATTTTTTATTTAACATATTAAGGTTTTAGTTATGATACTCCCAAAATAATTCCGCAGAAATCCGCAGATTTTTACCAAAATTCTCCGCAGAAAAAGCAAAAAACATCCGCAGATTCCGTCTGGCCCTGGTTATAGCGCATAATTTAATTAACACCATCGCGTCACCATGCTATCCGCATTTCCTACAGAGTTTCATATAATTTCGGGTGTTTCATTTTTAATTTGTCGACTTTAACCCTCAGGGGTCTGAGGTGATTTTGGGGCCCCTGAGATGTTTTGACATGCCCTGACATTTGTGCTCATTTCAGCTACTTATTACATGGTATTGGCCAACATGTATTTTATTTGTATTCAGCACAAACTGTGCTACAACAATATGTGACAATTATTGATGTACATGCTTGTGTTTTTTAGAAAAAGAAAATATTATGCGTGGTTAGTAGGATTTGGAGAAAAAAATGTAGCTGAAATAAGGTAAAAAAAAAACACACTAAATGTGCTTGACCAAGACTTTTGCGTAACCAGTCTGGTAGGCTAGAATATTTACTTCACAATTATGTAAAAATTATTTTATTCTCTCATTCAAAGGAAACATTATAAAGATTTACATTTTGTTAGGTTTGTTTGGCTCATCTCAGGTATATGCGTGTGACAATGGTCATGAATAATTCACACCTGGAGAGACAAAAGACACTCCCCCACTCACCCATCAAGGACATTGTAAACCAATGTCCATTTAGAAAAGCTAGCCCAAACTAAATGCTTGTTACATTTAGTTAAAATTTTGTAGGTTGTAAATTTTTTCAATATTTTGCTTGAATTTTATTGTATTATCTTTCAATTTCTGAATATATTTGGTGACTAAAATATTATTTTAATAAATATATCTGTTTAATAAATCTGTTTTGTTTAAATGCATCAAAATACATTGCCTATATTCACTGAGAAATAAAGATAAATATTTAAAATGGTATAAAACGTGTTTGCAAAACTGTTGTAATAAAAACTTTCTTGTGCATTAATTCAGCATTTAATAATAATTTCTGAATGACTCTGGCATAATGACAAAACACAAGAATAATCAAAATAATATTTTAAGACCTTTTATATATATTTTGCCCAAATAGTTGCAGCCTTAGTTAACTTTTTCCAAACTTTAACAGGTTCAACTACGGTAAAATAAATAAAAATTAAGGGCTTCGACCCCTGGGGGTTAACTGCAGTTTGGCACTTTCACTTTCATTCGGGAACATTTCATGCATGCCCCCCTTGACAAATGAGATATTAGATACAACTATGAACTGCTGGAAGAGTGTAGTTTTAATGGAAGTTTAATGCTGAAAGGAAGAAAAAAAAAACTCAGCATTTCACAATGCAGTTGTCTGTGGTCCATCACTGACTCGGTAGGTGCAAAGAGTGTCAAACTGTGTGTGTGTGTGTGTGTGTGTGTGTGTGTGTGGACTATCCTGTCGCAAAATGCGGCAAAAAGTCCTACATGACGGTAATACTTCGATTAAGGTGTTTACACGTCTGCACTGCACTTCAATAATGCGACTAAAATCGGCATACTCCACATGTCTTAATTCGATTTCTCTTTAGTTCGATTATGACCTTAATCTGATTAAATTAATCAAAAATCTCTGTTTACATGGTAGATGCCTAATTAGAGTATTGTCTTAATCGCATAAAAATCGAGTTATTGGTGTCCACGTAAACGTACTCAATGAGCTAAAACCTTTACAAAAGCTATTCATATGTTCATGTAATTTACGTATTAGAACCCACATTATACATTGATATCAAAAATTTTATTTTTATCAAAAGTAGAAAGTACTTCATTGTACCCAAAATAGCGGTGGGCTATGGCCAATCCTAGATCTGCGCGTTTTGAACCGCTGTCTTCACAAGCTGCCATTCAGAATGCTTATGCAGAAGCACATCCTCCGGTGTGTTCGTCCTCGGGATTAAAAGTTTTTCCACATAGCATTTCCGTTCCCCCCCTCGGGAGACGAGGGTTACCTTAGTAACCGGAGCGTTCCCTTGGATAATTTTCTGGCAGCTTGGAAGTTTCAGCAGAATGTCTCACAGAGGGTCCAGCTCACTATAGAGAAGGGAAACAGAATCAGCTTGAATCTTGTCCACCTGTTTTAATGGTATACTGCATACCACAGTGAAACCTGAGCAGGCTCTGGTACTGGAACCAGAAGTAAATTCTCTTTTGAGCTAGGGGGACATAGAACTGGTTCCTCCCCTTGGAAGAAAATCAGGTTTTTACAGCCGAAACTTCATTGTTCTGAAAAAAGATGGGGAATTACATTTGATACTGAATTTAAGGCAGCTAAATCAGTATGATCTTGTCAGAAATTCAGTCCAATGATTTAAAATATACCAATATGGGGTTCTCTCATTTGGACTAGCTCTCTCACCCCGCACCTTCACAAAGGTTATCGATGCAGCACTAGCTTCGCTATGTATTCAGGGTATTAGAATACTCAATTATCTTGATGACTGGCTATTCTTAGCTCAGTTGTTGGACATGGCATTTCGACATCGAGATGTCATTCTCGCCTATATCAAGAAATTTGGGTTATGGCTGAGCATAAAGAAAAGTCTGCTTGTCCCAGCATGAATGACCACTTTTTAGGTGTTTTTTTGGACTCCACAATGATGAGTGTGTGTCTGTCCCCACTTTGGATCAATACTACCAGCCATAATAGTGGTGGCTCAAATCCAGGGTTTTTTTCTGATGGGAAATCCGTTTTGCATGATCACGGTTACGTGGAATTGCCATCAAGCTCTGGTCATGTGGAGCAAGCCCTTTTTCTTGTCCCAAGGCCTTGCTCCTGGGAGTTCTGGAGAGGGTCCGGCACAATGGGCTCTGCCTTTTGTTGGTAGCCTCATTTTGGCCAGCCCAAATCTGATTCTCAGAACTAGTGCCCCTCCTGGATGGCATCCTGTGGGAGATTCTGATTAAGAGGGACCTCAAATCTACACCTTGTCCAGATCTGTGGAAACTGTTGGTGTGTCCTCTGAGGGGGCCCACCTTGTAAATTTTGGTTGTTCAACCAAGATTAATCAGACCATAGTCAGTTCCAGAGCTCTCTTCTGTATGCTACTAAGTAGAAGCTGTTTTTTGTGTGGTGTACTACCAACCAATTAGATCTAGTGAAGTGCCCGGTTGGCTCAGTTCTGGATTTTTTACAGCAGTGTTTCTTTGTGCGGCTTACTCCCTCCACTTTAAAAGTATATGTGGTGGCTACATGAGCCTATTGGTCTGATAATTTAGGTACAAACCCTTGGTAGTACGTCTCCTTCGTGACTCTTTGAGGCTGAGGCCTTCAAGCAGCACCAGGGTTTCTACTTGGGATCTGTCAGTAGAATTCAAGGGCCTATTAGCAGCCCCATTTGAACCATTTTACTGTTGGCAACTTTCACCCTCAAATGGAGGGAGACATACAGGCCCTATCTGTGGCTCCTTCAAACTTGTATTTTGCCCCTGAAATGGTCAGGGTATTGTGCACCCCATCGTGGCTCCCCTGCTTTTAAACAAACTTTTAGCAAGTGGATAGTAGATGCTATCGCACTAGCTTATGAAGCCTGGGGTCAGCCCTGTCCTATGGCTGTCCAGGCCCACTCAACTTTAGGGTATGGCAGCTTCCAAAGCCTTAGTGTTTGGCACATCCTGGTTAGATATATGCAACCTAGCTGTGTGGTTACCCCTCACACCTTCACCTGGTTATACTAACTGGATATAGATCCCTCTCCAAGGTCTAATATTTTAATGCCTTGGACCGGACAAGTCACCCAGGCACTTGTCAGTATGACGTTGTTGGGGTTGCATTGTTATAGTGTCAATATTTGACACAGCGTCAAAGTTCCTGAAAGCAAACGTCCCAGGTTACAACTGTACCCATTGTTGCCCAAGTGTAATGAGATGCTGCGTCTTGTTGCCACACTCCCTACATTCCTAAATTGCTTGTTTCAACATAGTTTAAGTTAAAACTGTATAAGCAAGCTCAGGCTTTAGAAGCTTCCTGGTATGATGTCACACAGCGCCACTGCATCACCAGCTACATTGGAGGGATTTCACACGTGGACTTCCTGAAATCAAAAGTGTACCTATATCGTTGATATTTGACACAGTGTTTCGTTCCCCTTGGGGAACCATGGTTAAAGTCATAACCTCGAACGTTTTTAGTTACATAATCTGAAAAATATATTTAAATATAACACTGCACAATGTATCTTAAATGTATAAATTAAATAAAGGTTAACCATTATTGAACTACAGAAGGCTATATAGCTATTCAGTAAAAAGCAGAGTGAGTGATTTCATTAATTGTTCTTTGATTAATAAAAAAAATACAGACAGCAGTTTGTTTGTTTTTTACTTTAAGACGGAGCACAGATGCAGCACAATACAAAAGTTACAGACAACACAATTTCCTGAATGTTTATGTCCTAAGGCATAACCGATTGAATGCTCGTCAAGTCTGACAAATCAACATAAATGTTTATGACTGTTGAGATGCAAGACTTAACTTGCACTTCATAACTTTCATTCATCTGTTCAGATGAGACACTTCTGGTGAGGAGGTTCTAGTTGTGGTCCACATGCACTATCGCTTTGACATGCGGCTTACGTCACATTCATTTTCAGGTTAAAGTGTCCATATAACTTTAGCTCTCTGAAGGGACATTTACTGGCATGGAAGCCTTGTTTCAGCGCATAAACATACATTCTAACATGCACAGAGTGTAATTAATGGAAAGGGGGACTATGAAAAAAAAAATATTGCAAAACTGAAAAAAAATTTGATTTCCATTAGCGTCTGGAACCGTGGAGATCGTACCAAATGTTTTAATATTATATTGAGTATTGTGACATCCCTACTACTTACAAAGCCCTGAATGGCTTAGTTATCCAGTTTTTGAATGGGCTGTTGGTTCATTACAGCCCCTCACATCCACTACATTCAATACATTTTGCACAACTGAATACTCTAAGAATTTTAAAATCAAGTGTAGACCCTTCTCATATCACTTAAATGGATGGTTAAAAAAAAACTGAAATTCAAAAATCATTTACTCACCCTTTACTTATTACAAACCTGTTTGAGTTTCCTTTTTCTGTTGAACACAAATGATGACTTCCAGTGTTTGTTTTTTCCTGCTGCGAAATCAATGGTCACAGCTTCGTATTTTCTAATTTCTGATAGATAGATAGATAGATAGATAGATAGATAGATAGATAGATAGATAGATAGATAGATAGATAGATAGATAGATAGATAGATAGATAGATAGATAGATAGATAGATAGGACACAAAGTTTTTATAAAGATTTTCTATTGTTTGTTTGTTATTTTTCTCAGGTTTCTCCATTTTACACATACTGTTAATGCTTCTCTGCATTTCTGCATCAGGATCTGCTCTTCTGCTCTCATTTTTGATCTACTGCAGATCATCTACTAAAGGTATGTGTTTAACAGGAAACAGCTTTTTCTTGTCAGCAGTAAAACAACAGATTTAGGAAGTTGAACAACTAACAACTATGCCACCCTGGAGTTTGACCAGGGACTATAAAATACAATTTGTCACAAGGCAACACACGTAAATTCATATTAAATTATCAGCAAACATTATTCATTCATTCATTCATTCATTCATTCATTCATTCATTCATTCATTCATTCATTCATTCATTCATTCAGATTCATTCAGCTTAGTCCCTTATTTTATTAGAGGTCACCACAGTGGAATGAACTGCATAGGAGCAGATTAAAAATAACCAAACGTGCAGACACAACAAGGCCTACATATAAAATCAAAATTTCCTCACACACACACACACACACACACACACACACACACACCACACACACACACACACACACACACACAAACACACACACACACACACACACACACACACACACACACACACACACACACACACACACACACACACACACACACACACACACAACACAGATCTCATGCAGGAAACCTGACACCAAAAATCCACCCCTGCCTTAGGCACTTGGCTCCTGCAACAACAAAAACTAGTTATACTCTACTATTAAAATAAAAATGTCACTTAAAAAGATCACAATTACTCAAAAAGCAAGCAATAATTATATAAAAAGTACATTGTAATACTTAAATGACAGAAAGAAATAATATATATATATATACAGTATAATAAATATATATATATATTTAATATATATATATATATATATATATATATATATATATATATATATATATATATATATATATATATATATATATATATATTGCATTTAACACCTTTTACTTAACACTATTTCTTTGTAAAGATAAAATAAAAAATTTAATTAAAATAAAATCTTACTTTTATGCTATACAGGAGCCATGTGCTTTCATAAAAAAAGCAAGCAAAGCATTGACTTTTTTTATATGAAGGCAACTGTTGATACTATACTATTCATTTATTGTGCAGTTGCACAATATATTGCAGGAATGTGCAGTTTAGAATGTTGTCTGGGAAACAATTAGGGCCACTTTTCATTTGAAATGTGTCTTAAAGGGGTGGTCCACAGTGTATTTTTAAGGCCTGGTTGTGTTTATAAGATCCAAAGCAATGTGTGCTCATTCTTCATTTTTCCAAAATCTGGTTATTTTTTCATATATCTTACTTTGATTAAATACAGCTACTCTGCTAACATGAAAATGACATGTCATATTTTCTAGTTTCTCTGAAAGACCCACCCTCAAGAAGCCCTGATTGGTCAGCTAACATAATGTGCTGTGATTCGCGGATTGGCTCCATGTCACACCCCTACAAGTGCACATTTGCGCTGTGTAAATGCTGGCTGTTTCTCAATATGTGTTCTTCAGCGGTCTTGTGTCCTCGTGTTCTCGTGTAACGTCATCATCAGCTGCTAAAGTTTAGTTCCAATACTCAAGACCGCAAGAACAGAGGACCCGTGAAACTTCCCGGATGTGTTCTTGATATCGAGGACACACTGATGCAGACTTAAGCGCCGATCTCGCTCTAGAAGTCCTAGAAGTCATTGCGACTGGAGGTGGGAAGCGCAGCTTTTTTTTTAGATTTATTATTAAAGTTTAGACTCAGAGATATAACTTATTTACCTCAGGGGTTTCCCTAAATGAAACGATGAATGTAAACATTACCCTGGACATCTTAATAAAGGAATAAACACATTAAGGGTGTTTATTGCGACTTCCTGATTCCTCCTTAGTCGCTAATGATGCAGTGAGGGTCCTTTGACTTTTGTGACGCGCTGGTGGCTGAGAAAGACACGCTGAGCCCAAGATGTTAGTAGCAAAACTTTATATTAACTTGAAACATGACAAAACAGCAATCTGTGGGTTGAATACCTGTTGCGTATGGCTGAATATTGCGTTGTGGCGTGTAGTGATATTGTAGTGAACCGTGGCATGTGCCGTTGTGGTCAACAAAAAATGCAGCTACCCCACTCTCGTTCTCTCTTCCTCCTCTTCCTCCTAACACCTGTGTGAGTGTGTATGTGCTTTATGTGCTAGTATGTGCCAGGTATCCCCACGTGACAAAACATAATACGTCATTGTAAAACCTAAACTAATCGGTATACAAATAAACATTATTAAATGAAAAGTTAAATGGCTCCTATAGTGTTTGTTTGCTGAAATTCATATTAAAATCTGTTTTATTTATATTGTGCAACGTCTATTTATAATGTTTTTATGCAGAGTATATATTTTGAAAAGGGGAAAAACAATAAATCGTTGTATGAATGCTGTAATGTTTAAATCATTTTCCATTTAAAACGCGTAAAGGTCACGTGACCATCAGGAAGAATGCAGCATCTCATTTCTCAGAGGACACGTTCTCTGTTCTCGTGGTCTCCAGAGTTCGTTCTTCCGAGGACACCTGGCAAGACCGGTCTCCACAAGAACGCAATTCCGTTCTCAGCGTTCTTGGAATTGAGAAACAGCCACTGTCAGTCAGAGTAGCTGTTAGCAGCATTAGCTGCTTTGTGACAGTAAAATGAAAAGCACACAGCTGAACCTCACGCCTGCTCTCAAAAATTAATCTGACAAGTGTCTTTCACATTTATTCGGAATAAGCATGTGTAAGTAATATGAAATGTTCTCATATCTTTTGCGAGTTTGTTATTTGAGATGTAGATTGCAAGGACAGCAGCCGCATAGAGAGACACTGCAGCGCTGGTGAGGATTCTGGGTGTTTACAGTAGTTTGAATGATAAATATGAATTTGTAGCTAAATTGTTAGCGGTGCCAAACAGCATTTCATATTGTTTGCATCCCTGTTTATGTCCTCGCTACAACATACCAGGCAAATCCAGCACCGAACTGAGAAAGATTCTGCAAGCTCTCCTTTGTCAAATGCTAGCTATATATATATTTTTTTAATTCTATGGAACATAATTAAAATTAAACTGTAAGCACTTCTCTCTTTGTGTTGTGTCCTT
The DNA here is from genome assembly GCA_903798195.1 of Danio kyathit. NCBI lineage: Eukaryota > Metazoa > Chordata > Actinopteri > Cypriniformes > Danionidae > Danio > Danio kyathit. Next base: position 14,987,383 of record LR812521.1, on the reverse strand, counting down.
TGGAAGCTAACATACAGAAACAGAACAAGCTCTGTAGAAATAGCAGCATTTGCACTGCAAAAAAAATTTTTCTTCCTTAGATTTTTTGTCTTGTTTCTAGTCCAAATATCAAAAAAAATCTAAATCTAAATCAAGAAAAATCTAAGTAAGAAAAGCATTTTTTGCAGTGTGGATGGCATTTTGGCTTTCTCTGCATGCATGTAACCGTAAGGCCCTGTGATCTCACTAGCCCAGATATATATTTTGTAGTCCCCAAATTCGTTTGCTGTAGGCTTTGCTAAGCTAACTCTGTAAGAGCCAATGTCTCCCTTTGCATTAAACTTTGAGCATCTTACATTGAAAGATGCTGTTATGTTCACACAGCTACATTACATATCAACTAAAGTTTAAAATATGATATCGTGGTGGACCACCCGTTTAATCTTGTTAAATAAAGACATACATAAACAAAACAACTAACAAATATCATGAGTTTAGTAAACATTTTTTGTATCATCACTGGAGATTAATGTCTTTCATTTTTCAGGTTTATTTGTTCAGGAAACTTCTTTTTGTCCTCTTGGATCTTCAGTGGTTTTACCCTGTCATGTCGACCAAAAATTAGTAAAGAAAAAAACAAAGGCGGAATGGAAAAGAAAAAGCACTACTGTTCATCTATACGAAGATGGTGAAAGTAGACCAGAGAAACAGCACAAGGATTATGAAAACAGAGCTCATTTTACTGAACATGTTCAACATGGAAATTTCTCACTCCGTCTGGACAATCTGAGAGCTGAAGATGCTGGAGAATACAGATGTACAGTTCACAGTGACCAGGACTGTGTGCATTCAGAGGTGAAATTGACACCAGGTAAGTAGATGGATAAAGAAACGTAGAGCTGGAAAAATGGCTGAACTTTTTATTTGTCAGTGAAAAATGACTGTTAGATCGTTGTGGTTTGTTCTTGCTGTAATCTAATGTTGGAGACTGGTTGATCTGGCTCTTGCCACAGTAAACATCTTTGATGCAATTGATTTGGAGATTGAATAAAGGTCTCCTATATAGCAAAACAATGCAGTTTTCTTAGAAAATATACTTAATACCTTATAAAGAGTTTATCACACATAAAGTCTGACTGCAGTTAAACAGTTTATTGTTAAAAATATATATTTATTATATATACCACTAGATTATTATTGTATAAATACAGCAATACACAATACAAAAGAGAGAGATTGACAGATTGAGCAGGTCACACACCAGAGCGGCGCATCCGGTGTGTGACGCCCTTTAGAATGTCACTTCCCTATAGGGAAGGAAACTTCAATGCTATTGGGAAAACTTCCACTATGGGGATTTTGTCAGAATCCAATTATCTGAAAGAGTATGAAAACGGGCTAATGAAATGCCAATGAGTTGGCATCAGCGTGCACAGCTGGCGTCACTTACAATTAATCTTGTATAAAGATGCAGCTCGTGCCTTGCCAAGACATCCTTTTCACTTTCAGAGCCTTTCACTAAGCTTCTGAGAGAGTCTTTGAGGGTTTTCTGCAAGTGAATCTTCACAAAAAGAGAGAACGAGAAAGCAGGCTGCTTCTTCCAGTCCATCGGAGGACAGGCTGTCATCGTCTGATAAGGATTCGAACCCGATCCCTCCCTCCGGGGTGGTGAGAGTGGTGTCAGATTTAGAAGCAGACATGATAACCGTGCTTTCCCACGCTTCTTCGGCCGTGGGCCTGGAGATGGTTTATCCCCCAGCCTCACGGCCAGACCGACTAGATGGGTGTTATGTGGAGGATGTAAAAAAGGCAAGACCTTCTAAGCCTCCCGTCCCCTTCTTCCCGGAAGTGCACAGTAAGCTCACTCAGTCTTGGAGGGCATTTACTGGTTTTTGATGTCTGTGCATGTGTTTTGAGTGATTCAGACATTTTTAAAAGCTGGCCAATGCCCTGTTGTCTCTCATTAATTAAAATTACCTTTTACAATTTTTTTGTTGTTGTAATTTTTATTGCAATAACTCATCACTGTTAAAAAAATGCAGGGTTCCACACAATTCATTCATGTTGTCCCAACACAAATTGATTGTTAACTCAGCACTTTATACAAATTTATGTGGATTGAACTTAAAAAAATTAAGTTGTCCCAATGAAATCTCAAGAATTGTGTTGTTTCAGCTTATTTTAAATAAAAGTAGTTTAAACGAGCAAATCATAAAATATTAACATAAAAAATGAAGTCAAAGAATGGTTGTGTTCACATGAAAAACATGAAGGAATTAAGTTAACCTATTAGTTTTTACAAATGTATGTGGATTGAACTTAAAATGGTTAAGTTGTCTCCAAAAAAAAAAAAAAAAAAAAAACCTCAAGAATTGTGTTGTTTCAGCTCATTTTAAATTAGAGCAGCACATGAAAAGCAAATATCATTTTTTGAGGGTTGTGCTTATAAAACTCAAAGCACTTAAAGTTTACTGAATTTGATTAGATGCCTAATGGGTTCCATGACTAAATCACATTCATTCAACAAATTATGTTTATGATTGTAATTTCATGTCGGTTCAGTATGATGCAATCATTTTGTGCTCAAGAAGCTACAATGGCATTTAATCAGGAGTAGTAATAAAGTGAACAACATTGAAAATTCATTTTTGACTGTAGTACAGAAACAGTGTTTTAAATGTTTTATTAATAACATTTTACTGTGCACTAACAAAGGTTAATTTTGGAGTGGTTCATGTCATATGTTGGTCTCAACCAGACCCCTCTCTCATGCTTGCAATTAGTGCAATGGTGCAGCTCTAATTTGAACGTATGTAAATTTAGACATATTGATCTCAAATTGTCTTCCTTTTCTTCCTGTCTGTTTTAAAATATGTTTTTATTGTTTTTCTTTTTTTTCAATTGGCTTATAAATCTTTAATCAGCCCCCCTTAATCCTCCGTTCTTATCTAAATGAGTTGAATGCTGAGTCCAGATCTGCTGAGTTTGTGCTGCTGGCCCTTCCTAGAACAAGTTTGAATAACAGGGGCACAGGATTGTGCCTTTGCAGTAGCTTTGCAGGAGCATTTTAATCCCGTAGGGGGCACTAGACCTGGTGACTGATTTTGGTACCTCTTTTTCCTTTCATTTAGGCTATTTATATACTTTTTTATTAATACTTTGCATTACTGCCTAAGTTACTGACTTAAGGCAGTAATATACTTTTTATAGTAATGATAATATGCACAGTTTCGCTATTACTGATTTTATCAATGAAGGTTATGCAACGATACCGTTTAGCCTAAATGATATTTTATTCTCCTTATTTCTTTCTGTTTTATTTCAAATAATATAAATGTTTAACATTTTAAGTAAAGACATCAAACTATGCCCACACATAACCTAACCCACGGTTAGACTACTCGTATAACCGGTAAATAAATATAGTGAAATCAGCATAACCGAGTCATCACGCTTCACGTTGCCTATTACCCAACCAATCACCTATCAGTGTTAGGAAAAAGTTAAATGTTACAAATTTAGAAAAAATAGTAGCTAAATGTGCAAGAAAAATACCTTTAAAAAAAAGAAAAGAAACTCACAGTTATTACCATGAAATTTGGTTAAATTTTGGCATGGATAACACGCAACTCAATATATAACTTTTTTCATAATTTTAAAGGTAAAAATAAAGGTTTATTTTAGGCTATCATAAGTTGGTTTTTTCGTGATATTGTCCGGTTGGCATTTGTAAAAATGGCATCATAAACCATTATGATATAAGCCCTACCCATCGTTTAATTTATTTATTAGGCCTATTTTAATGACTTGTTTTCAGGTTACATTTTCATTTTTAGGGCCATGAACTCATTCTAACTGTATTTTACCTGTTATAATAGGCCTACAATATATTTTCTGGTGTTTATTTTGCATGAGCAAATAGCAGTATCGCCTAAATTACATTTTTATTTTTTTTTTAAAGATTATCATTCAGCCTACCTGCAGCGCATGGAGTTTAGAATCCCTGGACTATTGCTTTAATTTCACAATTTTAATAATTTATTTGCTATATAATAAATAATCACATTGCTAAATGTGTGTTCTGAAGATTATAATGACGGGAGTGTTATTAATAATGACAGAAAGAATTTTCAGTTTTGAGTGAATAATCCTTTATGAAAACTGGGGAGGCAATTCCCCCTTTTTAACCTACCACCACCACCCCCCACCCCCCGTAGCGCCGGGCCTGGCCACAACTTTGACGGCTTTAAATTCGAATCATAACACACTTTTTTTTTTTTTTGGATTGTTTATTCAGTTTGAGAGTTTTTTTTTTTCTTTCTTTTTTTGTATTTCCCTATTGTTGTTTGTTTGAGAAGATTTGAGAAGAGTTTTTAAAGCATAATCAAATGCTTTTACTGCTGTAGAGAGGAAAATTGATAGTATTTAAAGAATCAGTGTGGAAATCAGAAAAACATGGAAATACTGTGTTTAGAGTGTGAAAGTGATCATTAGTTACACTGTACCCACCTTTTAAAGCCATTTCACATTAGTAACATTATGTCTGTCCATTTACAGGTATGAAGATAACAGACCATTACCAAGCTGTCCCCCTGGGAAGTTCAGTAGTTTTACTATGCTATGCCAATATACCTTTACCAATTAAGGGTTTAAAGGTGGAATGGACAAGAACAGGCTTAAAGACTCATCCCCTAAGGAAGGTTTATCTGTATCAAGATGGTGAGCCAAAAAAACAGCGAGAAGATTATCATGATAGAGCTAGTTTCTTTAATGACCAGATTCAACATGGAAACTTCTCCCTCCGTCTGGACAATCTGAGAGCAGAAGATGAAGGAGAATACAGATGTACAGTTCACAGTAACCAGCATTGTGTGCATACAGCAGAGAGAGCTATCATACGGGGTAAGAGTAAATAACTAGACCCTGCTGAAAGTGTTACTCTACAGCAACTATTTATTTTAGGCTAATTTTTCTAATGTTGGTGTAATTTCTGTCCCCAAGTCTTGAACACATTGTACAAACATGTAAAGGCACAGAAGCATGACATTCTGCAAACTCCTTTTTATCACAACATTGTTCAAGTATAAATCACAAGCTATTGTTTTAGTCCTAAACTATTAAAAAAATAATATTTATTATTATTTCTAAAACCTTAACTACTGTATGCAGAGATGGCACAAGTAGACACACAAGGTACACACTAGAGACCTGTGATGCATTTCTGAAAACCATCGTTAGCCAACTAAGATTGCAAGTTCCGTCGTTACAAACATAATTCCTTGATTTGGCGTTTTCCAAATCCATCGTTTCGATGAACATTCGGAAACTGTGTGGCAAACTTGTGCGTTTCCAACTACACCTCTAGAGCTGTAGTTAAGCATAGTTCCTGGCTGTGTTCTATTCCCAGTTATCCCCCCTATGCCCTATTCATTTAGAACATTCCAACATTTAAACTTGGAATGATTTAAAAAATAAAACATTAAAATAAATAATAAAACAATAAAACATCTCTCTTTCAAAATATTTTTACAGTTCAGTTTTAGCGATGTTCGTATTGACAATTGCGATCCCTTCACAGTGCACTTTGAAAACATTTATGCCATTTTGAATGCAGCCGTGGCTCATGACGAACGCTATAGGTGACTTATCTAAAATCGGAATTAACGTTACATCTCCAAAGCTTGTGAAAACAAAGATATATAGCATAGGTTTATGCTTTTAATTTATAGTAGGTTATTTATTAATAAAAGTATCTGTACATTACGCCTATATGACATGGGCCTGTTAGTTAGAACATTTCTGCAGTGGTTTGCATGTGTCAAATTGTAAAAGTAGACTTAAAAAAAAACTGTATCCTACTTAATATTAATAATAACAACAATAATAATAAATTAATAATAATTATTATTAAGTAGGATTTTTTTATTTTCATAATAAGTGGCCTACTGTAAATTACAATGGAAAGCGAGTGCATGTTTTTACCAAAGCTAATATTGGATTTTATTTTAAATGCGTGTGCGTGTAAAACAATATAATTTGCACAAAGAAATGATGGGGTTTTTCTCTAAAGAAGTTGTTACTCCACCCCATTTAGAGCATCATTATGGGCATTTTATGTTATAACTAATGTGATTCAAATGATGGATCTGCGACAGAGAAACTATGGTTTTTGGGAAACACTTGTCACTACATCGTTCTTTTCCCAAACGATGCATCATACTATGATAGTTCAATCACGAGGTATGTCGTTGTTTGCAAAACGCACCCCTGCACAAGATGTATTTTTTAATCCTTCTCCCACAAGATTCGGTCAGGTTCTCACAAAATTATTATTATTTTTTTCCCTCCAGCTCCCGCCCGCAATATTTAGGTTTTTTCCCACTCCAACCAGCAAAAGACACATCCAAGTGGTTTTATTTTAACTGCTTCTTCCCGCTACTTAATTGTTGGTTTCACTTGCTTCCCTTTTGAATATTAATACAAAATAAACAGAAAATAAACAAATATGTTTCCGTTTATTTGAGTTTAATTAAACGGAATGATGAATATGGACACAAACGAGGAGCTTTTCAGAACACAGAAATACCGAACAGTTAGAAATAGGCTAATATTTAGTTATAATTATTAATAATATCATTTAATAATAATTTCTAAAGTGGTCCAACAGAAAATAATTTTTCCTAATAAATAAATAAAAAAGGCCAATTTTTAATATTTAGCTAAATAAAAAAATTTACTGAATTAACCAATAAAAAGTAGGCCTAAAAATTGCCTGTAAATTGTTTTATTTTATTTTAGTAAATCTTGTTTCTTTTGTGCAGTCGATAAATAGTAAGTATTTGTTTTTAGTAAATATATTTTAAGATATTCATTCATTCATTTTCTTTTTGGCTTAGTCCCTTTATTAATTCAGGGGCCGCCACCGGGGAATGAACCGCCAACTTATCCAGCATATGTTTTACGCAGCGGATGCCCTTCCAGCCATAACCAATCACTGGGAAATCTCATCCACACACATACACTACGGACAATTTAGCTTACCCAATGACCCTACAGCGTATGGAAAAAGCACCTAGAAGAAACCCACGCCAACACAGGGAGAACATGCAAACTCCACAGAAATGCCAACCCACCCAGCCAAGTGTAACAGGGAAGTGACGCTCACAACAGGGGTGTGGATCCAAATGCAGGTTTATTAGAATGATCAGGCAAGCAATGGTCAACACAGGGGCAAACAAATATATACAGGCAATCCAGAATCATAGTAAATAGGCAGGCAGATGGTCAGAGGCAGGCAGCAGACAGGATTAAACTTGTAAATGAGGCGAGGATCAAAAAACACGGCAAAGCAAGACAAAGGACAACGCATTGCAGAGTCACATAAACAGTAGACAAGACTCAGCAACAATGTGTGTGTTTGAGCTGTTCTTATAGTCCACGTAATCAGTCTGTGAGCAGCTTCAGCTGTGTGAGTTGTTTGCAATCACTGGTGACACCAGGTCAGCAGGTGTGTGTGTTGCATGACTGAATATGTAGTCCATAACATGGTGGATTTGTAGTTCATGTGAATGTGAGTGTTTACCAGCGATCTCTAGTTGTTAGCTCGCTGGTGATCGTGACACCAAAGCTCGAACCAGCGACATTCTTGCTGTGAGGTGACAGTGCTACCCACTGAGCCACCACACCACCCATTTTAAGATATTGCCTCCCACAAATGCATAGGATACAAGTATTATCAGGACATCTTCTAATCATCATGGAGATTGACAATACAAGACTGGGCAAGGAATAACCAAAGCTAGGGAGGTTAAATAAAAGTATAACTAGTGATAAACAGGGGTGAGAACACAAGCGGAACTAATGAAAACTAACAAATAATGGGAAAACAGAACAAGGAATCACGATTAAACAAGAGCACCTGACAGATATTTATATTTTGTGGGAGTCCCGCAAATAATTGTGTACTCCTGCAACCATTATAGTGAAAGTAAAATACATCAACAATAAGTGCAGTTTAACTTCAGATGACCTTAGAGCTGTTGGCGTGAGGTAACATTTCCTCTCCTCTCAGCTGTTACAGTGATACTTCTGGATCCAGAAACGAGTGCATGTCGGCAGAGTGAGTTTTCGCCTTCGCGTCTATCATGGATCAGCTGTGATCACCACTGCCATTTATCAGTGTCACTCAACAGTGAACAGTGCCAGAGCGTTACAGCCAATCGCAGCCTTTTCTATTGAGCGCGTGACCAATCGTAGGGTTGTAAGAACGCGCTCGTCAAGGCTCAGAAAGCGAGCGGGATATTTATATTTGTTTTTTTGCTATAAATGCTTATGTTGTTTAAAGGACAAAATTGTATTACAAATAATATATAAGTATACATTTATACGTTTTAATATAAGAATTGTTGTACTGTGAAGTAAAATATAAAACTGTATATGGAAAGCATCATCAATGCTCCGTGATGCACCGAGATATCAAACTGAACCAAATCGATGGCATGATAATTGTAACCAAACCGAACCATGAGACCAGTGTAGGTTCACACCTCTAATGCACAGCTAAATCTTGCTTTCTCTACAGTGCTCTTGATAAATGATTACATTTACATTTACACACGTTCATAACAGGAATCAATAGGTATTTCACTTCAGAAAATCTCTTCTTTTTTTTTTTTTTGCTTTAAGGATTCAAGGTTGAACATACTCGTCACATACTTGCTCCTCTTGGGTCTTCAGTGGTTTTGCCCTGTTATGTTGATAAAGATTTACCAGTGGAGGATCTGAAGGTTGAATGGAGAAGACCAGACTCAAAGATTCATCTGTATCAAAATGGTGAGAGTCGACAGGAGAAACAGCATGATAGAGCTCATTTCTTTACTGAGGAGATTCAACATGGAAACTTCTTACTCCATCTGGACAATCTGACAGCTCAAGATATGGGAGAATACAGATGTACAGCTTACAGTGAGCAAAAAAAAAAGTTTGATGTGAAGAAAATTGTGCTTCTGAGATTACTAGGTGAGTATACAGATTAAAAGACCCACTCTTGATTTTAGTACATAAAGGCCCAGTTTCACAAACAGGGTTTAGTTTAAAGGGGAAATGAAGCACTCAGTCAAGTTTACCTTATTTTGCACATTGTATTCCACTTTAATGAAAATATATTAAACAAACTCGATTAATGTAACCATTTAGCAGAAAAGGGCATGTTTTCCTGTAGATTTTAGACCTAGGGCGCCGCCATCTTGGAATATCGCTGTGTCTGACGTCACGGGGTTGGTTCGCTGTGATAAGCTGAACGGACACAGTGGAAGTAAAGGAGTGAACGAGGAGACTGGAAAGCCTAATTTAACCCAATGCGTGAAGTTGTGGGCGTGGAGCTGCTGCAAATACAACCATTTAAGTTCTTGAGTTGTGTATTTTTCATTTGTTAATACCTCTCGTTTGATGCGCTTTGGTCCACACTGCTCCAGAGCTGCCTGACGAGGGGATTTACATTCAGACTAATGTAATGATTAAAATAATGCATGACTTCATGCTTTACTAAGTCACGTCTCCCAGATAGCAAAATGACATCATTTCAACCTAAAATCAACGTTTCTTTTGACATCGATTCAACATCGTTTTGCTCATCGGGGTAATGTTGAAACGACGTCAGGCACTCCATTCAAATCTAACCTGAAATCGACACAATTGGTTACTTACCCAACGTGGAATCGATGTTGATATTCAGTCGATCGAAACGACGTTATAGAATCCACACATTTTCAACATGTAATCAACCTAATTGGTTTGTCCACTGACGTTGAAATGATGTTGATTTATAGTTGATTGGAACAACGTAGAATCCACACATTTTCAACATATAATCGACCTAATTGGTTTGTCTATCTGATGTTGAAATTATGTTGATTTATAATCGATTGGAACAACGTAGAATCCACACATATTCAACATATAATCGACCTAATTAGTTTGTCTATCTAATGTTGAAACGATGTTGATTTTAAGTCGATTGGAACAACATAGAATCCACACATATTCAACATATAATCAACCTAATTAGTTTGTCTATCTAATGTTGAAACGATGTTGATTTTAAGTCGATTGGAACAACATAGAATCCACACATATTCAACATATAATCAACCTAATTAGTTTGTCTATCTGATGTTGAAATGATGTTGATTTATAATCGATTGGAACAACGTAGAATCCACACATATTCAACATATAATCAACCTAATTAGTTTGTCTATCTGATGTTGAAATGATGTTGATTTATAATCGATTGGAACAACATAGAATCCACACATATTCAACATAAAATCTATCTAAATGATTTAACGTTTAAATGAATGCTTAAACAACATTTTCAACATTAAACCAATCCATATGACCTAAATCACCATTTTTTTTACAAGAATACATAATATAATTTATTCTGTATATATAACAAAACACACCACAATCTGTCATCATTTTTTATTGATACAAACACACAGCTGTGAATATCCGTTAAGAGCATGAATTCATTCAAACCTTCTACACTTAAACAAACAGAGAAAACATTTAAATTACTGACTAAAATAGTCAAAACCATTTCCTCAAAAAGTAAAACTGTAGAATATTAAATACATTTGTCTATTTGTGTTCTATTTCAACATGTATTTTTCATTAGAGTAAAAAATGCATTTTATTTCAGATGTGCATAATAACAAAATTAACTATTAGGGTCAAAACACAGGTTTAAATCACAATGTTTAAACTGTTTAAAGAACAACATTTATTTAATGAATTTAGAAAGATACAATCACAGAAACTAAAATTCAGATGCAACCATAGAAAAAATATTCTTGCTGGATTAGCAAGGTCAATAAATAAAAACAAATTATTTTAGGTTGTGTGAAACTATCGGGAAGCCATTCGTCTACAGTGCCAACATTTACTAGAATTCCATCTCGGATTTTCCAGAAATACGAAGTATTAGTGACCCAGACACTTGTCTGAGAACAAGCTTCAAATATTACAACAACCGGGAAGAATGGCAAGCTTGTTTATTAATTACAATTATTATTTTTTTTTTCAAAATATCATCGTTTAATGACTAAATGCAATAAATAAAATACAGTGCTGCGACCAAAGAATGTAACGTATACTGAATAATCATATGCAATGCACATGATCCTATTATAACGATCACTGCGAACAATAAGCTAAGCATTCATTTTATATACAAACTGTAAATATAAAAACATTAAAATATTTTAAAGCAATGAAAATCTATATGTAAAAAAACAAAACTACTTTAAACTGTGTCTCGTCAGAGCTGAGCATACATTTTATTTCAGTAAAAAACGGTCCTCTTCATAATATTTCTATTTATTTCTTCTTTGTAATATGGTATGAATTTAAAAAATACGGACTTTCCTTTACGTCTCCTATTCAGTTTTTTTACTTCCTGCTCTCCATCTTAATTTCAAATTGTAATTCCACACCAGGCCAGTAAAATTTTTTTTTTTTTTTTTTTTTTTTTTTAAAGTGTTGAGCCCTGTTGGGTAATTCTCCTTCTCATTAAAACTCAAATGTGCATTGGGTTGTGACAATTACTTAAGATTTTTGTAACAATAAAGATGCATTTAATACAACCATAAAAACGCTAAAAGATTGTCAGTACACTGTACTATAGGCACAACCAGTCGTTTGGTCTCTTTGTGTGAGAGAGGAAAAAAAAAACATTTGCAACTTGTTTAAAAAAAAAAAAAAAAAAAAAAAAAAAACTTTCTCAGACTTCAAATATACTGGTCACTAACAGAAACTTCAGTCATGGGTGCTGTTCTTTCGCTCCAGTAATACCTTCAGAGAACATAATAGTCAGTGATCCATACATAGGCAGAGAGATTAGTGTGGTGTAGGCAGAACTGGAATAGACGTCTGTCCAGGCACAGGTTACAGATCTTGATGTCTTCAACTGGAGATTTCAGAGAAACTGCCATTAAAAAAAATTGTAAGAAAAAAAAACATGTTACTTAGTAGGAAAATCTCACCAGGTACAGTATCTACTATTACAAAGTACAATTCCAAGGTAAATTTTCAGCTCAACCCACAGTATTGGTACCATAAAATTGCCACAATTTTTGACTCCTCACACAGAATATTAAGTTAACATGGTATTTTGTTAGAAATTAAATGATCTTGGATTTTATTTTCTTGTGAAATTCTAAAAAGCTTAATGATATTAAATATTTTTAAAAATAAATGCGTTTACAAACATTTGTTTTAGATACTTGTACAAGTAAACTGCAGTAAACTCAAGAGAAAAGCATGTAGACAAAATAAATTTTAATAAACAGGAAAATAAAAAAAATGCACACCAGAACATAGCACTACAATCAGAAAAAAAAAAAAAACAGACAAGCATGGTTTGTGAACAATTAAGGTAAAGTTGGTTTTATATTCGAATATTCAGACATTCTCCTCAATAATATAATGTCAGAAAAGTATTCTTTGCAAATTCTAAATAGGGAAATCATATTAGCAGCAAATGACTATCAAAGTACAACATTGTTTACAGTCAACTAAACAGTGTTTATGTTGTTTTGAAGTCATACTTGCATGCTAATTTCGATCGAATATTCAAAGTAACATGGTAAACAATATACAGACTTCTAAATGAACGAATGTGCGAATATAAAACCAACTTTACCTCTATAAGCTTTTCCCATTCAATGATGTGGACCGTCTCTGGCGAAGAGTTCGTCACTAAATGTAGAAAAAAATAGAGCAAACAAAACAGTAAACTGACAGCGATTCACTTCGCTAGCGTAATAACGTGTTGAAAAATCTCGTTTAACGTTAGCTCGATGATGCGTAATGTTATTTGCGAACCGTTTCTCATAACTTAGCCTATACGTTAGCTAGAGTAACATTAACTTACATATGTGTTTTATGCTCATTCCAAATCGATTTGACAGATCATCTTATATTTTACACAGGTTAAAAAGCATTGAAGTCATAAAGTGAAGTTAATCGTGTTGAAATCGAAAATTAAATAACCAAAACAGCTTTTCATTTACCTTAACGTTACCTTTATAGATCAGCTAAAGTTAATAGCCTGGGTACGCACAGGGCGACATGGGCTTACTAAAAAACGTATAGGAAGTGGTAAAGTGTTAATTTACACATCTAAAAAGTTACATTTTGACATAAATTCTTGGGAAAACGACAAATAAAACATGTGAAACGTCGAATACAACGTGCTTACCTTACAGTTCCGTCCGCTGCCTTCGGTTTGTTAGTTGATTCAAATGATGAGCAGCACCTGCGCCTCACGCTGACTCGCGCAGAAGAACCGACTCCGAGTCCACCAATCAAGTTTCAACATCGAACCAGTGTTATGATTTCGACCAGATGCGTCGGGTAGCCTATTTGTTGAAGAGTCAACTTCATTTCGACATCGAACCAATGTTATGATTTCGACCAGATGCGTCGGGTAGCCTATATGTTGAAGAGTCAACTTCATTTCGACATTGAATCAATGTTATGATTTCGACCAGATGCGTCGGGTAGCCTATATGTTGAAGAGTCAACTTCATTTCGACATTGAATCAATGTTTTATTCTCGATGTAATAACCTTCCGACGTACCGACCAAATAAAGAACGTTGATTCAATGTCGAAATTTGATCGACGACTGATACTGACGCTTATAACCAATACTCGACATTGATTCAATGTCGGCTTGCTATCTGGGCTGTGTGGATCATGTCAAGACATATTCCCTTTTCAAGTCGATCAACTCGATCTCTCAACATGTATGAAGGATAAAAACCTGCCATAAGAAACACCGCGCTGATCTTAGTTTGGTTTGAACACGAGCAGAGGCGAGGGGGTGTAGCAGTGAAAAGTAAAAGTACCCGCCCACATGACGTTTGCACCGCGCCTCTGCTCGTGACTAAACTCAGATCAGCGCGTTTCTTATGATCCTCTCGCATCAAACGAGAGGTATTAACAAATGAAAAATACACAACTCAAGAACTTAAATGGTTGTATTTGCAGCAGGTCCACGTCCACAACTTCACGCATTGGGTTAAATTAGGCTTTCCAGTCTCCTCGTTCACTCCTTTACTTCCACTGTGTCCGTTCAGCTTATCACAGCGAACCAACCCCGTGACGTCAGACACAGCGATATTCCAAGATGGCGGCGCCCTAGGTCTAAAATCTACAGTAAAACATGTCGTTTTCTGCTAAATGATTACATTAATCGAGTTTCTACCAGACAAGACTTCTCAGGAGGCAGATAAACATTTATTGTGAATTTGTTTGCATAAGTTTGAGTTCGTTACGATCCTTTCATGAAGTCCTTTGGCGTAAGCCTCGTCTATGGTACGGAATACTGGATGAGCTGGCAGATCCTGCCTGAAGATGAAGGCAGGGCGAAGCCAACCCCCTGTATGGAGACGAGGCCAACCTGGTGGTGGTGGTGGGGAGGATGGAGGGAAACTTCCGCATCGTCACCTGAGTACAGCGAAACAGATTGTTTAGATGGGCTTATATATAGCTTGCTTGGTTGTTATAGGCCGACGAGATAATTATTATGAATGACGTGACATCTCAGTCTTCCTGGCAGAACTATCGCTAAAGCTTTTATTTGTTTAATATATTTTCATTAAAGTGGAATACAATGTACAAAATAAGGTAAACTTGACTGAGTGCTTCATTTCCCCTTTAAGCCAGGACTAGACCTTAGTTAAATTAGGCTATTTAAGCCACATTTATAAAAACAGCCTTAGAAAAATACATTACTGGTGTTCACCTGTAAACAAAAAATGACACTGACATATTTTAAGACATCTCACTGCAAGTTATTTTCAGTTGAGACAGCTCAAACATGCAATTTAATCCATGACTAGCCTTAAACCTTGTTTGTGAAACCGGGGGAAAGTGATTTAGAGTCATTTTGTTTTTACATAGAATTGTTAATTGTTGTTTTGTATGACTAAGGAACTTCACTAATGTAATACTTTATCAGGAACAACAGAGATGTGACTATATATATGAACTTGTGAAAGATATTTATATACATTTCTAGAATGAAGTATTCCAGAAAGGTGTGTAATCATGTTGCTTTCAAGGCCCCCTGGGGCGTTTGTACTAAGTTGTAATAACAACATCAGGTTCATTCAAATCACTTTCGTCGGGACAAGCTGGTGTTGCATCTTATTTTGATAAATTACACAAAAATACAGCATGGTTGTATAGCTTTGCTTATAGAATATGAAGAGCAAAAAATGGCATCATGTATTTTATGATTTTAAAATTTAGAAATAATATATGAAGCCACATTAGGATGTATGACTTAAAAACGTATTATTGTTATTTTTAATCTGGTCATATTCATTCATTTTCTTTTCGCCTTAGTCACTTTATTAATCTGGGGTCGCCTCAGCGGAATGAACCGCCAACTTATCCAGCACATGTTTTACGCAGCAGATGACTTTCCAGCTGCAACCCATCACTGGGAAACCTCCATACACACATACAGTACAGAGAATTTAGCCTGCCCAATTCACCTGTACCGCATGTCTTTGGACTTGTGGGGGAAACCGGAGCACCCACGCCAACACAGGGAGAACATGACAACTCCACACAGAAATGCCAACTTACCCAGCCAAGGCTCGAACCAGCGACCTTCTTGCTGTAAGGTGAATGTGCTACCTACTGCACCACCGTGCAGCCTGGTCATATTCAGTGATTATTATTATTATTATTATTATTATTATTATTTTTATTATTATTATTATTATTATACAGTGGGGGACAAAGTACTGAAAAATCACACTTTAGTAAAAATACCATTACTTGCCTAAAAATGTAGTGCAAGTAGAGTAAAAGTATCTGTTGTAAATATTACTCAAAGTATGAGTAAAAAGTAGACCTTTCAAAAGTACTCAAGAGTAGTGAGTGGTGAGTATCACGGTGTAAAAAGCTGATGCATTTACAAGTAATTTGTGGATGTGTGTAAACGTAACATTCTGTAGTGCATTTAGTTATTGCCCAGCTGGCACAGACTGTCATAAGACGTTAATATTAGGTTAGATTTAGGTTGTGATGTCAGGTGACCAAAATTCAATGTCTAGTCAGTGTTTAAGTACAACATTATTTTGATGTCCAATAATGACGTCAAATAACTTTGATATTTGGTCGACATTTTAAACCAACGTCATGTTGAAGTCAAATACTGACATTTATTCATCAGGTATGACTGTCACGGTTGTGATCTATCTGTTCTTCTTGCATGTGTTTGTGTGTGGGAAGTGGGTGTGTTTGTTTGGGTTTTCACCGCATGGTGTGGGTGTATGTGTGTGTTTACATTCTTCAGCTGGTTTGTCACGTGTCTTGTTACCACTCATACATCTCAGCTGTTAATCATTAAGCCACAGCTGCAGCGCGTTACCATGCCTTTAAATGTTCAGTGTTTTGTATCTTGTGTTATCAGTCCATTGTTTGTTCACTTCTGTGTCTGCTCTCTGTTAGACTCTCTCACTCGTTTGGTGGAAGCTCTCCGATATAGCCTGCTTCATTTGGACCTTATGCTCGTCTCCGTTTCTTTGATGTTGTTACTACTGCCTGCTCTGAAGATAACATTATCTGTGAGAGACTTCACCCCAAATCTGCTTCTCTTATGAACTTTACCGTGGGTAAACTCGTGGGTAAACTGCTCCATAGCGCTACCATTCCCTTCCCTCGATATCTGGTGAGATATCTATGAGAGACACATACACACATGCAAGAAGAACAGATAGATCACAACCGTGACAATGGCAACCAAAATCCAACGTCTGATAGACGTCATAGTGATAACGTCCACACAACGTCAAGCTGTAACATCATTAGTTGTTGATATTTTGTTGGTTTTAGGTTGGACGTTGGACATTGATGTTGGTCTGAAGTTGAGTTCTGATGTAAACACGATTTTCATTTCCAAAATATGCAACGTCGCCATGACAATAGGGTACAACGTCAATCAGACATCATGTTGACGTCTTGTGCCTGCTGGCTCTTTAAGGCGATTTTGGTCATCATACAGTAAACATCCGTCATCTCATCAGTGACATGCATCTAAACAGTCTCTGGGTCAATGCATGTAAAGATTTTGAACATCTTCTTTGACACTTTCAATGCTTCCAAACAGTTTGCTGCAGTTATAAATAGCCCATGTCTTAAGGTAGTTCATAATGATGCGATTTAGCTTCTATTTGAGATTTGATTGGACAGGAATCACAGAACTGAATTTTCTAATTCCCATAGACAAGAAAAAATAAAGTAGTAAAAGAGTAAAAGTACCAATACTGCAGTGAAAATGTACTCAAGGGAAAGTAAAAGTACATATTTTTAAAACTACTTTGTAAATTACTATTCCTGAGAAAAACTCCTTAATTACAGTCATTTGAGTATTTGTAATTTACACCACTGTTATTATATTTATTTATTTGTATATAAAAAAGCCTGACAATGTCACTTTTTAATATTAGATATTTTTATATAAGATTTTTTTTCTAGTGCAATCTCTGTGTACCTCCATCAGTCAAACAATCAGTTCTACAGGACTTGTCACTAACCCACAAGGGTTGATAGCATACATCAGTTAAGCTTTGTTTTTCACAAACATTCCCCAACTCTGAAACTTAGAATTTAATGAAAACTTTGAGTTTGCCATTTATAAGAACAACTTTGTGGTGGTATTCCGGGGCGTCAAGGTGGCGCAGTGGGTAGCACGATCGCCTCACAGCAAGAAGGTCACTGGTTGAGTTTGCATTTCTGTGTGGAGTTTGCATGTTCGCCCTGTGTTGGTGTGGGTTTCCTCCGGTTGCACTGGTTTCCCCCCACAGTCCAAAGACATGCGCTATAGGTAAATTGAATAAACGAAATTGGCCGTAATGTATGAGTGTGAATGTAAGAGTGTATGGGTGTTTCCCAGTGTTGGGTAAAACATACATTGTAAAAAATGCAGGGTTCCACACAATTCATTCATGTTGTCCCAACACGAATTGATTAAGTTAACTTAACACTTTTAACAAATTTATGTGGATTGAACATAAAACAATTAAGTTGTCCCAATTAAATCTCAAGAATTGTGTTGATTCAGCTCATTTTAAATAAGTATTTTTTTGAGTGTATCCTGGATAAGTTGGCAGTTCATTCTGCTGTGGCGACCCCTGATTAATAAAGTGACTAAGCCGAAAAGAAAATGTATGAGTGAATGGTGGTATTCCAGTGCTTTTAACCCATAAATATGATTAATCCAACATGACTTGAATGCACCATAATTAAAACATAGTTTGTAAGCTTGACTAAATGTGAGTTGTTTTTGTATTTTCTCTCCAGACTCAATCCTTGGTCTTCACATGTTCCTCATCTTCTGTCCAAATATTCTGATGTGTATTGCTTTTCTCCTCTGGGGTTTTTCTGAAGGTAAATGTTTTTACTTAATTAAACTGTTATACACTGTAAGAAATCAATCTACGTTAACAGATCGATTTAGGAATTATTAGCTCAGATCAATGACTCGGATCCTGAAGATTCGAATCATTGATTCGACTCAATTGAGTTGGATTGAATCAGATCAAAGATTCAAACTTGTCCCGAAATGGAGACAACACATTTTACTAATCTTGTCTATATTATTTCCGTGGCCAGCAGTAATAACATAACACAGAATAGGGTTAAATTTTAGCAAGGTAACACGATCTATAGCTTGAGGCAGTAACTTAGAAGCACATAAACGAGAACACAGTTCTTACAAAGGAGAACAAAGGTTTATTGAGCTACGCTACGATACATGACGCTAACTACGTAGTAATCAAAACAACAAACAAACGCACAAACAAATACACACACACGTTCACACACACACGTACACACACACATACAGGCAGTTCAGAGGATGCAAAATGAATTGACCAACCGTCCCGAATCACCTAGTATTTTGTACTAGATCTTAGAGTCACCTGAGAAACCACAAAAGCAGAGAATTGACTTATCTTTAACTGCTTAAAAACATATGCACCCGATCAGATAGAGACAACGGTTGTTGTGTACTTGCGAGTTTGTTGAAGTCTTCGGGTTGGTTTGAAGAAACACGTGGCGCTCCTGATAGGTTGGTTTCTCTATGACGTCTCCGGGATTCACTCGGCGTGAGTGTAGCCGTTGTCCTGGGTGACGGACTCTGTTGAGACTGAGAGTCAGTTTCAGCGGTTTCCAAACTTAGGTTTGGATGAATTTGTGGTGATGGCCTTACCGCGTGGTGGCGATTAGGGGCGGAGAAGCATCAGCGGGCGTCTGCCAGCTAATGCTAAAAGGGGCTGCGCACATGGTCAGTGCTGCGAGGGCGTTTTATACGGCTGGCTCTGAGCCATCCCTCATGACGCTGTCGTCCAATGAATGGCAAGATGAAGGGCGGGGCCCCGCCCGTACCAGTGTAGTCAGGTTTAATCATTAACCGTCTGCAAGAGATTTTCACGTAGTAAAATCTCTGATAGAATTGTAACTATCTGACATCAAATGTTACAAGACGAATATGGTTTGTATCACAAAATTCTCATTTACACTAATGTATTGCAAATGAAGAGGGGTTCAGTTAGATATCAAGAACGAAGCACTTTAGACACATACAGATCATTTCACCCTGTTATAAAGGTGAAATCACACATTATGAACCTGGTTGGTTGGAATAAACACAGCACATCAATACCTATAAATGTCATTCAAAATCCCAAATTTTGCCTTGGTTATAACCTTTATAAGAGAATTGTCTTTAAGTTTTTCGTTAATTTCTTTTCTTTGAATTCTCTGTCCATCTGGTTGAAATTAGAATGTCTCGTGGTCTAACGCATGGCCAGGGATCACATGATGGTCATGCAAAAGTCTCATGATGGCCGTAATGAAAGGCGTTTTGTCTAGTTGGTTACCGATTAACCAAAATTAGCTGCAGCATCTGTCCAAGTTAGGGCCAGAGTTTTGGGAAGACAATCGGATAAATTGGCGCCCTGTCACCCTGCCGGTACAAGCCCTAGAGCAAGTAAAGCCAGATGCGCTCAACATTCCAAAGCCGGATTCGAACTGGTTCTGACCGGCGAGTCTCTACAACACTATTGTTTGGAAATCATCTGCTTCTGTGATAATTTGTGCTATTTCTTTATATTTTGGTTAATAAGGACAGTTTAAACAAATTGGATACTGATTACAAGATGGCTAAATATGTATATTGTGCATAATGTATGCATTTGTCCTGTTTGTTACATTTTGAAAATCAGCAAAAGTAAACACACACACACACACACACACACACACACACACACACACACACACACACACACACACACACACACACACACACACACACAGACTCTAATCAGCAACCACTGAGCCACTGTGCCGCCACATTGCTTTAGTTATATTGTTGTATATTATTTTGCAGTACAGAGCACTCACCTTAAAAAGAGTTTGCCACTGAACTTTGTGTTCAAGGACTAAGAATTACCACAGCTGAACATGTAAAACAGAAGTATTTGTACCAGTTGTACATACAGTTATTATTGTGATGTGTTTTTGTTTCAGGATCTCTGAATGAGTCGATCTGTTGTTGTGCTCTTTATTTTCTGAGGCCTCTTTTGTTGCTCTGGGTGGCTCCATATACCAGTAACTTCACAGGTATTTATTTGGATCACTTTCTGATCTCCTCTAATAAAGTTAATTATAAAGACCAGATCGTTGGACAATATTTGGTAACATTTTATTTTGATTGTCCATTTGAGTATTAGTAGACTCTCTGCTTAATATCTCATCTCATGATGATGGTGTGTATGATGTGTATTTTGCTTGTGATTATTAAATATTTTCTGTTTAACAGGCAAGCTTTACACATGGATCCTGCATCATAGTTATGTTGCAGAATATGTGGGTCTTTCAGTAGTTGTCTATTCAGGTAAAAAAAAAAAAAGTATGGATTGACACAAATAAACAAAGTTGTGTTGGAATCTGAATGTACTTTTCTGAATATTTGCCAGCAATTTGGAAACAGTTAAATAACATAAATCAATAGCACTTTATTTTACAATTCATGCACTTTAGGGTACTTGGTTGTTATTATGACACAGCCATTGCAATTATTATAATAAGTGCATCTGATATTGGATTGTAAAATAAAGTGCAAAGGAAATCCTTATATTTGCAGATAGATATGAAATAGCTCTACATGATTCATGTTGACAGATCTGACAGAAATGCATTTTTTTATAATTTTATTGACTAAAATATCCAGAACTACAGCTTATGAAATAAATCTGCATTGTTACATTATTATATCAGTTAATATTTAGAGGAACTGGGTTGAATTTAAAACTATCGATACCTCTGATTTAACGTGTTTTGTGCTCATGAGTTTCATTTCAGCAGCTGTGAATTCAGAGAGAAGATTAAACACAAAACACTGAAATCAGATTATAATGCTACTGGTTTAATGTGTTTTGAGCTTCTGATTTGTTTCTATAGTTCATCTACTTCTGTCTGATTATATCTGTGTTCTGTCTTTCTTGCAGCTCTTTTTTCGAGTGCATTGCAGAGAATCGCAAATTATTCAGAGCTTGAGAGACTTGTGATGATAATACTGTTTGTAATACTGTTTCTATCCTTCCTCTTCAAAGTCATTCACTGTAAGTATTTCTGGGTTTTTCCACTGGAGACTTACAGACTAAATGAGACATGATGATTAATAATAAGATAATTAACTTTTGTTTATTCATTTGATAATTGATTCTTGTCGATTCTGTGTAACCCGAGAGTGTGGATACTAGGTATGTTACATTTGTGAATGAATTTCTCCTTTTCAACTAATCTTTAAGTAAACGAATTGTGGATACCCATTTTGGATATGCGCATAAAAAATCAGTTGATGGAAATGCCAAGATGCACATCAATTTTAAAAATGCGCATTAAAAAATGTGTGCACATAACTGAGTAGGATAAACTTTTTATTCGTTAAGAAAAAATGTGCATAAACTACGAAGGAAACACTTTTACTGACCAAATTCCAGTATGCACATTAAAAAAAGGTCATGTGATTTTGTTATAAGAGATCATGTGATAATAAAAATGTGTGTTGATGGACAAACCAGCAGGCTGAGCACATTGTAAAACATCTGAAATGTTGTTTTGGTCATTCTAAAACGCCTGAACCGTTTTAGTATTAGTGTTATTATATTATTAATGACCTCCAGAACTGTCAAGAGCGTCTGTGCTCCTTGTTCATTGTGTTTCGGCATACTGTCTTCTGAAGTCGTTTATTAAATAAGTAAAAGATTCACGCAGCTTCTCCTACCGCAGCAAATTCAGTTTTTACTGGTGCCAGATAATCAGGAAGTGACGATTTTGTTCTCTTCGACTCGTTGGATGGAAACGCTGTTTATTTGCATATCTTTTATGTGATAATCCAGTTTTGTGCATAAAGTTAATTCAGATTTTTGGATGGGGATACAGTTCTTTGACGTTTCTTTCTTCATGTAAACTAAATTTATATGTAAAGTAAATGTTTGTATTGTAAACACCTGGCATGGTGCAATGCGATGTAATGCAGTGATTCCTGTGTGGTGTCAAACCTTCATTATATTGTCTTAATCAGGCAGAATAGATCATTGATTTTGAACAAGGAAGAAATTAAATGCAGCCAGTTTATAATGTCATTATGGTTCACCAGAAGCGGTAGCGGTAAATTCTCTCCACCAAAAATTTGTTTTAGGCCCTTGATGAAATTACTTTTTTCTCATTCATGCCCGTAGCCAGGGGGGGTTCGGGTGGTTCGAACGAACCACCCCCCATGGCCAAAAGGTCCATAATTTGTCCTTTTAGTTATTTTATGCAATTTAATATTATATAATATATTTGTTATATAATTAATATAATATATTTATATTTAATATATATTGTAATAAGTGTCATTTTAAATAACTATGGCCAGTAATTCGAATCCCATGGAGCCTCAAAGCCACAATAATGTGACGCGAGTAACCCACTAATTTAAATCTTTGATGCGACATCCATAGCTACTGAGTAACGTGTCGAAAAGAGCAAGAGTGGCAGAAAAGGCAAGCAGCGGCGTCATTATCGCAAAATATTGAACATATATTCAAAAAGACTGCCAAACAAGGTAAGGCTAAAGTTACTTTCTAACAGATGAAAATCTGTCCCTATCTATGAGGTTCTAGGCTAGGCCGCATTAAAGGCTGATTAGCCGGGACGTCCTGTATATTTATTGACTTGTCCAGTACATGGCCTCCCTTTCTCCCTATTTTTGCTATATATATTTTTTTAAATAACTGTCCGATGAAGGCTTTAATGGCAAGCGGAGTCCCCAGCCGTCAGATGTCACTTCACAGCAAAAGGCGCCAATGCCGTCACGTCTGTGTTTTGGTCACTTCATTCGTTTATTCTGATCAGATATAAATCGGATCGCTCAAACCACTTCAGAAGGTGATCAGGGATGCATTCCAGATGAAACTGGACAGGTCTAATAATGTTTTAGACAAAATTAATATAAATAAAATAAATTATGACCTGGAGAAAATCTGAGCTGCGTCTGAAACACCTGTAGGTGCGCTTTTACAGCCACAATTTATTAAAAACATGTTGTTTAGGCCTACTATAAGCATAAAACATGTGCTCTAACTTTTCAGGCCTGTAGCCAGGGGGGGTTCGGAAGATCCACCCCTCACTGACAAAGGTCCAGAATTTGTCCCATACATGAGCTCAATTGTCCTATTTTGACTGCTATGCCATCATAAATAATGAAAATAATCCATCAAAAAAGGCTTTAAGACCAAACGGAATCCTCTGTCCGCTGTTGCTTCGGTGGGACTATAATCTGATGTAAGAGAAGTCTTTCACTATTGTTTTTAAATAGAGAAAACATTTGCAGGTAACTTTTTTTCTAAATCTTGGACCTTATTCCTGAAATAAAAATGAGCAAAAAAAAAAAAGGTGTGAATTAAGCCCCAGGAGCGGAGCATATTAAATTAATTTGAATATATTTTGGCTATTGTTGATATCCAGGAATTTTCAAATGTACTTTTTTTTTTTACCAAAGAGGCTAGAAAAAATCTGAAGAATTCATTATTATTGTTTTATTACTATTATTATTATTATTATTATTATTATGTTTTAATGATTATTTTGTTATTGAAATGGCCAAATTGTGACTGAGGACAGTTGAATGTGCTGGCCAGTTTGTTTTTTGTCTAATAAATGACAGTAGGCTACAGTTTTTTTACTTTAAAACTTTAACAGATTCTTATTTTTTTCCTAATGATATATGATGTAATAAATTTGTATTTTAGAAAATTAGTCTTGTTTAAATTTTTCTTTATTGCAAATTTTTAGAAAATATTTTTAGTACATCAAAAATGTAGTTATGATGACATCTGACTTAGCTAATCCAGCAAAAAAAGTACTGCTTAAAATGTCACTAAATGCATCTCATAGTTAAATAGAAACTGAGGCGTATAACTGCAGGTCCACTTTTTGAGAAAAAAGTACCACCCCTTTTACAAGGCTGGCTACGGGCCTGTCATTGTTTATTACTCATTTGTGTGCATCTGTGATTGATATTTATCATTATGACAATCATCTGCTGATCTCTATTAATATGTAGGAAACCACAGGATTTTTTTATATATACATGTACTGTGTATGTGACACTGAAAAAAAAAAAAAAAAAAAAAAATTATATATATATATATATATATATATATATATATATATTAGGGCTGGGCGATTTTTTTCGATTAATTCGAATTTACGTTTTAAGACGATTTAGTTTTTTACAAAATCGAGGAATCGCGATTTTTTAAATAAAAATATTAAAGCCGCTTTTCCACTATTGTGCCAAACCGTTCTAAACTGTTAGACAACCGTGCTGAATTGTGCTGATTCTGTGTGTTGACGTCGCGGCTCTGTTGATGAGCTACCACAGCTGGTTTAGCGGAAGTGCGCCAGGGCAGACCGGCCATTGGGAACACCGGGACATTTTCCCGCTAGAGCAACAACGGCCCTGCTGCCAGGGCAACCGCAGTCAGCCAGCCAGCTTCGCTAATGTTTCCACGCGCGTCGTGCTGTTGCCGTCTGTCTCTCCCGCGCGAGCTGCGAGACGGGGGCGCGCGCGAGGAGAGGAGAGGAGAGGAGAGGAGGTTCGACAGGCGGAGGTGTGGGCAACCAACTCAACTTTCTAGATCGCTTTTAGTCACTTTGGCCCGCTCACCCATCGCTCCACACACACAAGGAAATAATTGCACCTAATTCAAAGCCCAGACGGCTGGTTTTGTATATTATACCCGCGCACCACCTGAAGGACGGTTACGGCGTGTTGAAAATGTCGGTCACCGCAGAAAGTCAAATCTTTCTTTAATTTGGACTTTTGCTTGAATTACGGAGTGGCACAGTAGCTATCCAAGGTACTGTATGAATTAAATCATAGCCCATATATGCACCAATAAACAAGTCAAATGAATGAATGAATGAATGAATAAAATAAATATGGATTCTTAAATGTCGGCAGTTTTTACTCCAAAAAATATCAATACGTATCGACAAATGTTTTATAAAAATAAATTAAGCAATTTCCAACATTTCAGCTATAGGCCATTATACGATTCAGTTAAATATAAGATAGACATTTAAATATAGATAGATATGTAACAGGTTTCTGTGGGTTGTTCACGGTAATCTTTAATATATATTGGGTGGTGTAGCTATGCACAAATATTTTCTAAAACGTCAAGCAGATATTTGTCTATAGCTCGTTAGTTATTTATGAAGACAAAAAATAATTAAAATAACAAAAATAAAACTATAAAATTACAAAGATAAAAAGAGCAGCATTCTGCTAAATATAGTCCTTTATATCCTGATATGCTGTGTTGTTTCATTCATTTTTTTATATTTAACTTGATGCATTCCTTATTTAATGTTTAAATACTAAAATCGTTTTAATGGTTATATTTTACCATCAAAATGTAGTATATTTTATATCATTACCAACTTTTGATATAAAACCGCTGTTATTTTATTGATTGTTATGAAATAATTTAAGTGCTATATTTTTTATTAGTGAAAGTGCCCGCTCACTTTGACAAGGCCTGTCTAAATATATATTTCTGCCATGCCACTAATACAGATAAACTATTGTTGCATTATCATTGTTTATTTTTCTGTTATGTACAGAGATTTTAAATATTTATTTCCCCTCCAATTCTTTTTAATCTTCACGTTACATTTTGGTCATTTTCTCTCCAAATAAAATCTGCCCAAAGCTGCACAACATATGACCTGCTGTGACTTTTATTGTAGCTATGTTTAGCATCCCTATATGAGAGAGTGCCATAACCGCGTTTAGTCACACTATTGCTTTTCTTTACAAGTGAGCATGAAAAAAACTAGTTTCGCCATTTATTTAAAACAAAATCTAATTGAAAACTTATGGAATTTAAAATACCATACTATTAAAATATGAGTAGTTAAATAATTTCAAAAGCCTTATTTTTGTACAGAATACAATAATCAAGTGAAAAGCTATTATTAGCTACTATTAAAGTTCTATTTACCAAAAATTGATGACAAGAATTTATGATTTGTTGAGGCATCTTTATGTCATGATTTGAAGGGGCCTGTGGTGATGAACTCATTTTAGCCATTTACTAACAAGAGCTCATCATTTGCATTATTTTACGTCGTAGATTAAATGATCAGTTACACATCCAGCAATTTAATGAAGTGAATAAAGGTATATACCATATTCTGTGCACTTGAGTAAAACAGCTAGAGTAGCATTGAAGGAAAATAGGACAAAAAAATCACTTGAAATGGGATTGATATTGGTAAATTATTCATAAATTAATTTATTTTTATTTTCAAGTTATCCATTATGCTGAAACAGTGTGTCGTAAATGATCAAATAGTTCAAAAATCCAAAAGCAGATCAGATCTTTGATAAGCACCTTAATCCATACACTCCACATTTACATAACAGCAATCTCCCTGTAATTGAAATATGAACAGTGATGCCATATACAGTATAGTCAAGACCAACACTTTTGATAAAGGAATTAGTCTAGCATAGTAAAAAGTAAATGTTTAAATTCTTAAATATCGTGATAATCCAAAAGCAGCTCGGTTATGGGTCTACATATATAACGCAACATTCTCCTTGGGAAATTAATTGTGATGCTCTCCATGTAGGCATAAATCAGGACTACCAACATTGCAAATGCCTGACATGTAATAAACCGTGCAAGATTATGCAGATCAAGTTCTTTTTAAAGGGTCCAGTTATTAAAGCTGACCATTTGTTGTTAATTGTCATGTCAACTAACAAAAATGTGCTAAACAAGATGTCCAAAAATAACATGTTTAAATAAGATGGCTACTATTAACACATAAATCATCATGATTCCAGTCATAGATTTTAGATAATTCCTGATTGGTCCATTATTTATTCTCCATAGTAAATGCTAAACTAACTATTAATTAATATATTAGTTCATCATTAATCATGTACTCTTTTGTAAAGTGTTATAGTTTATTGTTCTTTCAAACATCTGTTTTGTTGGAATTAAAATGACTCAAACAGTAATGGAATTATTTATTGATTATTGAAACTGCTTCTTGTGTAGATTTAATTAAAGAAGTTGGAGGAAAAAGTGGATGCATGATTGAAATATTTGATGTTGCGGCTGAAATTATTTTTGAAGTTCTGCCATTTTTACAATTCGTCCTCCTGTTTTACACATTTGGATCTAAAGACGCAGGTGAGTTCATAATTATAAAGATTTGAGCTAATTTCTTTTTTTTTATATATATATAATTCAGATCAATACATTTATACATTAATTTATTCTTCTATAAAGATAAATTATAACAAACTATTTATTATTTGATTCTGATATTCATTTGTGATTTACTGTAATGGTTGAATCTGCTGATGAATTTTAACTTGATTCCTTCTTTTTTCCAGGATTCATCATCATTGTCATTTTTCCAGTGTTACTGATAATAATGAATGACAGATGGTTTTATAGATGCAGATTTAGACTTGGACGTGAGTATTTGATAAATTCTGGTCTGAATTAAAAGAGAATTTATGATGGTGCTTCTGTCAATCTTCCATCGATGACCCGCCCCTTATATATATATATATATATATATATATATATATATATATATATATATATATATATATATATATATATATATATATATATATATATATTAGGGCTGTCAAAATTAGCACGTTAACGCACACGATTAATTTGAAATATTTAGCGTAAAAAAGAATTAACGCGGTTACAGTTTTTTTTATTTCCTGTTGTGGCCGACGTGTGTTTAACGTGCAAAGAAATAAGGATAAGACCAAGGAAGCGCTTTTAGAAGGAGAGTTTCAGTATAAAACAATTAATGTCGCATCACCAGGCTATCCAGCATTTCCTCCAGAGTTTCAGGCAATTTCGGGTGTTTCATTTTTAATCTTTAGACTTTAACTGCAGTTCAGCAGTTCACTTTCATTCAGCAACATATTGTTCATGCCCCGTGACAATTATTGGATGAAAATATGAAGTAAGGACTGCTGGAAGAGTGCTGTTTTAATGGAATTTAATACCGCATGGCAAACGGAAAGAAAAACCTCCGCATTTCGTGACTCGGGTGGTCCTTTAAACAACAAGAGCAAACACCTGACATTGCTGACTGTGTCCCAAAGTCCCTTTAAGGCATTCTATATGTATTCTATAGTGTTTGCGGTGTCCGTATCACTCAAAGCTGTTTAGAACTAAATGTTTAGAGATGGTGTGACCAAAGTCCCTGTAAGAAGTCTATAGTCTTTGGTACGTGCCTTTGATGTACCCCTTGGCAGTGTTGGGAGTAATGCGTTACAAAAGTAATGTATTACAGTAACGTATTACATTTTCCTGTAATGCAGTAGTGTAAGGCATTACTAATTCATTTTCAGTAATATTTTACTCTGTACATGTTTAGTAATGTGTGCATTACAACAAACTTTTCGCCCGCAAGACATTAACAAATAATAAATACCGCAGTTCTATTTCCTGTTGGTGGTGAGTGAACATACGTGTGTGTTGTCATTAATCTCCCTCTGGCTACTGGAACTTTTTACTTTGAACGCGGAATAATTTCAGCTTCTGAGCTCGAGGTCCGGGGCTATTGCTTAGTCCGGTTCGCAGTAACGTTAAGCCCTAACGCGCAGCGGAAAAACGGCAAATAGATGAAAATGGCAGAAGACAGTGCATTCGCGAGATGGACGTACGTGCATATGGCGTTATTTCACTGACAAATGTCGTAAGCACAGTATTACAAGTCAAGAGCGCATTCATGTAATACGAGCGAGCGAACGCGCCTGTGTTACCTCTGTCCGTGGACAAAACTCCTTGCGTGCACTCAATACACTGTCTTATCGTGCAAATTATCTGCTCTCGCTCCGTCAGATGATGCAGACTCAAAATTTGTGCCTTGTGTTTCCTCCTCTTTTCGTGCTTTTGCTCTCCAGAGATCCTCCTGTTAATTTGTTATCCCAAGAATGTTGATATGGTTTATATATTGCTACACTATTTACCTACAGGTTAAGGTAAATTCTATAATGTGTTAGGCATACTGCCTATGTTTTAGGTTAGTATTATTTACAACTTGTTTATGAATGCTTCAG
Source organism: Danio kyathit (assembly GCA_903798195.1). Lineage (NCBI taxonomy): Eukaryota > Metazoa > Chordata > Actinopteri > Cypriniformes > Danionidae > Danio > Danio kyathit. The sequence goes on along the minus strand of LR812521.1, from coordinate 14,957,644 downwards.
CATACTGTAGTATTAAGAATAGTGAACTCATAAAATTACCTACAAAGTGTAGTTTAACTACAGTAAAGTGTGGTGAATTGTAGTATAATATACCTTATATTATAAAAAAAAACTACAGCACTGGGTAATTTGTTTATATTACACTTGTTGTGTTACCATAGCAACTATAGTATTACCACAACAGAGTAATTGAAGTACTTTCCTATAGTACTGTTCAAAACACAGTACATGTCAATATACATGTTCAGGGGCCCTGTGGAACAGCTTCTCCTCAAAATGAAGAGGATGACAGGAAAAATGTCCTCCACAATCTCATCAACAATGTGAAAGACAACAGAGACTAGTTCACTTTATTTTAGTTGCCATGATAAAATGAGATTGATAGTGAGATTTATTTGAAGAGTGAATAGTCCAGTAGACTATAATACCTTATCAAGTTTTCCCCAATTTTCTATCACAGTTACATTTGTGCTTGCGTTCATTATATTTTAGTTTAAATGTTTTTTTTTTATTTAATTAGTATGGTGCACCTTTTAGATGTTTAATAAATGTTTTTAAAATAAATCTTTAAAATAATCTTTACATCCAATGTCTATTCTCTGTCTTTAAGTGTTTAAAACTGGAAATATCTCATCATATAACATACAGCCAAAAATGTTATGGTTTATTAGATACAAAATTATAAGTCTATTTAAGCATTTTGGTTATTGTTAATAAATAGTGCACCAATATAAATCATATCAAAAAGCACGAAAGGAGGAGAAAACACAAGACTCGCATTGTGAGTCTGCATATAATCTCACTGAGCAAGCAGTTTACTAAGAAAAAATGTGTGTGAGCAGTGAAAAAAATAATTAAAAAACAAACAAAACAACACTCAACAATAGACTCAAATGTATCACCCTTTCGTTATGTTCGGGAGGAAAACATCCACTAAATTAAACTGCTGTAAAAATGCAAAAGATAAATTTTTTTCTAATTATTTTGCATATGTTAATCAACCTCAGACCTTATCAAAACTACTAAATTTTTTTTTTTTTTTAAATTACAGGGTTTTAACTTTTAATACCAAGTTCATAAACCATGTACATTTACAGTCATAATGATGTCTATGAACAAACCGAAATGGAAACCCAGAGCTAGTAATGGGCGATATAAACGATATGCGATATAAACGATACAAAATTGGCCTACGATAGAGATTTTAATTCTATTGCACTATCGCGATAATGCATGTTTGATGACGCAATCTACCCGCGAAATTAAGAGCAAAGCCGGCCGCGTATTGCTTAGCAACGTATACAAAACAATGTAAAGACCGCTTGACGTGAAAGTAAATAAAAATGGCGCTATATTAATGTGCATATCACATTTCCGGCCGGCCGCCTATCCAATCTAGACTTTACCAACCAAACATGTCCGAGATTCTGCTTTTGCTTTCGATATTAATTGTATTCATTTTTGCATTACTTTATACGCAAACTTTGTCTGGTGCATCTCAATCTCTCAGCAGCACCAACACTGCAGCAGAGGAGACAGAGAGAGAGAGAGAGAGAGAGAGAGGGAGAGAAAGAAAGCAGATTTGACCTGTCAGTGGTGCTCACTGAAAAGAAACAAACTTTTTTTTTAAAATTTGTTTGTTAAATAAGAATAAGAAATCAATAAGAAATTATTCTGTTGCTGAAGGTCATTAAAGTTATATAGAAAAGATGGTGTTACTTTGGGGCAGAAGGAAAGAATTTTCTTTATTTAAAATAGCCATGCCTAATACTGGAAGTATAGCCCTAATTCACTGTGTCCGTTCCTTTATTAACAAGACACCAGTTTTAATTTCATTAGGAGATCAAAATTTTTAAAAAACAAATGCGTTACCTTAGGCTGCAGGTTAGAAATATGTTTTTATTTAAAGTATCTGCAATACACAATTTTATTTGACTAATTTAATACTGGAAGTATTTTCAGTACAGTGTAAGTTCCTTAACTAAAAAGACACCAGTTTTTTTGTTCTCTGCAACTTGGCATTTAGGAACCAAGGACTTAAAAGAAAAGTCTTTCTTTCTAAAAGGCACTAGATTTAGTTTATTTATCTGCAACATTGTGTTGTTTAATTACAGTTTTGCTTTTGCACAATAAATGTTCTCAAAATGACATGCAACGTTTCTTTATTTCTTAAAAAAAATAGCAGTTTGGCTTTCCTAAGGGTCTATGTAACCTGTTCTGAAATGGTTCTATTATAATTTATATATCGTTATCGCAGGAGGCTCCAATGTATATCGCAATATGGATTTTAGGCCATATCGCCCATCCCTACCCAGAGCACTAGCTAACCTCACAGCAAAAATCTAGCAGGTGTGCCAGAGCAGTGTGAACAAATCATAGAATCATAGTGGATATCTCATTATCAGCTAGCAAAATATATTAATTAATAGGAAACACCCCATCAGATACATGATCCATAACTGATACTGTATGATTCTATCCTACTTAAACAGTTGTCAGGGCATTGTCTAACGGTCAGTGGATGTTTTCCTCATCAACACACAGACACATTAATTGATAAGGATCTAAATACCATAGTTATAAAATATTTTAATTACATGGATAAGAATCTAATTATCGAAAATAAACCGGAAGTCCCACCCTAAACGGAAGACATCAATCAAATTTCGACAGAAACACCATCATAGATTCTCTCTCTGATCTGACTTCAGTTTCTAATTATTATCTGATGTTTTTTTAACAGTATCAACAATATTATATATATTTTTTTTTTATTCCTATGATAATAATAGAATTATATATATATATATATATATATATATATATATATATATATATATATATATATATATATATATATATATATATACATACATACAGTTGAAACCAGAAGTTTACATACACACTAAAAAAGGAACATAACCATTTATTTAAAAAATGTCTTATGTTAAATTATACTAAACGTTTAATTTTTTAGGTCCGTTAGGATTACCTAAATGATTTACATTTGCTAAATGCCAGAATAATGAGATTTTTTTTTTTTTTTTTTTTATTTCTAGACAGTCAAAAGTTTACCTACATTTCCTTGGTATTTTTAGCTTTGCTTTTAAACTGTATAACTTTGGTCAGATGTTTTGGGTATCCTTCCACAAGCTTCTCACAATAGTTTGAAGGAATTTTGGCCCATTCCTCCTGACAGAATTGGTGTAACTGAGTCAGATTTGTTAACTTGCTCGCACAAGCTTTTTCAACTCTGCCCACAAATTTTCTATAGGATTGAGGTCAGGCCTTTGTGATGGCCACTCCAAAACATTCACTCTGTTGTCCTTAAAGCACATTTTAACTAATTTGTCAGTATGCTTAGGGTCATGGTCTGTTTGAAAGACTCATTTGTGGCCTATTTTTTTATTTCCTGGCTGATGTCTTGAGATGTTGCTTCAGTATTTTTACATAATGTTCTTTCTTCATGATGCCATCTATGCTGTGAAGTGGACCAGTCCATCCTGCAGCAAAACAGCCCCACAACATGTTGCTGCCGCCCCCATACTTCACAGTTGGGATGGTGTTCCTAAGCTTGTAAGCTTTCCCCTTTGTCCTCCAAATGTAACACTGGTCATCATGGCCAAACAGTTCAATCTTAGTTCCATCAGACCACAGGACATGTCTCCAAAAATGTGTCTTTGTTCCAGTGTAATTTAGCAAATTGTAATCTGGCTTTATTTGTTGATCCTGGCTTGTTGATTTTCCATGTTGTCACACAAGGAAAGCAGTGTGTTTGAGGTTTTCCTTAAAGGGCCTCAACAGGGTGTTTTCACACCTCTGTTTTAAAAAAAGTCAGGAAAGTTGGGCGTGTCCAGCTCTGGGAGTGTGGGAGTGTCGGGGGAGGGAAAGAGGATAAGATTTTGCATAGAAGGGAGTTAACATTTGGGCACGCGCTAAGTTTGACAGGAAAAACAAACAGAGAGGCTGATTTGATACGGCGAATAAGAGAAAAAAATCCTCCGCATTTCTCTGTAACTTATGTACTCGGTAGGTAGCGTCAGAAAGCCGTGTGTGTATAGACTATCCTGTCACAAATTGCAGCGAAAATCCTGCACGACGGGAATAGTTTGTGTTTACATGTTTACACTCGGAGAGCAGCATTTAAACAAAGGGCAGTCCACTGCAAACACTTACCAAATCTATAGACAGACAATCAAACTGGAGCTGTGTCTTTTTATTAAAAGTAGACGAGCGGCAAATCTGGATTTCACCATTTCCAGATGTGAAAAGCTCTCGGGTAAAAATGTTCCTTACAAACGCATTTCTGTCGCGTGTCGCGTGCACTGTAATCCACACGTGAGTCCAGCTGCTCTCCCATAAAGGGAAAATGAAAACAAAACCTTCGTTGCAACACACTAATAACACCTACGACTCTTGTCTTGAAATTCTTGTACTTTCACTTGTTTTGGCAACACAACGTGGCGTCTCTCTGCCGTCTGAACGCTGTAAACTGGTAAACAGTCTCCGGAGCTACCATGCATATTAATGAAGTTTCGCGTCATACACAATAGAGCACGCTAATTGGTTTGAAGCACGTCTTTGTCATGAATTAATGCCGCACACTCAGATACGTAAGAACGTCCTCGAAAAGACAGACAGCCACTCTCCAGCTGGATTTACACCCAAGTATCTCATGGCCGTGACGCAGCTTCAAAAATTTGTTTCAAACCGGAAGAACAAATTTGCTCAAAATAACGCAAAAACAACCAATTTTCACTTTTTAGTGCAATATATGTGTCCTAATAGTGTTTATAGCAGCGTGGGACACAGATATGACTGTCAACAGCTCAAAAAAAAGTGTTTTGGTGTTTCGTGACCCTTTAAATACTATTCTACAGTTGTGCCTCCAGTTAACTCAAATGTTGTCAGTTAGCCAATCAGAAATTTCCAAAACCTTGACACCATCATCTGAGCTTTTTCAGAGGCAGAATAATCTTATTGTATGTAAACTTGACTTTCAAGAAAAGTTATAACAATTTCTCAAAAATATCTCTCTCATTATTCTGCTATTAAGCATAACAGAAACAAATTTGATAATCCTAACTTACCTAAAAGAGAAAAAGTTTAGTCACATTAACATATGACTTTTTTTTTTTATTGTTATGTGCCTTTTTTACAGTGTATGTAAACTTCTGGTTTCAACTGTATATACAGTTGAAGTCAGAATTATTAGCCTCCCTTTGAATTTATTTATTTATTTTTATTATTATTTCCCAAATTATGCTTAACGGAGCAAGCATTTTCACAGCATGTCTGATAATGTTTTTTTCTTCTGGAAAAAGTCTTTATTTGTTTTTTGTTCAGCTAGAATAAAATCAGTTTTTTAAATCAGTTATTTTTTTGATAGTCCACAGAACAAACCAACATCATACAATAACTTGCCTAATTACCCTGACCTGCCTAATTAACCTGCTTAACCTAGTTAAGCCATTAAATGTCACTTTAAGCTGTATAGAAGTGTCTTGAAAAATATCTAGTCAAATATTATTTACTGTCATCATGGCAAAGATAAAATAAATCAGTCATTAGAATTGAGTTATTAAAACTATTATGTTTAGAAATGTGTTGAAAAAAATCTTCTCTCCGTTAAACAGAAATTGGGGAAAAAAATAAACAGGGGGGTGAATAATTCAGGGGGGCTAATAATTCTGACTTCAACTGTATGTATATATATATATATATAGTTGAAGTCAGAATTATTAGCCCCCCTGTTTATTTTTTTCCCCAATTTCGGTTTAACGGAGAGAAGACTTAGGGTCATGGTCTGTTTGAAAGACACATTTGTGGCCTATTTTTTAATTTCTTTAAAAATTAGACTTTTCTCAGACTTTCTCAGACTTTCTCCAGAAGAAAAAATATTATCAGACATACTGTTAAAAATTTCCTTGCTCTGTTAAACATTAGTTGGGAAATATTAAAAAAAGAAAAGAAAATTCAAAGGGGGCTAATAATTCTGACTTCAACTGTATATATATATATATATAAATATATATATATATATATATATATATATATATATATATATATATATATATATATATATATATATATATATATATATATATATATAATTATTATTATTATTAAATCAATTACAATTAATTATTTACACTAAAAGTGTGGTCATCAAAGTGTTTGAATTCTAAACTCTGTCTTTTACAGTCTCAACATTTTTATTCATTATAAAGACTTCATGTTTAGTTTATTTAATACATTTAAGATCTGTTTCTCACTCACACATTTAGGCAAAAGCAAACAAATGTAATAAATTAAATCATGTAATTTTGTGTGTGATCAACTATTTTAGTCATATGATCGATCAGTATTAAAGAACTGAAATAAATGTTGTGTTTTTCAGTGAATTATTCAGAAGGTGATAATTAATCTAATGTTTTTTTTTACTGTTTTTAAGTGATGTCACCATAAATTGTTCAGACAGATAAATATGAATAATTATTCACATATCTGCCAATAAGTTATCGCATCATTTAAGTTAATTCTCCAGCAGAAAATTAATATTAGATTCTTCACTGATTTGAATCATGATGATTTTTATTGTTCAGATGTTTCTGTGTTTCTTCACAGTTCTCACATTTCTGTCAGCAATAGTCTTGTTAATCAAGATTCTCACTCTCATCTTTCTCAGGTTCATTTTTATTCACACGTATAGTGTTTTTAACCTCCACAGTAGGAACTAATGCAGTGATGATTTGCCTTTACATTTTCACACTGGACAAAAAAACAGGTACAGTGTTTATTTTATCTGGTTGAACATTTATTTTAGGTAATACAATTGATTTTATTCAATTTTTTACTTTATTTGTATTATTTATGTATTTTATTTTATTTTTTTGTATTTGGCTTGATTTATCTTTATTTAATTTGTTCTATTATTACTGTTGCCTCTTGCTGAGGAAGGTTGCTGTGTGGAGTTTGCATGTTCTCTCCGTGTTCCCGTGGGTTTCCTTCAGTTTTTGAGATGGTATCTCCAACAATTCAGTCTCTAGTAGAAGGAAAAGATGATGTAGAACCTGAGTGCGTGGTATTGGTAGAGGTAACATTGCCTTGTCTCGAGGAGACTAGAAATATAGATGTTGGAATCTTCAGGCCAGTGTAGAAGACATTTGCAGTGGAATCAGGTCTTGTTCAGGATGGAGAGGAACAGCCAACTTCTGATTTGGAGCAAAAAAACTGATGAGTGCAATTCAGTGGTGGAAAGAATACTGAAAAATTATACTTAAGTAAAAGTACCATTACTTGCCTAAAAATGTAGTGTGAGTAGAGTAAAAGTACCTGTTGTAAATATTACGTATGAGTAAGTATGTGTAATAGAGTGAGACGCTTCAACGGGGTGAAGATCCGTATGCAGGTCTTTATTAGCAGGGTCAGGCAAGCAATGGTCAAACAGGAACAATCAGATGTATAAGGGCAATCCAGAGTCGTAGTCGATATATCAGGCAGATGGTCACAAGGCAGGCGGCGTACAAGGATAATCAAAACAAAGCAAAGGTCTAAACACGGGAAAACAAGGCAAGGAGAAACGCGTCGTAATGTTCATTAAACAGGATACAAGACTCAGCAAAACTTGTGTGTTAGTGAGGTGTACTTATAGTCCATGTAATCAGTGGATGAGTGGCTTCAGCTGTGAGTGTAATCAAAGGGTAATCTGGAACATGTGTGCGCGGAGTGTATGTATGGAAATGTAGTCCATGAACTGGCGGATTTGTAGTCCATATGAATGTGTGTGTGTGATTACCAGCGATCTCTGGCTGACGATCGCTGGTGATCGTGACAGTATGTAAGTATGTAAGTAAGTATGAGTAAAAATTAGCCCTTTTAAAAGTACTCATCAGTAGTGAGCATTATGCTGTCAAAAGCTGATGCGTTTACATGTAATTTGTTGATGTATGTGTGTGTGTGTGTGTGTAAACATAACATTCTGTAGTGCATTTAGTTATTGCCCAGCAGGCACACAACATAAGACGTTAATATTAGGTTAGATTTAGGTTGTGACGTCAGGTGACCAAAATTCAATGTCTAGCCAGCGTCTAAGGACAAAGTTATTTTGGTGTCCAATAATGACGTCAAATGACGTTGATATTTGGTTGGTTTTAGGTTGTTAGAAAGTGACAAAAATCCAACGTCGAGCCAGCATCTTAAACCGTTGTCATATTGACATCAAATACTGACATTTATTCGTCAGGTACGGTAACCAAAATCCAACATCTGATAGATGTCATAGTGGTAACGTCCACACAACGTCAAGCTGTAACATGATTAGACGTTGATATTTGGTTGATTTCAGGTTGGACGTTGGACATTGAGGTAGGCCTGACATTTCCAAACAAAATGCAACATCCCCACGACGTTAGGGTACAATGTTAATCTGACGGCAGGTTGACGTCTTGTGCCTGCTGGGTGTTTAAGGCCATTTCGATCATCATACAGTAAATATCCGTCATCTTCTCATCAGTGACATGGATCTAAACAGTCTCTGAGTCAATGCGTGTAAACATTTTGACCGTCTTCTTGGACACTTTTAATCAGTGGCGGTTCTAGACCAGAGTAACTGGGGGGGCCGGGCAGTGGACACTTGTGCTTTTAGGGGGCACACTTTAACATACATCAGAAAATACTTAAACAATTATTCAAAGTCATTGTTTTCATGTATCACTCTGCAGTCTTCATAAACAAGCTAATTACAGAACTTAAACTCAAGATAATCTTCCATGTTAATTTTTTTTGACAAGTAACTTTGTATTGTAGTGGATAACACATTTCTAACATTCAAGTACATCAAGGCACATTTTTGCACCTTTAAACTATAACAGACGCAGCTGAAGTGAACTTTTTGCCCTCCCGTTAACTTAAAATAATGTTTTCCAAGTGATCCTTAACAAACTAAGGAGATTTTCACAGTATTTCCTATAAAACAAAACAAAAAATATTCTGGAGTCATAATAAGTCTTATTTCTTTAGTTTATTTCTTAAATAAAAGCATTTTTTTTTTTTTTTTAATTTTAAGGTCAGTATTATTAGCCTCCTTAAGAAATATTTACAGTATTTGTTTTGATTGTCTACACAACAAACCAGTTCTACAATAACTTGACTAATTATTCCAACTTTCCTAGTTAACAAGTCTTTAAATTACACTTTAATCTAAATTAAAGACTACAGAATACTTAAAGGGATTTTGTCTGAATACAACTTGCAAAATCTTGCAAAATAACTCAATTATTCTGCACTGACTGTCACCATGGGAAAGATAAAAACGTAGTTATAGAAATTAAACTACAATGTTTGAAAACGTGTTGTAAATAATCATGTGTATGAAGACTCGTGCTTGATGTCACAACTGAAAACAAAAATGAATGAAGGCAAAACTAAACGAGTTGAATATTATACCTTTACATGAGCGTGACTGAAAACTAAATGTTATCATTGTGTTACATCTGTTCTCCGGCCCTTGCCGGCTGTTTGTAAATTCAAAACTGCATTTCCTAACGTAAAACTATGTACACTCAATTTCTGATTAATTATAGCCTCTGCATAGCCGAGGACTTCCTCTATTAAAAGTGTTAAAATCGCTATTGAAAACAGCAGTCTAATATAATCAACAGTGGATATTTTGATAGTGTTTCACAACATGAACATGACTGAATCTTTTCATTACCTGTGTCAATTTGGAGGTTAACTTTTGACGAATGCAGGGAACTGATGCACGCAGCACTGTCACTGAAAGAGAGAGCGAGTGCGCGCGACACCGAGAGCGTAGAGAGGCCTCAGTCAGTGTTGCCAGATTGGGCGGTTTTGACTTCAATTGCATGCATGTATGTGCATTTCGGCGGGTTTGGATAGTTTTTGGGCTGGAATCAGTCAGCTACATCTGGCAACACTGGCCTCAGTCATATCTCCGCAGTCTGCCACCGATGCTTCTCCATAGATATGAAAAAAATAAAGTAATTACTGCAGGTTGAAGAAAAGTAGTGGAGTAAAAGTACAGATACTGCACTAAAATTGTACTCAAGTAAGAGTAAAAGTACACATTTATAAAACTACTCTGTAAATTACAATTTCTGAGAAAAACTACTTAATTACAGTAACTTGAGTACTTGTAATTAGTTACTTTACACCACTGGTGCAATTTCATGCAAGTGTAGTGAACCTTGTGTTAAACAGTAATTGTGATTAAGAAAGGATGTGGCCCTCTGCTTGTTCCAACACCTCTAAAGGTTTGTGCAACTGTATTTTCTAACTAGAGTGCATTTGATATTTGCTAAAGTTGAAGATGTTGTGCTTTTGTAACAGTTGATTTTTGTAACATGAATTTAAAAAAATCTAATTTGCTTATTTCATTACCACAATATCAACAGCACCACGTGCATTTAAATTAAAAATTGCTCCATGTGAAAATGTTTTTAAATACTACAATGTAATTTCAGGTTGATACCTATATAGGCTAGATATGCACAATATCTATCTATCTAACTATATGTTATTTAAAAATGAAAAAAGAACATTTAATAAGATAACTTTTATTTTAGTATCAAATTTTAACTATATATAATTATTGGCTCACATGTTAGAATAGGTTAGAAATAGAATAATTTTGGAATGGCTTTTGAAAAGAGAAAAAAAAACATGAAAACTAAAACAAAAAAAATTAAAGAACTACAAACTAAGCTGAAAGAAAATAATTACAAATTTACTTTCTCAAATTTTCTCAAATAATGTTTTTTTTTTGTTTTTCAAATATTGTTCTCAAATAATGCTATTTTTTATAAGTTATATTTTAATCATCATATTTCATGTCAAACTGTTGCAGTCACGTTAGATGAATAGTTTGGGAAATATTAGTGATTAGATTACACTGAAAGAAGAAAAGAGAAATATATATTATAAAAGAATGTTTACTTTTAGCAGCCTTGTCACTTTTGATTTGTACTGAACTTTTAGACTGATGTCAAACTTGTTTATTATAAATATTTATTTATTTAATGATTTTATAGTAGGGTTGACAGTGTGAATTTAAATTAATTTTGCATCAAGCAATTTGATATCAGTAAAAGTGTCTGCAACTTTTGCAAAGCATTAAATAACCGGCATATTAGCAGTCAAAACATGTGCATGACTCCATAAATTATTATTCCTTTATATATAAAATATTTATAAAAATAAAAAAACAGTTTAATATTGGCTATGTCTATTATCATACACAAAGCCTGGTCGGTACCTTAAAATAGTACGCGATTATATCTAAAAATTCCAAATTAATAAATGTTTTATTAATAAAATCTTTGAACCCCTTGGGGAGAACCACCTGTTTTTTGTACTTTTATTTCGAAGTGCAGATTGCTTAAGTTTTATTTATATAATTTATTAAACTTATATGTATATAAGCATAAATATTAGTAATTATTTTATATTATTATAAATGATTAATGTATATATAAACTTTTTAAAACTATTTTACTATTTTCCCATAGGTTACTACTGTTAGAAAATATCAGCATTCAGTACAGTATTATCTTTGCTTGAAATGACCCGATCTAATCCTGCTTTTATGAAATAAGCCTGCTTCCTAGCAGGTCTGAGCTACCAGACCTGTTGCTATGACAACAACTCTCGGATGAGTTTTGAAGAATGAAACGATCCTGAATCATGTCAAATCGTCCATATCCAGCTAATTGAGTAATCCACGTACGAAGAATGGACCCCAGGTCCGGTCTTTCCTTTCTGACTGCTGTGCACAGGAGATATGAAACAATCATTCTAGAACACACCCACTTGTTGTGTAATCATCATGGAACAGTGTTATTTAGGAGGCAAAATTAACTGCCAAAAAGTTTGCTTTGGTGAGCTGTTTCCACTTGTCGAAGGATCCTTAAAAGAGCTTCAGTTTGGCCAGATTTTATTTTAAATTACATTGTTTCATTTTTTCTTTGTGTGTGTGTGTGTGTGTGTGTACCAGGGCCTTAATTGTGAGTGTCTTTATTTTGAAAACTGAAATACTGGTTTGGAGAACGCTCTGGTTACTGAAGTATCCCTCGTTCCCTGAGGGGGGGGACGGAAATGCTATGTGGAAACTTCCACTATGGGGATTTCATTCAGAAAGCCAATCATCTGAAAGAGTATGTAAACGGGCCAATGAAATGCCAATGAGTTGCAACTTCAGCTTGCGCAGCTGATGCTCGTTGCAATTCATTTGGCTATAAGAGCACATGTGCGAGCAAAGCCAAAGCATCATTTTTTTAGCGGAAGAGACTTTCACCTCTAAGCTCACAGATAAAGGGCAATCATTATGGCGAAGGAACATAGCATTTCCGTTCCCCCCCTCGTGAAACGAGGGTTACTTTAGTAACCAGAGCGTTCCCCTTCGGAAGGGGAACTTCAATGCTATGTGGAAACTTCCACTATGGGGAAATGTATGGAAAACGCCATAATGATCAAACCTTAACTTCGCCCAGGATGAGAGGTTTGCCAGGCAAAAGAGAACGTGAGCGCACCTGCGTCACCAGAGGCTCGGTCTTCCAACGTGTTCCCTGTCCCTTACTTTTCCTACTTCAACAGAAGATTTACAGATTTAGATATATTTTTCGGAAGCCGCAAATACATCTAGATAATTCTAGGAATTTAATACAACAGTACGTCGGAAAAGCGTGCAGTCCCGATAGGGAGGACGCTGCGGAGGCCACCTGCTACCCAAGTGGGGAGACTGGTGGCGAGAGAGCATATGGACTAGCCCTGAGAAAGGGGAGTACGCATATGAATATAAGATGGTTAGCGGTGAGGGAAGACACGGGTCCGCCTGTGAGGGGGGACTGCACTGTGGCAGTATAAGCATATGGGATCGCCTAGTGGGGATCGCACATAGCAGGCACCTATACCCAGAACGCGGGTTGACCAGCGGGCATAACAACAACGTAATGGGCCAGCGCCTGACTCCTCCGCTGAGTCAGATGCTGGGGGCCTCGGAGGAATATCTGCAGGGTTCGCCAAGTGGGGAACTTACTGACAGAGCGAAAAAGCGCACGTATCTCCGTGTTAGAAAGAATGGCGCAGCAAGCGTTTTACAACACCTAACCGAATTTCTCATTCACCGCGTGAGGAATCGGCTCCCCTCAAGATTAATAAATCTCGCAATAGCTAAGCGCGCTCTCCGGAAAGGCGCGCTGTCATGGTGACCGAGTCCAGCTCCAACCCGAGAAAAGAGATCCTCTGCACGGGGGCGAGTTTGCTCTTTTCTCGGTTGACCTGAAACCCCAATAGGTGGAGGTGCTGGAGCACCTTGTCCCTGTGCATAGTCAATTGCTCCCGCGAGAGGGCTAAAAACAGCCAGTCGCCGAGATAATTGAGTATGCGGATGCCCGCGAGCCGAAGGGGCGCTAGGGCACCCTCCGCGAGCTTGGTGAAGACCCGCGGATACAGAGAGAGCCCGAAGGGGAGGACTTGTACTGCCAGTCTCGATTAACGCAGACCGCAGAAAACTGAGGGTGGCATGGAGTATGTAGACATAAAGTACGCGTCCTTCAGGTCTATTGCTGCAGACCAATCCCGAGGACGAACGCACCGGACGATGTGCTTCTGCATAAGCATTTTGAATGGCAGCTTGTGCAGACAGCGGTTCAAAACGCGCAGATCTAGGATTGGCCATAGCCCACCGCTCTTTTGGGTACGATGAAGTACAGGCTGTAAACCTGCTCTCCATCTCGGCTGGAGGGATCGGTTAAATTGCATCCTTCGCCAGGAGGACAGCAATCTTCTCTTGCAAGACAGGGGCGGGCACAGAGCTGACCCTGGTGACTTACACCCCCGTGAACTTGGGAGGCCGTTTCGCGAATCGAATCGCGTAGCCGAGTCTGATCATGCGTATGAGCCACCGCAAAGGGCTGGGCTGCGCTAACCAGGCAGGCAGACCCCTCGCTAATGACTGCATTGCTACAATCGCTGACGTACCAGCAGTGGGGCAGCGCGGAGTGGGAGTGCTGATCCGGGGAGCGCTGGGGTCCCGCGGAAGAGCTGGAGGCGAGAGATTCACTCTCACCTCGCACCCAGACTCCGGAGGGGAGGGCTGGAGGGGTGAGAGAAAGGAGACCATCCTCTCAGACCTCGTGAGCCACTGGTGAAGTGTGTCGATCCTGCGAGCTGGAAGGCTTTTTATCGCGTCCCAGACTGGCAGTATTCGGGCTGTCACATCAGGGGAAGGGAAAGATGCTCTCTCTCTGAGGAGCCCGGCCCCCCACTGGGGAGAGAGCAAGTTCCCTCTTCTCCGGATGACCCGTCTCAGGAGCGCTTCGCGGTCCGTTAACCTAACTTAACGGCGCCCTGGGATGGGGAGCGCTTGTTGCCTGCGAGGTGCTCGGCGCTGTCGCTGGCCGGAGGTGCAGGCGGGGGCGGAGCAGCACTCGTAGACGGGCGCTCTCGGCGACAAGCAGTGGATGTGGATGGTTGGACAGGAGGGGAGTGGTCCTACATCCCCGCCGAAGGATGGCCCATCGTATCCGACTGCACCGCCGGACTTGAGGTCCATGGAGCTCAGTCGGGTGCGGTGCGGGGCTTATAACAAGCCTGGGTCGGAACCACCCTCGTGCAGCTGGGCCAGCGCACGCGCATGGACCCTAGCATGCGGGGTGGAAGCAGCGTGGCCCGCGGCTGTGTGGGCTCTGGCTCGGGAGGCAGAAGACCGACACGCCTTGGATGGGAGATGAGGCTGATTCCAGCAGAAGGAGGCACCACGCGGGCCCGTGATGGCATTCTTAGTCAGGGTGAATCGACTCGTACTCCCTGGCTGCTCCACCCTCAAGGGTGGTGAGGCGGAGGCGCACGCAGATCAGGCAAAGAAAGGTGCCCTAAGATTGCGTGAGCCCACTGTGCACTTCCGGGAAGAGAGGGATGGGAGGCTAGAAGGTCTTGCCTTTGAATCTTTCATATACACCCATCTAGTCGGTCCGGCTGTGGGGCTGGGGGATAAACCATCTCTAGGCCCGCGGTCAGAACAGCCCGGGAAAGCACGGTTATCGTGTCTGTTTCTAAATCCGCCGCCGCGCTCGCTCCCGAGGGAAGGGAGCGGAGGGAGGAGATCCTTCATCAGATCATGACAGCCCACCTCCAATGCAGAGGTGGACATCTGAGCCTCGGTGTCATCAAGTGAGAGGGCGGCCATCCGGGGATGGTGCGCTTCTCTCACTCGAAGCTTGGATGGAGCGTGTGGAGGAGCGAGAGGTCCACAAGCCCGAGGGCGGCAGATTTACTCCCACTGTAACCCTCAGATCTGCCCGAGTGCCCAGCGCGGAGCGGGGGACAACTGGGGTGGGTGGCTCTTTTGCAAGAGCGAACCGCGATCTTAACTGGCCACAGACATGCCACCGCAGTGATGTCATTCACTGCCCGCGAGCACCGCATTAACATGCTGGACCCCCAGACATGAAACGCAGTGCTCGTGCCCATCATCCAAGGACAGGAAACCACCGCATCCAGAAACGCACAGTCGGAGCGACGTCTTGAAAAAGATGCGCTGCATGACCGTGTTGCTCTTTTAGGAAATTCGCAACAATACATACCGCTCTGGAGGACCGGACCCAAAGGATGCCAGGCAAGGGAGAATCCCAGCTCGACCGTCTGCCGCTGCGTGTCACACACTCTGGACAGGGAGATCGCTCTTGTTCACTCTCTGTCTGAAACTCAGCTGGAGGAACCCTCATCGACTCTCTCAGAAGGCTGTTGAAGTCTCTGAAGTGAAAATGATGCTTTGACTTTGCTTGCACTGTGCTCTTGTAGCCAAATTAATTGCAACGAGCATCAGGTGCGCAAGCTGAAGCTGCCAACTCATTGGCATTTCATTGGCCCGTTTACATACTCTTTCAGAAGATTGGCTTTCTGAATGAAATCCCCATAGTGGAAGTTTCCACATAGCATTGAAGTTCCCCTTCCAAAGGGGAACTACAGTATAGGACAGTTTTCTCATTAAATGTGTCAACTACATAATAAGAAAATAAAAAATATAGCTGTTGAGCTCATGGTTTGAGTATGAGCTGTGCTGTGTCCCGTTCACTTTCTCTGAACTGTTTTTTTAGGCAAATCTCAAATTTGTGTATTTTACTTTTCATTGTACAGATGCTGTTGGATGGGGCTGTTCATTTGTGCTTTTGCAAATACTTTGGATAGTAATAAGGTTGACAGATTATGGTTTCCTTATTTCCCGTCTTAAGCGAGGTATAGTATAAATCACATAATTTTTTTTTCTACAATGACTGCATGCACTGATAAATATCTGAGCAGTTGATGATTGTAGTGCAGTGCCAGTAATTTTAAACAGATTTGTGTGTTTAGAATTGAGACAATGTGGGAGAAAAGCAAATTGTTAGTTAAGTTAGAAATATTCCGAGCCAATGTGATGTACAGTGATCTCAGTAAACAGTTATTGTCAGATCCTACATTAGAGTTTCACAGTTACATCATAAAATATAAATAATTGCTAAAAACATTACTTTAATGTTGTGTCTTGTCTATCTGCTGTATCATACTCATATCAATCAAATAATGACTTGTGTATATGTAATTTTATACAATAATTTTGTTTTTTGTTTGATGTTTATATAGTAAATGCTTAATCTTGTATTACAGATTTTCCTCGTGTTGTTCCGGTATATGTGTTTGGATCAGTTGTGGTTGTTTTACTGAACTCTGTTTTATTAATGACTGAACTAATACTCAAAACAGGTGAGTAAAAATAAACTTAAACACTTACCATTTTTTAAAATTAACTTCAGAGAAAATTTTGTATTATCTATAACGGTCAAAGCAAATCTATATTTTGAATGTTTCAAAATTATATTTCATTATTTGAATCATTAATAATTTAGAGTAGAACTATTTTAAAATATTCCAAAATTCTCAAACTTGTTTATTATTATGCTGAATTCTGTTATTATACTGCTATAAAATACTGTTGAGATTTCTCCCATTTTTCACATACAGTAGAAGTCAGAATTATTAGCCCACTTCGAATTAGTTTTTCTTTTTTTAAATATTTCCCAAATTATGTTTAACAGAGCAAGGACATTTTCACAGTATGTCTGATAATATTTTTCCTTTTGGAGAAAGTCTTATTTGTTTAATTTCGTACAGAATAAAAGCAGTTTTTAATTTTTTCAAAACTGTTTTAAGGTCAATATTATTAGCCCCTTTAAGCTATTTTTTTTCGATAGTCTACAGAACAAACCATCGTTATACAATAACCTGTCTAATTACCCTAACCTGCCTAGTTAACCTAATTAACATAGTTAAGCCTTTAAATGTCATAATATTTATTGTCATCATGGCAAAGATAAAATCAATCAGATAAATATTATAAATGAGTTATTAAAACTATCATGTTTAGAAATGTGTTGGAAAAAATCTTCTCTCTGTTAAACAGAAATTGGGGAAAAAATAAACAGGGGGGCTAATAATTCAGGGGGGCTAATAATTCTGTCTTCAACTGTAAGTGATGATATTACTTCAATAAATGTGTCCTCCTTTTTTTAGTGACTGGTCATCATTCAGTACAAGATCTGAGGATAATTGTGTTTCCTTTAGAATGTTTGTTTGCTATATTTCTGCTGATTTCTGCGTTAATTCTATCAGGTAAGTAAAAACAGGCTTAAAATTATTTATTGTTTTTGTATCTTTCAGTCTGAGATATTTATCAAATACCAAGTGTGCTAACATTATGGTGTGGTTTGGAAAAAAAGTCATAGTTCGAAAGAAACGATGTTTAACTTGCTTAGCTTCACTTGTAAAGCAGTCAATGAGAGCTGATCTCCGTCAACATGAATAGATCTTTATTTTTATTGGCTCATTTATTCATGAACATCTTGGATTATAGTGATTAAAAGTTGAACATTTTTGCAGTGTGTGTACTTAAAACAAAGTTAACAAATTCATTTAAAAAGAAATTACATGACTGCAACTTTTAATATGAGGTAATACAGTCACTCAAGATGAATAAGATCAGCAAATCCACTAATATCTTTTATATTTTTGTTCTGACTTCACAGAGAAGAAAATTTTTCCACAGTTTTGTCAGGTTAGTAACATTTAAAATGTATCTGAGATCCAGTGATCTACAACCATGGGCCCAGATAGAGGCCCCTGGGCTACAGCTTTACAGTATAGCCTCCACATTTAATGGGATTTTTTGTTTTCTTGAGAAATCCTTGAAAAGCTCCATAAATTGCAGTTTTGGAAGAATGTATACATTTCGGTTGAAATTAAGAAAGTATAGCACTGTATATGTGTCCCAGATATGTTTGTAAAAAGATTGAGAAAGCTATTACTGTAGAATTTAATAATTATAGAATGCATCATTTATTTATTGATCCAAAAAGCATAAAAAAAATTGATTAAATTAATTGTTTAAATTACACCTCTCACCCTGCAAACAGAACTCGGTGAAATGCAAGAAATGTCCAGCTAGAATATCAGAAGAAGGAGGAGAAGATCAGACGCAGAACACAATACACACACAAGAATGCATTCCTCTGAGGACTAAAAAACAGGAGAAAAATCAGCCCGAAACACAAACATGATCACCAATCAGAGAATAAAATTATTAAACCAGAAAATAATTAAACTGATTGTATGCTCTTATGCTCATGCATTGATCAAACTTAAATCAAAATCAAGCTCAGTTTGCTATAATAATATCATTTATTGTTAATGTGCTGTAAATAGTTCCCCTCCAAATCAGGAACTTTAACTTTGTGTATAGTGACACATTAGGAATCACTAGATGACAAATCACTCTGAAGAGTAAGAAAACAGGCCATGGAATGCCTATGAACTGACAAAGCGCAGCTCTTATAAAAGAACTTTAAAGCCAGTGGAGCCTCAGGAGAGTAAAGACTCCACTCCGGCGCAGTTTAGCTAATATTGGATCGCTTCTGAGAATACCATGTCGCCCTCTTTGCTTCTCGCAAAACCGGTCATTGCCAATTTGTTTTATCCCTGCCCGAGGCCCCCCGACAGTTGACCCTGGGCCTATGACGGTGAGCCTGATTTCACAGACCCTGTTTAAGGTCAGAGAGGATGAGGAGCAGGTCTTGCTTGTTTTACTTCCAACTAGACCTGAGTTTCCGAACTCACACTCCGTGCAACGACCTCTCCCAGGCTTCCCTAGAACTTCAATGCTATGAGAAGAACTTTTAAAAGAGCAGTCTAATAAAAGAGCAGATTTCCCTAAGAGAGCAACACGGTCAGGCAGCATGTCTCTTTTTTAAATGTTCCGATTGTGGGTTTCTGGATGTGGTGGTTTCTATCTCTGGATGATGGGCACGAGGACATCTCATGCGCTCACTGCAAGGGCATGTCTGTTGCACAGATGAGATTGCAAGCCACCCCTGTTGTTCCCCGCAAAGAGATGAACACTCGGGCAGATCTGAGGGTTACAGTGGGACCTTATCCACTGCTTCCAGGCCTTAGAGAACCCATGCTTCTGCTCAATGACAGCAAAGATCAGATGCCAATTGCGACATCGGAGGGTGAGCTGTCATGTTCGAATTACAGACCAGGCCTGCTACCACTCTTTAGGGTGCAAAGTGAGTCAGACATAATGGCTGTGCTTCCCCAGGCTTCTTCGGCAGTGGGTCTGGCGGTATCATCACCCCGGTCCAGCTGCCAGACTGAGTAGAGAAGTGTGACATGGGGGCTAATATGAGAGGTAATTTCTCCCAGCCCCCTGTCTCCTTCTTCCTATGGTGCACAATGAACTCACGCAGGTATGGAGGGCGCTTTTTTCCACCATATCCTCATGCGCTTCTGCCCTTAACCTCCCTCAATGGCAGGGTGGCCAGCGGGTGCAAGACTACTCATCAGGTGGTGGGCGTCGCCACTTGGAGGGGTACGTCGAAACCCCCTCCAAGGCATGTGGGTTATCTGTTTTTCTCATGGCCAGAGCCCACACTGCCGCAAACAGTGTATATCAACCGTATGGGCAGTATACACTCTTGCTGCATGTCTCAGTTTGTTAAGCCATCTGCTCCACTGGAGTCACACGCTGTGGAAATTGCTACATGCTATTCACATCCTGGGAAAGCTCTTTCTTGCAGCCAGTAAAGCTTCAGGAGAATAGAGACTCCACTCCGACGTAGTTCAGCTAATATGGGAGCGCTTCTGAGAATACCATGTCGCCCTGTTTGCTTCTCGTGAAACCGCTCATTCCCAATTTGTTTTATCCCTGCCCGAGGGCCCCCCACAGTTGACCCTGGTGCCTATGACGGGTTTCCCCCAGTGAGCCTGATTGCACAGACACTGTTTAAGGTCAGGGAGGATGAGGAGCAGGTCTTGCTTGTTTTGCCTCCAACTAGACCTGGGTTTCCGAACTCACACTCCGCGCAACGACCTCTCCCAGGCTTCCCTAGAAAAAGGACTTCCTTTCTTAGGGACAAGGCACACTCTGGCATTTACGCTCAGATATCTGGACCTCCACCTAGTGGAGATCAGATCTAAGATCTCAGACCTCGCGGGTCTGCACTAAGATCCCTTTGAGCTGCTCGACTCAGTATCTTTAAGATTTCTGTCTAAGAAGACAGCTCTGCTGGTCACGTTGGCATCGATCAAGAGGGTCTGGGATCTGGATGCATTTTTGGTCAACGATATGTGTCTAGCACTCAGACCAGCCACGTTATCCTGAGACTTCAGCCCGCATATGTGCCCAAGGTTCCTACCACTCCCTTTTCAAAGCCAGGTTGTGAACCTGCAGTCGTTGCATGCAGAGGAGGCAGATCAGCCCTTCATTGCTGTTTACTTTTCAGGCACTTCAACTTTAAATGGACTGCACTCAGAGCATACACTTCTAAGCAGCTTTTTTTTTCTGTGATGGTTAGCAAAAGGGAAGTGCCGTATCAAAATCCTGGCTTGCTTTCCTTCAGGTGCAGACTATATATTCAGCTGTTTATTTCAGCTGCACCTGTGAGGAGCTGTGCTTTGTCAATTCATGGGCATGTTGTCAATTCATAGATATAGCTTGTTTTCTTTCTCTTCTGATTGGTTATCTAGTGATTCCTGATGTCTCTGTTCTTTCTTTTTTCAGGATGTTCTTTGCTTTGCATTTTGTTCATTTTAAAAACAGCTGGAAATACATGCAGAATGTAACCCTTTTATTTTGAAAACATGTATTTTTGTGAATGTTTACTTTGTCAAATAATGTTTTTTTATGAAACTGAATCTTGCTGTATAATTTTTATAAATATTTGTTACCTTCCATGATCTGGAAAATATCTGTATTTTCCTTTTTATAAAGTTTTCATACCAAAATGACTGAGATCAGTTATTCTCCTCCATAATAATGACTCTAGAAGGGGAATGAAATTAATACATTTCTAGCCTAATTCTGTCTGTAATCTTTTACAGTGGTCAAAACATTAAAGTCCTAAATCAACGGCAAACTAAATGAAATTTGAGTCTTAATTTACAGATTTTTTTTTATTTACAGATTGGTTTGTTGCTTCACTTGATCAAATATATTTCTACTGTAAAAAATACTGTACTGAAAAGTACAGTTTTTCAAGAAAAACTGATGTACAGTTGTGCTTGAAAGTTTACTTACCCCTTGAAGAATCTGTTATCAAATGGAAAAAAAAAAGATTTTCAACAAAATATAAAGAGAGTTTGGGCACCTTTACCTGTTTTAAAGTTTTCACCACCCAGTAAATCTTCCTGCTTTGTGTTTCCTTCGTAGCATCAGTGAGGGTTTGGACTTTTTTTAACAGTTATAACTCTTCCTCAGAGAATAAAAAATAAGATGCATTTTGTATAAGCTCTCTTATTTTGTCAAAATTGTTCACATTTTAACAGATTCTGAAAGGGGTATGCAAACTTTCAACCATAAATGTGTTTTATTGTATTTTAAGGTACAATATAAAATGAAATACCTGCACCGCTCAAAAGAAAGTCCACACTGTTTGGGGTAAAAATGAAACAAGTGCAGAAAAGGTCACGCAGACAGCTGGGATCATGAAGTCAACAAACAATGAACTGACAAGCAAACACAGAAATGATGGTAAGATATAGCTGAAGCTCGCAATAGTTGAAGCTCACTGATTAGATCAGCTGAGCGGTGCTAAGCAATGGTGTCACTGAACACAACTGTATCACGTGACACAAACACAGGTGCTCATGAAACGCTGGAGAGGGTGGATTAATGGCTGAGAGCTCTTCACCACGGGCTAATCTGGCTACAGAATTGCACCCTGAACTTCTTGACACTCTTCCTTAAATAGTCAAACTAAGGCCCCGTTTACACTAATACGTTTTAGTTTTAAAACGCATAAGTTTTGCTACGGTTACGCCATCCGTCCACACTACGCCGGAGTTTTCGAGCCCCGAAAACGGAGCGCTTTGGAAACGCGGAAGAGGCCGTTTTCATTCTAAAACGCTGCTGCTCCGTCTTAGTGTAGATGGGGGAAAACAGAGACATCGGAAAATGGAGGCGGGGCTGCAAACATTCGCCTCTCTGATTGGGGCTTTTCCTCAATATTAAGTAGCCTACACACAGTTCAGTCTTCATCCTCTCCTTGTAAATTCAGACTTCGCAAGTTTGATATGGAAAACAAACTCCCGAGTGTGTACATTAAAAAGTCATTCACATCACCCTGGCTATGCTGTTTCACTATCTTAACAATAAAATGAAAACATGATGTGAGGAACTGCCTATTTTCATTTTGATATTAGCAACTTAACAGACAGCAGAAATGTTGAGGCGTCATCCAGCTGCATAATATGAGCGCCATCTTCATGCATATTTATAACAAAACGGAGTCTATAACAACCGCGGTAAAGCGGGAAAGCACGTTACCTGAGAACAAGTAATAGATTGAAAAGACCAAAGTCGTGGAATATGTAGTTCGATATTGACAACGAGATTAATTAAATATCATGTTTAACAAATATAGTGAGATTAGATCCAGCGGGAGATCCTTAATGAACAGTCTGACATGTACAGCTCTCTTATGGGTATGTGCTCAAAGCACGCTGCAGGGCATGCCAGAGAGTGTGTGTGAGGTCAGGTGATGTGCGTTTTCACCGTTTTAATGTAAACGGAGAGCTGTTCAGAAACGCTGGGTGAAACGCTAGTGTGGACGTGGATCATTTTCATTCTAAAACGCCGTTTTAAAACTAAAACGTAATAGTGTAAACGGGGCCTAAGGTAAAACATTCTCCAAGAAGGGATGTCTGTAACAACAATGAAGTTTGAAGAGGTAATTTGGATAAAGGATCAAGACAAATGATACCTCTTCTGCAGTGGGTCAAAGATCCCTAAAGTTTCAAGTCTTGATTACCTTGATTACGCCTATTTCTGTGAGAAAAAAACATTGTACCAGCCAAACTGAGACAATTTCAAATGATATCAAACATGATAAAGTCACTTGCATTGTTATAGAACATTTATTCCTTGAGAAGATCTTTCTATGTGAGTTGGGTGAACAGAAAGGATTGTGAGAGAAAGTTAAAATGTAAAAGAAGAATTGTGCTTTCCTGCATTCTCACTCCATGGAGTGTGGAGACAAATGTCTATAGTGTTTATACACTATGTTTGTACTGTCTATATGTGAACACATTAAAGTATCAGATATGTCTCAAATCTTACAGTGTGGAGAGGAAAGTTTTTAGATGAAAGCCACTATTTTTGAATGGGAGGCTTAGACAGGTGGTGATCAGCTTTTTTTTGTCTGGCCCTGCTCCAAGTGTGTTGACACCTCTGGACAAAGGCGTGGGCCGAGGAGGCTGGATTCTGAGAAATGAAACATCGCAATATATATTCTAGATCTTGGTTACTCTGAGGATGGAAACCACATGAAAGTCTTACAGTAGCCCCCAAATAAAGGACAAACTTCTCTGGCTAGAATTCGGGTGATAGTTCCCCATCGGGAGGGAAACTTCAATGCTATGTGGAAAACTTCCACTATGGGGATTTCATCAGAATCTAATCATCTGAAAGAGTAAAAAAACAGGCCAATAAAATGCCAATGAGTTGGCGGCGTCAGTGTGCACATCTGGTGCCAATTACAATTAATTTTGTTAAAAAATTGTTGTGCAGTTAAGATCGCAGCTCGCTCTTGCAAAAGGGTAACCTACCCCAGTTGTCCTCCGTACTGCGGCTGGCACTCGGGCAGATCTGAGGGTTAAGCCTGTTTCACACTGCAAGCATCAGCAGTGCGCGAGCAGAGCGTGAGCGGCGCGTGTTTTTTCGGCGTCCATGTTAACAGATTAGAGCTTTCATACTGCACGCAGAAGCAGCGCGTCAGCGCGAGGCGTAAGCGTCGCTGAAGCAGCAGTGCTGCGATAGTTTCGGCGCTGGGTCTATTTTTGCTCCGCTGCTCACGCTCAATTAAAGTGACAGTGCATTGATAATGACCAAAACACATTGAATGACAGTAAAATGTAGCAATTTTACTCAATAAATGCATCGATAATATCAACTGATTTATATATAGTCAATCAAATGAACTTAAACAATTAAAAACTGCAACAAATATTTATTTAGACCCGAACTACAAAACCAAATGTAAAACAATTTTGGTATGAGTTTTGCTTAAGTTGCACACTAGTGTTGCAGGAGAGGGGAAATAGCAGTGGCCGCTTTAAAACAGCTTTTTACGGGAGTTGTAGTCCATCGCGAAGTGTATTGTGGGTAGTGCAGTTCGACACACATGCTGATGTGAGCTTGCTGTGTGCTGTGCAGTTGAAGCAGAGGAAGAAAGTTTTATTCGGCTTTGTTTTATGTTCACTCAAGTTATTTCACCTGGAGCTGTTTGCACTGTGAACCTGACAACACGAAAATAAGTAAAGGAAGGGCATGCATTGATTACTTTTGTCCGTCTCAATGTTTGCACAAGCATGAATTACCGGGCCTTTACTCTGCCGTTGGACATTACTGAAGCGGAGAAAGTAACTCTAGTTCCCCTTCGGGAGGGGAACTTCAATGCTATGTGGAAAAACTTCCACTATGGGGATTTCGTCAGAATCCAATCATCTGAAAGAGTATAAAAACGGGCCAATGAAATGCCAATGAGTTGGCGGCGTCAGCGTGCACAGCTGTCTTGAATGACAATCAGCCTGGCATAAAAGGCTAGCATGTGCTCAGCAACGACATCCTTTTCGCTTTCAGAGCCTTTCACGAGCTTCTGAGAGAGTCTATGAGGGTATCTCCAACCTGTGTCTACAGAGAGAGATCGAGAAGCAGCTTCTCCCGGTCCAGAGCGTGTATACGCAGTGGCAGATGGTCGAGCTGGGTTGTTCTCCCTTGCCTGGCGTCCTTTGGGTCCGGTCCTCCAAGAGCGGTATGTATATAGGAAGCAAGTTTCCTAAAAGAGCAACACGGTTGTGCAGCGCGTCTTTTTCAAGACGTCGCTCCGACCGTGCGTTTCTGGTTGCGGTGGTTTCCTGTCCCCGGAGGTGGGCACGAGCACTGCGTTTCATGTCTGGGGGTCCAGCATGTTGATGCGGTGCTCGCGGGCAGTGCATGCCATCATTGTGATGTCATGTCTGCTGCGCAGTTAAGATCGCGGCTCACTCTTGCAAAAGAGCGACCCACCCCAGTTGTCCCCCGCACTGCGGTTGGCACTCGGGCAGATCTGAGGGTTTCAGTGGGAGTAAATCCGCCGCCCTCGGGCTCGCGGACCTCTCGCTCCTCCACGCGCTCCATCCAAGCTTCAGGTGAGAGAAGCGCTCCATCCTCGGGTGGTCGCCCTCTCACTTGATGACACCGAGGATCAGATGTCCATCGCTGCATCGGAGGATGGGCTGTCATTGTCTGATGAGGATGCGAACCCGCTCGCTCCCTCCCTCCGGGGTGGAGAGCACGGTGTTGGCATCTAAAAAGCAGACATGATGGCCGTGCTTTCCCGGGCTGTTTCGGCCGTGGGTCTGGTGATGGTTTATCCCCCAGCCCCGCGGCCGGACCGACTAGATGGGTGTTATGTGGAGGATATAAGAAGGCAAGACCTTCTAAGCCTTCCGTCCCCTTCTTCCCGGAAAGTGCGCAGTAAGCTCACGCAGTCTTGGAGGGCACTTTTTTCTGCCCGATCTGCGTGCGCTTTCATCCTCACCATCCTTGGAGGGTTGGTTGTCATTGTCTGATGAGGATTCGAACCTGCTCTTTTCCTCCGGGATGATGGGCGTGGCGTCGAATCCAGAAGCAGACTTTGCAGCCGTGCTTCCCAGGCTGTTTCGGCCGTGGGTCTGGAGATGGTTTATCCCCCAGCCCCGCGGACGGACCGACTAGAGGGGTGTGATGTGGAGGAGATAAAGAAGGCAAGACCTTCTAAGCCTCCACGTCCCCTTCTTCCTGGATGTGCACAGGAAGCCCACGCAGTGCGCTGCGTGCGCCTCCGCCCTCACCATGCATGCTAGGGCCACCTACCAGCGCTCCCTAGCGCAGGCGCTGGCCCAGCTGCGCGGGGATGGTTCCGACCCAGGACTGAGCATGAGCTCCGCACAGCTATCGACTGAAGTCGGCTGTGTGTGCCCCAGGGAAGGACGATGGTCACATTAGTGGCCCAGGAACGCCACCACGGGCTAAACCTGGTGATCTGCGTGATGCTGACAAAGTTCGCTTTCTTAGCTCACCCATATCCCAGGCTGGCCTGTTCGGCGACACCGTCAGTGAATTCGCCCAGGAATTCACGCCGGTGAGCGAGCAGTCGGAGGCGATGGGTAATACCATCTCTCGGCGGGATCGTAAAACCGATCCTCCCCGCCGAGCCATCCACATCCACTGCTTCACGCCGAGAGCGCCCGCCTGCGGCTTTGCTCGGTCGCCCCCGCCTGCGCCTCTGGCCAAGCGGCTGCGCCGAGCATCTCGCAGGCAACCAGCGCTCCCCGCCCCAGGGCGCCGCTAAGTTCGGTAAACGAACCGCGAAGCGTCCCTGAGACGGGCCATCTGGAGAGGAGGAAATTTGCTCTTTCCCCGCTGGAGGGCGGGGCTCTTCTTCTAAACAGCGTTAAAAAAACGCTATCAAAACCTCAGAGAAAGAGCATTTTTTCCCTTCCCCGGATGTGACAGCCCGAACACTGCCAGTCTGGGACGCTATGCTTTCCAGCTCGCAGGATCGGTGCACTTCGCCAGTGGCTCGCGGAGCGAGAGAGAACGGTTCGTTTCTCTCCCCCTCCCAGCCCCACCTCCGGAGTACGGGTGCGAGACAAGAGTGAAGCTCTTGCCTCCTGCTCTCCTGTGGGACCCCAGTGCTTCCCGGTTGAGCCCACCCACTCCGCGCTGCCCCACCGCTGGTACGTCAGCGATCGTGCGGACGAAGCCACTTGCGAGGGCTCTGCCTGCCTGGTTAGCGCGGGCCAGCCCATCGCAATGGCTCATCCGCGCGATCAGACTCGGCTACGCGATTCAGTTCGCGAAACGGCCCTCCCAAGTTCACGGGTGTGTATTTCACCAGGGTCAGCCCTGCGTCCGCCCCTGTCTTGCGAGAGGAGATTGCTGTCCTCCTGGCGAAGGATGCGATCGAACCGGTCCCTCCAGCCGGGATGGAGACCGGGTTTACAGCCCGCACTTCATCGTACCCAAAAAGAGCGGTGGGCTACGGCCAATCATTGATCTGCGCTTTTTGAACTGCTGGCTTCACAAGCTGCCGTTCAGAAAGCTTACGCAGAAGCGCACCCTCCGGAGCGTTCGTCCTCGGGATTGGTCTGCAGCAGTAGACCTGAAGGACGCGTACTTTCATGTCTCCATACTTCCACGCCACCGTCAGTTTCCTGCGGTTTGCGTCTGAAGTCGAGCCTGGCGGTACAAGTCCTCCCCTTTTGGCTCTCTCTGTCTCCGCGGGTTTTCACCAAGCTCGCGGAGGGTGCCCCAGCTTCGGCTTGCGGGCATCCGCATACTCAATTATTTCAAGCGACTGGCTGATTTCAGCGCGCTCGCGGGATTAATTGATTACGCACAGAGACAGAGTGTTTCGGCACTTCGACCAATTGGGGTTTCAGGTCAACCGAGAAAAGAGCAGCCTCGCCCCCGTGCAGAGCAACTCTTTTCTCGGGTTGGAGCTGGACTCGATCACCATGACGGCGCGCCTCCCCCGAGAGCGCGCCGGGCTGATGCTGGCCTATCTGAGAGAGTTCGACAGGAAAATGTGGTCCCACTGATATTATTTCAGAGGCTCCTGGAGCATATGACATCCGCAGCCGCGGTCTCGCCGCTCGGATGCTCCATATGAGACCACTTCAGCATATGCTTCACGATCGGGTCCCTACGCGCATGGCACGCGAGCGCGCACCGGGTGACTGTCACTCCGCTGTGTCGCCGCGCCCTCAGCCTCTGGATGGACCCTGTGTTCTACAGGCCCGCGGGCCTCTAGAACAAGCGTCCAGGCATGTCGTCGTTTGACGGATGCTTCCAGTTCACGCTGGGGGGCCGTGTGTTGCGGGCATGCAGCTGTGGTTCCGTGGTAGGAAACTGGTTGCATTGGCATCTTAACTGCCTGGAGCTGTTGGCAGTGTATCTCACGCTCACCGTTTTTTACCGGTGTTAGAAGGGAAACACGTGCTGGTCAGGACGAACAGCATGGTGGCGATGGTGTATATCAACCGCAAGGGAGATATTCGCTGTCGCCGCATGTCTCAGCTCGCTCGCCGTCTGCTCCCCCGGAGTCATACGCGGCGCAATCGCTGCATTCCATTTTTCCCCGCCGAGCTCAACCGTGCAGCCGCTGCGCTCTCACGGCAGTTTGCCTGGGAGAATGGAGGCTCCACCCCCGACTGTCCAGCTGTTATGGGTGCGTTCTGCGCACTGGCTACACAGCTGGCCCCGGGGCGTGCGTAATACGCATTTCTCCAGTGAGCCTACTCGCACAGATGCTGTGTAAAGTCAGGGAGGACGAGGAACAGGTCTATGCATTGCGCCTCTCAGGCCCAATCAAACCTGTATTCTAGCTCTCTCCTCGTGATGGCCCCTCCCTGGCATGTCCCATGGAAGAAACTTCTTCTTTGGGGACAGGCACCGTTTGGCACCCGCGCCCAGTTCTATGGACATCACGTGTGGCCCATAGATGGAGCTCGGAGGACTTAGGTGACCTACCGTTAGGTGGTTAACACCATCACTCAGGCCTAGAGCACCCTCTATGAGGCATGCCTATGCCCTGATGTGGAGTCTATTCGCTGTGTGGTGTACTTCTCTCCGAGAAGGAAACCCCAAACATGCCAGATCAGTGTGATGCTATCCTCCTTCAGTTGGCTGGAGCCAAGGCTGTCCCCTCCGCACTGAGGGGTTGGCGTGGCGATCATCCCCGCTCTGAGGATGCGGCGATGGCGGCGCGCTGGGAAAGCATCGCCTTATCATCCAGTCCCCAGAGGCGCGAGACGTGGATATATATCCTGTCCCCTCTCTTACCCATTTGAAGATCTCTCTTAGGAGAGGTCTGCTCGATCACTCGACTCAGTATCTATATGATTTCTGTCCAGGTAGACAGCTCTGCTGGTCGCGTTGGCATCGGTCAAATGGGCGGGTATCTGGAGGCATTTTCGGTCAGCGAAATGTGCCAGCGTTTTGGGCCGGCCCACTCTCACGTTTACCTGAGACCCCGGCCCACCTAGGTGCCCTAGGTTCCTACAGCGCTCGTTTAGACTATGTAGTGAACCTGCAAGCGCTGCCCACGGAGGAGGCAGACCCAGCCCCTTTATTGCGGTGTCCTGTTCGCGCTTGCGTATTATAACGGACCGTACTCAGAGCTTAGATCCTCTGAGCAGCTCTTATATGTTACGGTGATTGGCAGATGGGAAGTGCCATATCTAAACAGAGGTTGGCCCACTGAACAGTGAATGCCATCTCCCTCGCTCATCGAGCTAGGGCGAGCCGTGTCCCCCACTCGGAGCGCGCATCCTTTTGGGCGTTAGCACGCGGCGCCTCTCTAACAGACATTGTAGAGCTGCGGGCTGGGCGACACCTGAGCATTTGTGAGATTTATCTTCGAGTGAACTGATTTCCTCACGAGCGGTGAATGAGGAAATTCGGTTAGGTGTTGTAAAACGCTTGCTGCGCCTTTCTCTCTAACACAGAGATACGTGCGCTTTTCTCGCTTTGTCAGTTGAGTTCCCCACTCGGCGAACCCTGCAGAGTTCCTCCGAGGCCCCCAGCATCTGACTCAGCGGAGCAGTCAAATGTTGGCCCATTACGTTGTAGGTATGCCCGCTGGTCATCCCGCGTTCTGGGTATAGGTGCCTGCTATGTGCGATCCCCGCTGGCGATCCCATACGCTCACTCAGCCACGATGTAGTCCCCCCTCCTAGGCGGGCTTGTGTCTTCCCTCCCCGCTAACCACCTCTTCATATGTGCACTCCCCCTTCTCAGGGCTAGTCCATATGCTATTTTGCCACCAGGTCTCCCCCTCCGGGCAGCAGGTGACCTCCGCAGCGTCCTCCCTATCGGGACTGAACGCTTTCCCAACGTACTGTCGTATTTAAAAATTCCTAGAAACTACTAGGTGTATTTTTACGACTCCCCGAAAAATATATCTAAACCAGAAAAGGTAAGTAAGGTAAGTAAGGGCCAGGGGACACGTTGGAGGACTGTGTCTCCAGCGATGCAGGTGCGCTCGTACTGCTGCGTGGCGCGCCCCTCACTGGAGACATGGTAAGGTTCTTTCGTTGTGGCGCTTTCCATAAATTTCCCCATAGTGGAAGTTTTTCCACATAGCATTGAAGTTCCCCTCCCGAAGGGGAACGCTCTGGTTACTAAAGTAACCCTCGTTCCCCGAGGGGGGGAACGGAAATGCTATGTTCCTTCGCCACAACGATTGTCCCTTAGCTGTTGAGTGTGAAAGCCTCTTCAGCTAGAAAAGGATGTCGTTGCTGAGCACATGCTAGCCTTTTATGCCAGGCTGATTGTCATTCAAGACAGCTGTGCACGCTGACGCCGCCAACTCA
This sequence comes from Danio kyathit, assembly GCA_903798195.1. Taxonomy (NCBI): domain Eukaryota; kingdom Metazoa; phylum Chordata; class Actinopteri; order Cypriniformes; family Danionidae; genus Danio; species Danio kyathit. Next base: position 14,926,696 of record LR812521.1, on the reverse strand, counting down.
TTGGCATTTCATTGGCCCGTTTTTATACTCTTTCAGATGATTGGATTCTGACGAAATCCCCATAGTGGAAGTTTTTCCACATAGCATTTCCGTTCCCCCCCTCGGGGAACGAGGGTTACTTTAGTAACCAGAGCGTTTGATCATGTATAAATATCATCATAACTATATGGTATAAATATTATTATATAGACCTACAACATCCTGACAATCAAAAACAAAATGACATGATGTCACAGGTGATTGTGTTCTGAGTGCACTAGACATCAATGACACGCCTCATAGAGCGTGAGAAGCATACAGTGCTGCAGGATCTTTATCATTTGTAAAATAAAGACTTGCAGGTTAAGGAAACAGCATAGGAGGAAGTTGCCGCGGGCCTTGGTGCAGATGAAAAGTTAAAAAATTGTATTTATATATATATATAGAGAGAAATAGGTAACTAGATAGAATAGACAGAAATAGATTGATCAGTACAGCAGCTGCTAAAGAACTGCGGGCTGCAGACGCAGCTGGTGTGAAAGACAAACGCCTGCGTGCTGCTTCTGCTCTCCATACGCGCCGCGCACGCGCTGCTCACGCACTGCTTTCACTTGCGGTGTGAAACAGGCGTTACAGTGGGAGTAAATCCGCCGTAATCTGTGTGCTCATGCTAGAGCTTGGCATAACCTCTCACCAAAGACGTGATAAGGTTCCATTGTTGTGGCGTTTTCCATAGATTTCTCCATAGTGGAAGTTTTCCACATAGCATTGAAGTTCCCCTCCCAATGGGGAATGCAATGGTTACTAAAGTAACCCTCGGGTAACGGAAATGCTATGTCCCTTCACCACAATGATTGCCCCTTAGCTGTTAGCTGTAAAAGGCTCTTTCAGCTAGAAAAGGATGCGTTGACGTGGCACGAGCGCCGTTTTTATAATATTGATAGGAATTGACGCCAGCTGTGCACGCTGATGACACAGCTGGCATTGGCATTTCATTGGCCTGTTTTATCACTCTTTCAGATGATTGCATTATGATGAAATCCCCATTGTGGAAGTTTCCACATAGCATTAAAGTTCCCCCCCTCGGGGAACGAGGGTTACTTTAGAAACCGTTGCGTTCCCTCTGGTGGTGCACAAGGGAGGAGACCGGAGCTTCACTTACAGCAATATAGTGAAACAAATGTCAATGTAGACAAACATTACTATGAGAAAAAGAAATGCATCTGCAATTGGACTTATCCCTGAAACTATGAATGATTAAGGATCTAACACATTTCTATACAAATTGAAACTGGAACATTTCACCAAAATTTTCACTTTGCAATTTACAATGTTTATTACAAATCTACAATACACAATATCTACAATAAAAACAGATTAAGACCTTTTGATTTAGTTGAATGTAAGTATGTAAGCAGGTCCAGCTTCAAATGCGTAAAGTTTTTTTTTCTCACTTTTTCATGAGACTTTTTTGTGAGTTTTTTTCTGTTCTGGAAACATCTGTGTCAACTGGGTTGATTGAGAGTAATTCATTGTTTAGATTTGGTTATGTTTTTGACGTTTTTGATATGTAAATATATTAGATGTTTAATGTTAATGAATGAGTTTAACCATTAAAAATATCATTTCATGAGTTCAGAGTACCTTTTGTGAATGGTAATATTGTGGTGACATTACACTACACAATGGTTAACGTACCATCAGAATAAATATTTACATTTTATGGTGTTTTTGACATTTTTTGCACATGTTTGTAAATATTTTAATTACACCAGCTTTTTGGATATTATGAGAATTAAATTGCATGACTTTGTAAGGCTTACTTTGTGCCTGTTAAATAAAATAAATAAATAAATGTGGCAGTGTTTAGTGTATCATTCATTCATTCATTCATTGGGCTTAGTCCCTAATTTGTCAGGGGTCTCCACAGCGTAATGAACTGCCAACCAGAACCAGGACATTTTTTTTATGTAAAGAAATTGTGCATCTGCTGGTCTGTACTATAAAGTATACTCAACGATAGTGTATCATTCTGGTGCCTGTGAGGCTTCAACAAAACCTTGAAAATTATTGTTCAAAATGTATTTTCTTGTATGAAAGACATATTATATGTCTAAAACACTGACGTTTTGAGGAATTGAGTAACACAAAATGAGGAATTGATAGATGGTCATGCGCTCATATGGCTCGTCAAAGCGAATCTTCAATAAAGCAAAAGCAAAAGTGTCTTTGAAAGTTCTCTTGTCTCAAGGTCTCGTTTTAATTATCTTTTCTGATGTTATGGTATCTTCATCTAAATTAAATCCATGATGGACCTTGTTACCTGCATATTTACGTCACTAAGCCTACTTCTGATGTCTGCTGATGGTATGTATTATCACTTTTATTTGATAAGCGAGAATAGCCTATGATATTTTACAAGAAAGATTACAAGAAAACAGCATTTGACATGTCGAGATCACAGGAAAATTAAATCATGAACACAAGAAAACAAGCAAGAAATAATCCATGGCCTCTAAGGGCTTTCATATTTGATGCATGATCATTTGTTTTTGGTTTATTAGGGCCCAAGCTCAACAGGTGAAAGGCCCTGATGTTCTTCTTAGGATTATTATTATTATTATTGTAGTTTTTTTCAGGGTTTTTTGGCCCTTAACATGCTCAAACTACGGAAGCCCTGAACCGCAAGGTGAAAAAAAAGAAGCAATCTTGGTGGTGAGAAAAAAAAAGAAAACTTATCTCGTTATAACGACATAATTAAGTCGTTATTTTGACATAATATCTCGTTATAACGACATAATATTTCGTTATAACGACATAATTAAGTCGTTATTTCGACATAATTAAGTCGTTATTTCTATATGAGCCACAAGATGGCAGGACTAACAGGTCAATGTGAATGCTTTAAGTAAAATCTTCCATATCAAACAAACTACAGTCTCAAAGACAAAAAAACTCAGCATATATAGACGACTTTCTAATTTACAGTCATTAGCTCTAACACACAGGAGGACTGCTAATTTAGTCTGAATATGTTAAGTATTGAACTATAAGATACACTGCTGCATGTAAAATAAATGATGTTATTCCCATCAAATAATGTCAGCATGATACAAAATCATTCAGGATCTCAAAATATCTTCGATTTCTTGAATGGTTTCACTATAGAAAAAATATGGACGACGTGACTGTATTTGGGGTTTATGTGTGATGAGGTGGGGGAGAGAAGAGGGGTCCTAGTTTTATTCATTGGAGTCCAGGTGCTCTCGGAAAAAATGGGTTTTTAGTTGTCGTTTGAAGAATACCAGTAAATCCACTGTACCTATAACGAGAAACATTGAATACAAATATTTTGGAAAGTGTCTAATAGCCATACTGTGATGGTACCATCATGGTGCCAGAGGCTCCTGGAGAGGATGTAGACCTTCAGGAGCAGGTGGAGGTACAGTAAGAGGGTGCAGTTGCAGTGGCTATTCTATAAGCAAGCATCAATGACTTGAACTTAATCTGAGCTTCGACCCGTGACCAATGCAGAGAGATAAAGAGAGGTGATACTTGGGCTCATTGAACCATACACACTGCAGCATTCTGGATCATCTGTAGAGACCAGCTCTGGGAAACATAAACACACACACTCATTCACACTCATACACTACAGACAATTTAGCTTACCCAATTCACCTGTACTGCATGTCTTTGGACTGTGGGGGAAACCGGAGCACCCGGAGGAAACCCACGCGAACACAGGGAGAACATGCAAACTCCACACAGAAATGCCAACTGACCCAGCTGAGGCTCGAACCATCGACCTTCTTGCTGTGAGGCGACAGCACTACCTACTGCGCCACTGCGTCGCCCGGTTTCCAATGATGTAAATAGGAAATAGTGGGGGGCCTAGAACAGATTCCTGAGCTATTATAGTGGCCAGCTGATGCGGTTTGGATTCTTCTCCTCTCTGGGCAACCTTGAATCATCTGCCAGTGAGGAAAGACTCCAATCAGCAGAGCAAGGTTCTAGTGATGCCCATTGAGGAGAGGGTGGACAGTAGAATCTGGTGATTCCCTGTATCAAAAGCAGCAGACGGGGTCCAGTAAAAGCAAAAAGGATTATTCAGAACCTGCTTTGACAATCCGCAGGGCTTCGGTGACTAAAAGTAGTGCAGTCTCAGTGGAGTGTCCACATTTGAAGCCTAATTGGTTTGCATCCAGCAGGTTATTGTGAGATAAAGTGTGCAAATTTGGTTAAAAACAACTCTTTCCAGTGTTTTGCCAATGAAAGAAAGGAGAGAATCTGGTCTGTAATTTTCAACCAGTGAGGTGTTGAGTGATGTTTTTTTGAGCAGTGGGGTTACCCGGCCCTGCTTAAAAGTGTGTGTTAGTGGCGGCACTATGCCTGGGGAAATGCCCTGGAGGATGTGTGAGGAGATTGGGTCCAGAGGGCTGGTTGTGGGATGAGCGGAGAGGAGAAGTTTGGATACTTCTTCCTCCATAAGGAGTAAGAAGAAGAAAAGTGAATTCTGAGCAGAGGGTGTTGTTTGATGGAGAATTGGGATGGAAGTGTTGAGAAACAGATTACTGATTTGAGTAGTTTTTTGTGTAAAAAATAAAGCCTAATCTTCTGTGGTGGAGGAGGACAAAGTATTCAATGAGTTACTACAGTACATCCTAAATAATTTGCGGGTGTCTGAAGTGTTGTTAATTTTGTTAGTGTAATATAGGGTTTTAGCTGAATTGAGTTGGGAGGCAAAGATTGCCAGCTGGGCTTGGCACCTGCTAAGGTCAGCAGGTGCTTTTGATTTTGATTTGCGTCATACTCTCTCTGTTGACCTGAATACTATCCAATATTCTCTCAGAACATCAGACAGCTAGGGGTTAGAGGGAGTAGGGCGCATTGGCCTGGTGGAGAGAGGACAGATCTCATCTAGGCAGAATGATAAATTCAATAAAAAATTTCAATTCATGTTTATTTCTATATCTCTTTTACAATGTAGATTGTGTCAAAGCAGCTTAACATAGAAGTTATAGTAAAGTCCAAGTTTTAGAGTTGAAGTTCAGTTTAGTTCAGTTCAGTGTGGTTTAAATTACACTGCTGAAAGTTCAAACACTGAAGAGCAAATCCATTGATGCACAGCTCCACAAGTCCCGATCCTGAGCAAGCCAGTGGCGAGGAAAAAAAACACCAATTGATGAAGTTAAGGGAAAAAACCTCGAGAGAAACCAGGTTCTGTTGTGGAGCCGCAGTCTAGGCGCCGGAGGCTGGAGAAGCTGGACGTCCAGCATGGAGAACTGCAGGTGTGGGTAGGTCACCGGCAGGTGAACAGGCTGGCCCACAGGATCAATGCAGAGACTCGTTTGTCACTGTGGTCTTCCAGGAATCAGTCTCATGGACTCCATTCCTCCATGACCACCACAGCATCAGCTCAGGATATGGCCTGGTGGATAATAGATACCTTGGCATCATTTTTTCACAGGTCCTGGATTGCATCAATGATGCTGCATAGTCCCTAGGGGCCTCTGGATAAGTATCCCCAGGTGGAAATACAGAATAAGGAAAATAATTAGCGTAGCTGCTGTTCATAGTGTATTTAAACGAGATGCAAGATTTTTATAAATAAAAATAATAGTTATATAAGCAGACATAGAAACAAACATGTAAAGCATTTGAGAGTTTCTAACAAAATGTCTGGTGCTTTAAGACAGGAGGAATGTGTCCTACAGGTGGTTGTCAAGCCAGCTCACCCGCATGGAGCACATTCATACATCATAGCGTTATGCGATGCACTGAGTGTATGCTTTACTAAAAAGACAGGTCTTTAATCTAGTAGAGTGTGTCTGAACCTCGGACATTATCAGGAAGGCTATTCCAGAGTTTAGGGGCCATAAATGAGAAGGCTCAACCTCCTTTATTTGACTTTGCTATTCTAGGTACTACCAGAAGCCCTGAGTTTTGAGATCTTAAAGAGCGGGTTGGATTGTAGCGAGACAGGAGGTTGGTTAGATAAACAGGAGCTAGATTATTTAAAGCTTTATAGGTAAGAAGCAATATTTTAAAATCAATACGGAACTTAATATGATCATATATGTGATATGATCATATTTTCTAGTCCTGGTAAAACCTCTGGCAGCTGCATTTTGTACTAGCTGAAGTTTGTTAATAGAGGATGCAGGGCAGCCAGCAAACAGAGCATTACTGTAATCCAGCCTAGAAGTCATAAAAGCATGAACTAGCTTTACTGCATCTGATATGGTTAGCATACTTCATAAAGTTAAATTGCCGTCTAATATGACACCCAGATCTTTTACAGTAGAGCTAACGCTAACTTTGTATCCCTCTAAATGCAGGTCAAGTTGTGAGTGCTGTGTACAGGATTTAGACCCATTAAGTTATAATTCTTTTGTCTGAGTTTAAGAGAATAAAGTTGTTGGTCATCCAGTCTTTAACATCTTTAATACACTCAGTTAGCTTAGACAGTTCAGACGTCTCATTAGGTCTAGTTGAAATATATAATTGAGTATCGTCTGCATAGCAGTGAAAGCTGATCCCATGTCTTCTAATAATGTCTTCCAGGGGTAGCATGTATATTGTAAACAGCAAAGGGCCTAAAACAAGTGTGCCACAAGCCAGCTTTTGAGTGAAGGTCTCGGCCGTTAGATCGCCCCCTGGGGGCTGGCTGCAGTACAAGTCATAAAGCCCGCCTCCTCCATGTTAATGAACGAGACATGAGACCAAATAAAAAAATTAATTACACTTGCAATAAAATGTTCCGAAAGATGGTTCTGGTCAATTAAGGCACTGGTTATTAGCTGATATAGGTGCAGATCTTCATTTTTGTAAAGAGTATGTTTTGAGCAGTAATTTAATGGTGGGCGTGTCATCGTGATTGACAATTGTGATTGACAGTTTCTCAAAGCAGACGTCGGAGCTTCGGCAGGAGACTGAAGTGTTATTATTCGATTTCTGTGTTATTTTACCATGATAAAATGAGTTGCTCAGCAGTAAACTATAGCTTCTGACATACAGGATCTGGTGGAACACTGTTTATCCGGTAAGGTCAGGGCTTTATCAGTTTGCTGATACACGCCTAACCACCCAGATAGCAAAATACACTCGGGCCAGTTCCGGCTAGACTCTCGCCTGCCGGAGACTTATCCCTTGGCCCGACTCCGTCTGCTGTACCTACTCGGCTGTACTATTCCGGCTTGGATGAGGCAGCGTCGGCTCGCTAACAGCCGCCGCATCTGGCCCGATTGACTCCGGCCGGAATCGGGCAGTGAGTCCATAGGCATCCGGCCCGAGTCAATCGGGTCAGATGCGGCTGCCGTTAGCGAGCCAACGCTGCCGCATCCGAGCCAGAATCGGCCCACGTGTGTGCGCTGCGGCCCGGAGCTGGGGCGATTAAATCTTCATTATATAAACCTCACCTTTGTTAACGTTATTACAACCATTGGTGTTGATAAAACAGCAAACGCAGGCTACTATGTAAACGCAAAGTGTATTAGCATTAGCAAGCCTTTGTTATGGTGCAGACACCGGCAGTCAAGTGAGAAGTTCGGGGGGCGTGGTTGATTTGATGTACAAGCGTTTGGTTGGAAGTTCGATTCCGCAGCTCCTTCTCTGGCTCCATCAGGCAGTCCTTCTGCGCATGCCCAGGCTCCAATTTCAGCAGTCTTTTGCGACAGTTTGTGCCCGTCACAAGGCGTTTTTTTCCTTCACAGCGTTCAATGGGAAATGGCTCTATCGCGTCGTCCATATTTTATACAGTCATTGGCCTAAAACTGATCCTTGAGGCACCCCATACTTTACTGGCCTGGAATGCGTTTCCCAAACATCGATGTAACTCGCGGCTGAACTTTCATAGTACGATGCATCGTTTGGGAAAAGAACGATGTAGTGACGAGTGTTTCTCAAAACCCGTAGTTTCTCTGTCGCAGATCAATCGTTTGAACCACGTTAGTTATAATGTAAAACACCCATAATGATGCTCTAAATGGGGTTGTAACAACTTCTTTAGAGAAGAACCCCATAATTTCTTTATGCAAATTATATTGTTTTACACAAACACGCATTTAAAAAAAGTCCAATATTAGTTTTGCTAAAAACATGCACTCGCTTTCCATATTAATTGAAATGTATGTTAATGGCACATATAGGGCCTGTGTTTCCTTTACAAATAATATTGAGAACATTACATAGTCTATTCTAAAACATAAAATCATTTACAAAAGCTAACACTATTCTAATATAATAATAATAATAATATAATATATAAATCATATAAATAAATAAATAAATAATGAGGCTATTTATTAAGAAATTAAATTTAATATTTATTATTTATTAGGAAATGAAAAAAAATCATACTTTAATAATAATATTAATAATATTAATGATGATTATCATCATTATTATTATTATTAGGTAGGATATTGCTTATTTTATTTTATTTTTTTGAAAAGTCTACTTTTACAGTTCGACACGTAAACCAATGCAGAAATTTGCTAACCAACAGGCCCATGCCATATACATTACAGATACTTAATAAATAACCTACTATAAATTAAAAGCATTAACGTATGCTATGTTTTTTGTTTTCACAAGCTTTGGAGATGTAATGTAAATTCCGCTTTTAAATAGCTGGTCACCTATAGCTTTCACCATGAGCCACGACTGTGTTCCAAATGGCATCAATGTTTTCAAAGTGCACTGTGAAGATCGCTAAAACTGAACTGTAAAAATACTTTGAAAGCAAATTACAGAGAGATGACTTTAATGCTTTTTTTAAAAAATCATTCCAAGTTTAAATGTTAGAATGTTCTAAATGAATAGGGCATAGGGGGGATAAGTGGGAATAGAACACAGCCAGGAACTATGTTTCTAACTACAGCTCCAGAGGTGTTGCATGCGTACAAGTTTGCGACCCAGTTTGCGACGCAGTTTGCGAATGTTCGTTGGAACGACAGATTCTGGAAACACCAAATCAACAAACTATGTTTGTAATGACACAACTTGCGATCTTAGTTGGCTAAAGATGGTTTTCGGAAACACACCCCAGACTTGTGAAAGCTGTCCATTTATATTACAGTTTTTCTCAGTCGCTTTGGTGCATTTCTCACAACACTATTTACATTTGCACAACAGTTAATGCATTTCTCAAAACAATTAGTCATTTGTGCACATCATAGTAGCAGTTTCTCATTCTTTCCAGCAAATTGCAAATGCTTTTGGACATGCATCAATTGCTTTCATACAACTCTCTGCTGTTTGTAACATTATCATTTGCTTATATCATGTCAGTCAAAATGAACTAAACTTGTGTCTGCTGAATAGTCATTCCATATAAAACTAATAGTCCTCATTTCATTACTTGAGTCATTACATACAAAAATGTTGAACGAGTTGTCAAAATATGTCAAGCTAATTTTATTTAAAAACTTTAAATCTTTTTTTTCACTGAAAATGTCTTCTAAATTGAACAATTTGATGAATGATTTACAGACCTGTGTATGTTGTAGGTTCAGTTCCAATATGTACTGCAATATTGTTTACAGTTGTGCACAGCTCTACCCAAAGGAAGTTTGTTTGTTGTAAAAAAGGGTGTATTTATTATTTTGCACAATGCTGTGAATAAATTAGAATTGTAAAGAGCAAATGCAGTAAAAATGTGAAACATACATATTCAGTGTCTTGTACTCAGATACCTCACTAAATGCAGTGATGTCTAACTTTACTGTAGTTTTCAAATGGCTGTGCAAATAGTATATAGTGCTGTCTTGAGCATTTTCAGGAAGTGCCACCAAAATCTGACTTTATTGCATTGGAAAAAACATACACAGTAAAGTGTCATGATGAAAACATAACTAAGCCATTTGACTATCTTGTTCATAAACAATGGTGGCAGGACTTTTCATTTTGATGACACTGACACTTTCATTGACATGAATACTTGCTTTTGAGGAGTGAGCTCTCCATTTTGAGCAAATGACGCACTTTTGCAGGTTATCCACTAGGTTTTGCAGTTTGCACTAATTGTTTTGAGAAATGCATTAACTGTTGTGCAAATGTAAATAGTGTTGTGAGAAATGCACCAAAGCGACTGAGAAAAACTGTAACAAACTGGTAACGATCAGTTAAGTATGACTTAAACCATGGTAGAGCCTTTTTATGATTCACCAACCAGATGATTCCTAAGCCACTATAAATATTTTAAGTTCCATATCACAGCCATCTTCATTTTGAAGAATCCCCCCTTTCCACCCCTACTTTTCCTCCTTTCCTAGATGGGTGGCACGGTGGCCCAGTGGTTAGCACTGTTGCCTCACAGCTCAGCTAGAACGTCACTGGTTCTAGTCCTTACCAAGCCAGCCAACATTTCTGTGCTGAGTTTACACCTTTTCCCCATGCTCACATGGGTGTCCCCCGGGTTCCCCAGTTTCCTCCCACCATCTGAAAACATGCAACTTAAGTTAATTGACTAATCCAAATCAGCACCATAGACATGCTCCTAGTAAGTAGTTATCTCTTAAGAGCAATCACTATCTGTTCATTAGCTACTACAGCAGGGGAGTTTTCGAGATCTACCTGAGCTCAAACTCCCCTCTCGCCTTGCAAACAGGAGGGAGCCCCGGGCTTGAGGATTTTATGAGCTCGGGCTCTCTTCTGGGACAGCATACCAAACAAGCTTTATAATCAAATCATCAGCTAAGTGTGAATTCTTGAACTAGTATTTTAGACATAAATGGAAGATTTGAAATAGGCCTATAATTAGCTAGGTTGTTGGAGTCCAGTTGTGGTTTCCTAATAATAGGCTTAATAACAGCTAGCTTGAAAGGATTTCGAACATGGCCTAGAGATAGAGTTGATGAGGTTAATATCTTCTATTTTCTGTCTAAAGCCTTCTATTTTATCACTGAAAAAATTCATGAAGTCATCACTACTAATTTGCGGTGGGACATTTTGTTCCAAAGATGACCGATTATTTGTTAATTTAGCAATGGTGTTGAATAAAATTCTAGGATTGTTATGATTATCAGTTTGCGGAGGTGCTCAGCCCTGGCAGATTTTAGAGCCCTCCTATAGCTGGACATACTAGCTTTGTACGCAATTCTAAAGACCTCTAATTTAGTTTTTTTTCCATTTACGTTCCAGGGCACGGGTTTTAAGAGCGAGAGTATGACTGTTATACCATGGTGTAGTTTTATTCTCTCTGGCCTTTTTTAATTTGATGGTGATTATTTTGATGGTGATTTGATGATGATAAAGTGGAACAGAATGTTTCAGTTACACTATTAACATCAAGAAGTGAGAACTGGGTATGTGAGGGAAGAGAGGAGGAGACAGTGGAGGAGAAATGTGTGGAGGACAGAGAGCGCAGATTGCATCTAAAAGAGACTGGTTGGGAGGGAGGCTGTGGGATTGAGGGAAGCATTAAGTCAAAGGTAATGCTGAAGTGGTCTGAAGTGTGCAATTGCTTAACTTTGACTTTATCATTTGATTGCCTAATTTATGGTTGAATGCCTGATTTATGTGTGCTTGTGGTGGTAAGCCAGTTGAGGTTGATTGATGTCATGAGAGAATGGAAGTTTGTAGCATAAGGTTTGTCTAAGTGAATGTTGTAGTCACCAAACGGGCTGTCATCCTTGGGGAACGAGGACAGCAGGCCATCCATATCTTCAGTAAATGCACCCAACTGGCAGAGAGTACAGTGAATTACCAGAATGTGAAATTTAGCTAGACGTGATAGAGACTGCATAGTATTCAAAAGTGAAATTATTGGCAAAGTGAAGAAAACTATATGACAAAGTCATGACAACAGATGTTTTTGTTGTTAATATTGTATTAATAAGTTAATTAGGTTTCAACTAAAACATTGTAAGTTATACAGATTTTAATTTAATATTTAAGTCAGTTTGATTGTTAGTTGAGATGACAGAAATAAAGCTAATTAGATTTAACAACAAAAATTTAAGACTGCAATGACTTGAACTTAATCTTTATTATTTGTTTCTTTTTTTAGTGTTGTAACTTGATCATGTTTAACTTCTGGACAATACAATTAACGTTTAGGAAATATTCATTCACAACACTAAAGTTATTTTATCAGCCCATAAGAGAAACAGAGATGTCAAATTCACAGGTAGAATAGGTCCGTGTAACGCTGCTTTAACCTTTTGTTAGTTTTTGCTCCCCCACATTTATGACAGGCAGTGTCTGTGACTCACATTGGGGTCCTAACAGAGGTTGCCAACAGAGGCCGCTCTTTGACAACAAATGGAAAATTCCGTTACATGCAAACCTGCAAGTAAACTGTAAAAATATTTATTTGACATTTTGTCATTATTTTTTCAAGGATATTGTGAGGCAAGTTGTAACACCTTATAATCCAAAGATGCATTAATGATGTATGTTGCTGTGTTTGGTGCCAACGCAAAAAGTTCGACTCAATATCTGATTCTTTGTGAAATCTACTATCACAATTGTATAGCCTTTATGTCTATTATGCATAGGCTATTCTTTATGTTGCTTGTGGCTCTTTTGATTGGAGATTTATTGCTGTGGTTATTGTCTGATTATTTTCCTGTGTGATTATACAGTGCTAAAGTCATTAAGCTGGTGTGTTTGTTATAAAGCTTTGCAGTCCAACTAAAAAGCATCCGAATTGTCCCAATCCTTGCGTCATTTTGAAACTGAAACCGAAACTCAAAATGGGTTCATTGTGCCGCATTGCAGGAGCATCTCTGTCCGTCAGCAGTGATATCTCCAGTCATTTAGAGATGCTTTAATTTCCCATATCTGAAGATGCATCAGCCGAAGATTGTTTTGATGTCAGTAATTCTGATGATCGCTGATGGTACGCAAATGATCTCTTGCATGAATATACAAGTGCTAATGTTGGGTGTGGTGAGAGAGATTTCATCTTTTGCTCATTTTGTAAAAAAAAAAAATGAATTTGAAGCTTAATTGGTAAATTAATAAGACTATTTGTTGGGTCTTTGCAGTGATTAACATATTTGTGGCATGTCGTGAGTTGGAAACAATTCCTTAAAAGCTTAATTGATGGATTTTGTACCTTTTTATTTCTTAATCGTGTTGGAAGATTCATATCTTGAAAATGACGCCTTCCTTTACAGTGCGAGCTTTTTTGCATTTTCATCCTGGAATATGATATGGGATGCATCTTCTGACATGACTGCTAAAAAAATAAAAGCTACATACTGTGTCATTTAGTTTGGGCTAAAACCAACTCCCTTTCCACACTCTATTAAAGTCTTTGGTGATTGGGAAAAAAATCTTTGATCAAAATTGCTAGTTTTGCTGAAAACTAGTTATTACTGTCTAAGAATTTTAATTATAATTTCAAAAATGGGTGTAATTATTATTTGAATTTGCAGTTAGTATTGAACATTTCCTTTAATTTAAGGAAAATGTAATATAAATATAAAGAAATTTGATTTAACTACAGAGGTTTTAAAATGACTACAGAAGCAGATTGTCTTTATAGTGGCGACCAGGTTTTGAACATGGGTGTAGGACCTTGGAATAATCACTAGAAAAATTATACATTTAAATTCAAATGAGTAATTGCAAATAATAATAATAATAATAATAATAATAATAATAATAATAAGGCAACCCAGTGGCGCAGTAGGTAGTGCTGTTGCCTCACAGCAAGAACGTCGCTGGGTCTCAGGTTCGAACCTCGGCTGGGCTGGGTCAGTTGGCGTTTCTGTGTGGAGTTTGCATGTTCTCCCTGGGTTCGCGTGGGTTTCCTCCGGGTGCTCCGGTTTCCCCCACAGTCCAAAGACATGCAGTACAGGTGAATTGGGTAAGCTAAATTGTCCATAGTGTATGAGTGTGAATGTGTGTGTGGAAGTTCCCAGAGATGGGTTGCGGCTGGAAGGGCATCCGCTGCGTAAAATCGTGCTGGATAAGTTGGCGGTTCATTCCGCTGTGGCGACCCCGCAAGGGACAACGCCGACAAGAAAATGAATGAATGAATGAATAATAATAATAATAATAATAAAATAAAAAAGACAAACCCAAAAAATGTATCTAAATTTGATCTGTTTTGTTTCTCTTGATTTTTCATGTTTATTAAAATTGTATTTAATATTTTCCGCCAACATATTAATTTGGGTGTATTATTAGATTTGATACTTAGTAATCTAATGTATACAGTATGTACTAACATATTATTTCAAACATTTGATAATTGTTTTAGAGAGAGAAGTTTGAGGGGTGTACTCATTTATGCTGAGCATTGTATATACAGGTGCATCTCAATAAAGTAGTACATCACTGAAAATTTGATTTAGGCAGCGGCTATTTGCACTAAGTGCAAGAGATGCTATCAACACTAAGTGCAAATAACAAGAAATGCTATTTACACTAGTATTTACACTGGTGCCAACGCAAAAAGTTCGACTCAATATCTGATTCTTTGTGAAATCTACTATCACAATTGTATAGCCTTTATGTCTATTATGCATAGGCTATTCTTTATGTTGCTTGTGGCTCTTTTGATTGGAGATTTATTGCTGTGGTTATTGTCTGATTATTTTCCTGTGTGATTATACAGTGCTAAAGTCATTAAGCTGGTGTGTTTGTTATAAAGCTTTGCAGTCCAACTAAAAAGCATCCGAATTGTCCCAATCCTTGTGTCATTTTGAAACTGAAACCGAAACTCAAAATGGGTTCATTGTGCCGCATTGCAGGAGCATCTCTGTCCGTCAGCAGTGATATCTCCAGTCATTTAGAGATGCTTTAATTTCCCATATCTGAAGATGCATCAGCCGAAGATTGTTTTGATGTCAGTAATTCTGATGATCGCTGATGGTACGCAAATGATCTCTTGCATGAATATACAAGTGCTAATGTTGGGTGTGGTGAGAGAGATTTCATCTTTTGCTCATTTTGTAAAAAAAAAATGAATTTGAAGCTTAATTGGTAAATTAATAAGACTATTTGTTGGGTCTTTGCAGTGATTAACATATTTGTGGCATGTCGTGAGTTGGAAACAATTCCTTAAAAGCTTAATTGATGGATTTTGTACCTTTTTATTTCTTAATCGTGTTGGAAGATTCATATCTTGAAAATGACGCCTTCCTTTACAGTGCGAGGTTTTTTGCATTTTTATCCTGGAACATGATATGGGATGCATCTTCTGACATGACTGCTAAAAAAATAAAAGCTACATACTGTGTCATTTAGTTAGGGCTAAAACCAACTCCCTTTCCACACTCTATTAAAGTCTTTGGTGATTGGGAAAAATATCTTTGATCAAAATTTCTTATTTTTCCTGAAAACTTTATTACTGTCTAAGAATTTTAATTATAATTTCAAAAACGGGTGTAATTATTTCATGAATTTGAAATTAGTATTGAACATTGCCTTTAATTTAAGGAAAATGTAATGTAAATATAAAGAAATTTGGTTTAACTACAGAGGTTTTAAAATGACTACAGAAACAGATTGTCTTTATAGTGGCGACCAGGTTTTGAACATGGGTGTAGGACCTTGTAATAACCACTAGGTGGCATTGCAGGTGTTTTGTTCTTGCTTGGTTAGTGTCATGTTTGTCTGTGTGTATGTGAATTTCACTCTTAAACTGTTTATTCATTAAAATAGGAGTTTGGTCACTTAACATGTATATAATGAAATATTATAGAAAAATTATACATTTAAATTCAAAAGAGTAATTGTAAATAATAATAAAATAGAAAAGACTAACTCCAAAATGTATTCTAAATTTGATCTGTTTTGTTTCTCTTGATTTTTCATGTTTATTAAAATTGTATTTAATATTTTCCGCCAACATATTAATTTGGGTGTATTTTTAGATGTAATACTTAGTAATCTAATGTATACAGTATGTACTAACATATTAGTGCATACTGCTTACAGAAATTAAGATATTTTAATATAGATAAATCACTCACGTGCATGTTTTACAGTTCATACATTCAGTCACTGTTATCCTTTTCTTTGCTTTGTTGGTTCAATTCTCTAAGTGTGAAAAATAAGAGTTGTTTGGAGAAAATTGTGAACCTAGGAGGGAAAATAACGGAGAAAACAGATGAGCATGGCTCAGTTTTACCATAGACAAGTTTTGAGTAAAGCTCAGAGTATTCTGTCAGATGATTCCCATCCTATGCACCACGAGTTTTATCTTCTCCCTTCTGGTATTCGATATAGGACTCCTATTAGTAAAACAAATCGTTTTAAACTTTCGTTTATCCCCTCAGCTGTAAAGTTTTTAAATTTAGGGTAGAATTGTATTGTACTATGTGTTTTTGTGTATTATGTGTGACATGTTTGTATGCTGCAACCAAATTGCCTTCGGGAAATGAATAAAGACTGACTGACTGATATTATTACAAACATTTGATAATTGTTTTAGAGAGAGCAGTTTGTGGGATGTACTCTTATATGCTGAGCATTGTATATACAGGTGCATATCAATAAAGTAGTACATCATTGAAAATTTGATTTATTTCTGTAATTTAATTCGAAAAGTGAAACTCATATATTATATAGATTCAATAGTCACAGACTGATATAGGTTAAATATTTATTTCTTTTCATTTTGATGGTTATGGCTTACAGCTAATGAAAACCCAAAATTCAGTATCTTGGAATGTTAAATAGAATATTGACACAGAAAAGGGATTTTTTTAACACTGAAAAATACTAAAGCCATAGAAAAAAAAATCTCTGAGAGTTGTGACAGAAAAGAAGATATTTCGAAGAATGTTGGAAACCAATAGCTGCTTACTTTCATAGTATTTTTCTTCCTTCTATTAATGTCATTGTCTACCAGTTTCCACCATTCTTCGAAAAATCTTTTTTTGTTTCATAGAAAGAATAAATAATCTCATAAACATTTGGACATTTTTTTCTGGAGTTTAATTGAGTTCCTTTGTGAGTTTTCAAAATTTTCTAATTCATTCATTTATTCATTCATTTTCCTTTGGCTTAGTCCCTTATTAAGTAGGGGTTGCCACAGCAGAATGAACCACCAACTATTCCAGCATATCTTTTATACAGCAGATGCCCTTCCAGCTGCAACCCAGTACTAGGAAACACCCATACACTCTCTCACACACACACACACACACACACACACACACACACACACACACACACACACACACACACACACACACTGTGCCCAATTTTGTTTATCCAATCCACTTATAGCAGAAACCCGAGCACCTTGAGGAAACCACACAAACACGGGGAAAACATGAAAACTCCACACAGAAATGCCAACTGGCATTCGAACCAGTGACTTTCTTGCTGTGAGGTGACAGTGCTAACCACTGAGCTGCAATGCTGCCTCAAATTTCTAATTATCCTTTTTATAGTCTATTGTATGCATATAATGATCAGTGCATAATGTTATTTCTTTCTCTACCTACAGGCTTAGTTCTTCATGGTCCCTCTGCTCCTCTGTCTGCTCCTCTGGGATCTTCAGTGGTTTTGCCCTGTTATGTTGATGAAGCTTTACCAGTGGAGGATCTGGAGGTGGAATGGAGAAGAGCAGACTCAGAGACTCTGATTCATCTGTATCAAGATGGTGAGAGTCGAGCAGAGGTCCAGCAGCAGGATTATCATGATAGAGCTCATTTCTTTACTGAGGAGATTCAACATGGAAACTTCTCCCTCCGTCTGGACAATCTGAGAGCTCAAGATGAAGGAGAATACAGATGTAGAGTTCACAGTCAGCAGGATTCTGGAGAAACTGTGGCTGAAATAAAAAACATTGGTAAGAAGAGTCACTTTTTCTAATCTAAATCAGATTACATTGTAAAATTTAACCAATATTCTTTCAGAGCGTTTGCTGGTGTCAGGCTCAGATAAGTCTGTCTCTGCATATGTTGGTGAGGAAGTGACTCTGAACTGCTCTGTAGACTCTCACATCACACCTGAACACATTGAAGAGGTTTCATGGAAGAAAACAGATGAAGATGGAGATATTCCAGTTCTGCTTTACCAGAACAACAAGACTTTATCAGAGGCGACACATGAACAATTCAGGGGCAGAGTTGAGTTCTTCTCTGCTGAAATCCCCAAAGGAAACTTCTCTCTCAGACTGAAGAGTGTCAGAACTGAGGATAAAGGATTTTACATGTGTCAAGTGTTTGCTGGAGTTTTATCTGCCAATGCAACTGTAGTACTGGAGAGACTGGGTGAGTCACATGTAAATACACATATGCCATAATAAAGCTTGTATAAGTGCAGCGAGTTTCTCTTTTGCTTTAAACACATTAAAGCAATTGCATAGCCATAGGCTGCATATAGCTGCAGAGATTGCTTTGACTACAGTGATTGCCACATGCTATTGTCAATATTAGTGTTTTTTTTTTTCTGGCATGTCATACGTTGCTTCATTATTTTGTAGTTTCTGGCCATTTTTGTACTCTACTTTCACTTAAGGTTTGTACTTATACTTCTTGTTCTGTGTACCCCTAATATTTTTGATAAACATCTTTTTAACACCTTTGCTCATTTACTGATGTCTGTGTTTCTCAGGTTTCTCTGGTTTCCACATAATAATGATGATTCTCTGTATTTCTGCATCTGGATCTGCTCTTCTGCTCTGCTTTCTGATCTACTCTAGGTCACCTACTAAAGGTATGTGTTTAACAGGAAAATGTTCTTGTCATCTGTAATACATTTTTTCTGTAAATGAAAATGTTTTTTTTCCAGCTGCAGGGTAATTTTCACAACAGGGCAGAAATTTAGTTGTCTAGTAAATTAGGACCAAATGTCTCTTAACATTTCTGTCTTGCCTTAAGACTCATTATACAGTGTTGGATTTGGAAAGTACAGTATCAATAATAAACAATTAATCAATTACTGGAGCATCTTCAGTAAATGAGAGAAAGAGATATGTGATGTAAACAAGTGTGTTAATATGCACTAATCATATTCTTTATTTCTGGCAATATAAAGCGTATTTAACCATACATTACTACTACTAATAATAATGATAATAATAATATACCATAACCAATATTTCAAAATATGTTGCATACTGTATATGACATTTTATATCTAAATATGAAGTTATATGTAATTTCTATAATTTCCATGTTTCAGTTTCTATATGGGAATGATAGTCACACTCAGGGACTTTTGAAAACAATATCATGATCTTCTTCTCTGTAATTTCTCATTTAGCAAACAGTGAAGGTAAACTCTGCTCCACTGCTGCGATTCATACTGTATAGAGTAAGGCAGATCCCAACAGTTGGTGTACAGTACAACTAAACATACAAATCACTTTTATGTCTATGACTAAAGCAAAACAACAGTGGTTGAACTCCATGTAACACCAAATACCAAAACAAGCTTTTTGTTAATGAGCAGAGATCAGAGAAAGAAAAACTTTGCTTTATTTCTATTTAGACAACTAACAAAAGGGCACTTGTCATATGTATTTTTGGTCAAAAAAATACTTTTAATAATCATGAGTAGAGTAAACTGTTATTTTATTTTTGTAAAAACAAATTTGTTTCACCATATGAGATTAACATCTTATTTTTCAGGTTTATTTGTCCAGGAAACCTATAAAGATATTTGTCTGGGATCTTCAGTGGTTTTGCCCTGTCATGTTGATCAGGAGTTACTAAAGACAAAAGTGAAGGTGGAATGGAAAAAAAAAAACACTCTGGTTCATCTGTATGAAGATGGTAAAAGTCGAGCAGAGAAACAGCACAAAGATTATGAAAACAGAGCTCATTTTACTGAACATGTTCAGCATGGAAACTTCTCCCTCCGTCTGGACAGTCTGAGAGCTGAAGATGCTGGAGAATACAGATGTACAGTCCACAGTGACCAGAGCTGTGTGCATTCAGAGGTGACATTGACACCAAGTAAGTAGATGGACTTTTTGTCAGTGGGGAATTGACTGGATTGTTGTGCACTGTGGTTTGCTCTTACAGCAATCTAATGTTAGTGACCGATTGATTTGGTAAACACACCATTGATGTCAATTAAAAAAACAGTGGTCACTTTTGGTATGTACACACCATAATAACACACTTGTGACTCTCTGAGCCTTGCATCTGGAGCAGAATTTCTAATGACAAATCTTGTCAAGTTAAAAGTATTTCTGTTGAAATCTACGTTAACGGGTTCACCCCCCCCAAAAAAAAGAACTTTCTTATTTCAGTTGAATCCAATTCAGAGTTATTAAAAAAAAAATCTTCTGGCTCTTTTGAGATCTACAATAGCAATTGGATGGTTGGTTTCTCTTCAACACTCCAAAACAAGTTCAATAAAGCACATCTTTCCATAATAAAAAGTGTCTCAGATGGCTCTGGGGGGAATAAAGGTCTCCTGTAATGAATCAATTTATTTGTACAAAAAAATTCCAAAATTCAAAACTTTATAAACAGTTTAATGTAACTTCCACTTATTATCTTATGCACATTCAAGACTGCAGGCTGTCTCTAGATCCCTCAATTACGACCACTTGCTCTGCTATTTGACTAATATGATGAGCCCGTCTCTTACTTTATTAATATATGTTATTAATCAGATGAAACTGTCTGTTTGTCCCAGAAATTTCATTTTTTTTCAAGGATATTTTTGACAGCATTGGGGCTTTAGATCAAGAAATCATTACTAGCAGTTTGACCTGTAGTGTTGTTTCTGTAGATTTTAAGCATGCTGTGATCAAAAGAAAAAAATCTAACTTGAACACTACTGTGGTTGTCATTAATTATAGATCTCTAATATTAGAAAAATATTAGAGTGTGTTTTAGAGTTGCAATCCTTCTTAGATATGCAGAGTATATCAGTCAGTTCTTCAAACAGAAACAGCCCTTTTAAAGGTTTTTGATGACCTTTTATTGTCCACTGACAGATTTAACTTGTCCCATGCTTTTAGATCTGATATCTACATTTGGTGCAGTTCATCTTATTATCCTACTACTATCCCAGTTAAAATGTAGTCTGTGTGAAGGGTTCTGTGTTGGAGTGGTTCTTGTCTGATATCTTTTGGACCCAGCCATGTCTCACACACACATGCAGATTGCTGCTGCTGTACATTTAACTTTAACAGATAAACAAAAGCATACGTTTTAAAGGTTTTAGTGCTTGCTTATACATTCTCAATCTTAACCAACCTACTGTAGCCCCAACCCTCAGAAGGTTTGCTGAACTTGTTTTGATGGCTGTTCCTAGACTATGATTGAAGCGCTGGGAGATGCTAATGTACAGACATACTGCTTTAATTTTTTTTATTTATTTTATATTCTTTATAAATAAACTGCATTTCTAATCTGTAACTGTGAGAATCTAAGGTTATGTTGACCCTGCACTGCAAAAAAAAAAAAGACCATTTGTTAGTCAATGTTAATTTTTAACATGGACTCTACTGGTAAATTTCTGCTTGTTCATCCTCTCTTTGACAGATAATTTTTTTTATTTACAGTGTAGTCTGTTACCCGTTTACCCATATGGTTAATCTGCCTATATTCTTAAAGCATAATCATCAAATGTGTTCACTGCTGTAGAGATGAAGGTTTAGTGTATGTGGGGAATCTGAAAGAAAATCATATATTTCAAATATATAAAATAACTGTGTTCAAAGTCAAAATGATTGTCAGCACCAGCAACAATACCCATCATTTTTTGTAAAGATGTTGCACATCAGAAACATTTTGTCCGTTCTTTTACAGGGTTTGAGCAGGGAGATTTCTCTGGATTTGGAAGATTCAAATATGCTCCTCTGGGAGGGTCAGTGGTTTTGCCCCTTCAGGTTGATGAAACTTTGTTACAGAAAAGCCTGAAGGTAGAATGGAGAAGAGCAGACTCAGAGACTCTAGT
Source organism: Danio kyathit (assembly GCA_903798195.1). Taxonomy (NCBI): domain Eukaryota; kingdom Metazoa; phylum Chordata; class Actinopteri; order Cypriniformes; family Danionidae; genus Danio; species Danio kyathit. The sequence goes on along the minus strand of LR812521.1, from coordinate 14,904,880 downwards.
TCATCTGTATCAAGATGGTAAAAGTCGACCAATGAAACAGCATGAAGATTATCTTCAAAGAGCTCATTTTGATAAGAAGAAGATTAATAAAGGAAACTTCTCCCTCCGTCTGGAAAAACTGAGAGCTGAAGATGCTGGAAAATACACATGTAAAATCTACAGTGACCAGGAATGTGTGCATTCAGAAGAAACAGAGGTGGTGTTGCGTAAGTAAAAATAACAAGTATTGATACTTTAGACTTGGGCCATTTATTTATTTATAATTTTGGTGTAATTTCTTCTCCAAGTCTATCCCTGTCTTTTTTGACTGTAATTTAATGAAACACATTAAAAACATGAAACATGAAAACAGGTACACCCGTACACCTGTGGGATCTTAGAAAAAAAGTGTACAGGTTTATTTAGGTGCAGCTAAAACAAATGCTGTAATGTAACAGCACTTACAACAGCTGATCTTACAAATTTTATAGTACCTGGATTTCATCTTGTTAAGTACTGTAATTACCTTACTAGTTACTAGTTCAGTATTAGTTAATATTGAAATCATCAGTTTCAGGAATGTAATAGTAGCTGCTCAGTGGTCCTACTTTACACCTGCAGGTTCCAGTTAATGACAGATCATTTTCTGAAGTGTTGATGGGTCTGAATGGGAAACAGATACAGTATTAATAAACACTTTTCTGGACAACAGTTTTTCTTTTCCTTCTCCTCTGTAGGTTAGTTGGCAAAAGTCTTCTGATAAACACAAATAACAGGGTTTTTCTACTGTGCCTTTAATGGATGTTTGAATGTAGATAAAAATGTTCATTTGTCTTAAAATACACTTTAAAAATGTTATTTTCTTTATTTTAAGGTTTCAAGGTTGAACATACTCGTCACGCACTTGCTCCTCTGGGATCTTCAGTGGTTTTGCCCTGTTATGTTGATAAAGCTTTACCAGTGCAGGATCTGAAAGTGGAATGGAGAAAAGCAGACTCAGAGTCAGACTCCGATTTACACTTGCATTTTATCTTACATTCAAAAGAATCTAATACACTGGTTCATCTGTATCAAGATGGTGGGAGTCAATCAGATCAACAGGATAAAGATTATCATGAAAGAGCTCATTTCTTTACCGAGGAGATTCAACATGGAAACTTCTCCCTCTGTCTGGACAATCTGACAGCTCAAGATGAAGGAGAATACACATGTACAGTTTACAGCAAGCAGAAACAAATGTTTTCAGTAAAAAAAAAACTGATATTGAGATTACTGGGTAAGTCAACCGATGAAAAGACTTACTCTTGTTTTGAGTACATAAAGTAAGTTTGAGCCATTGTGATTTTACATATAATTGTCAGTTCCTCTGTCAGGGGAACTTCAATGCCATGTGGAAACTTCCACTACGGTGATTTCGCCAGAAGCCAATCATCTAAAAGAGTGTAAAACGGCCCAAAGAAATGCTAATGAGTTGGCGGCGTCACCGTGCTCAGCTGGCATTAATTACAATCAGTACACCCGTGCAACAACGAGGCATCCTTTTCGCTTTCAGAGCCTTTCACGCTTCTGAGAGAGTCTTTGTAAGGGTTCCTCCAAGCTTCTTGACAGAGAAGAGAGAGAACGAGAAAGCAGGCTGCTTCTTCCCGTCCAGAGTGTGTGATATGCAGCGACAGACGATCGAGCTGCCAGGAGTTCTCTGGGTCCGGTCCTTCTAGAGCGGTATGTATAAGGACAAGTTTCCTAAAAGAGCAACACGGTCATGCAGCGCAACTTTTTAAAGACGTTCAGACAGTGCGTTTCTGTATGCCGTGGTTCCCTGTCCACGTCAGATGGGCACGAGCACCGTGTTGCATGTCTGGGGTTTCAGCATGTTAAGTCGGCCAAGCTGTTTCCGTTTTGCTTGCTATGGCTGGCGCAGGCATTGGCCCAGCGGCACGAGTATGGTTCCAACCCTTTGCTCTGAAAGCACCAGGTCGGCTGCGAGTGCCCTGGGAAGGACGATGTCCACACTAGTGGTCCAGGAGCGCCACCCCTGGCTAAAACCTGGCGGGCGTGGCGTTGACAAAGTTCGCTTTCCTAACACACCCATATCCCAGGCTGGCCTGTTCGGCGACACCAAGGGGGAATTCACCCAGGAATTCATCACGGTGAGAGAGCAGTCAAGTGCGATCGGCGGGCTTTAAAAAAAAAAAAAAACCCACAGACAATCACCGCCCTCCACCTCAGGGCACTGCTAAGTGCGGTACGGTCCACGAAGCGTCCCTGAGACGGGCCACTCGGAGAAAAGAGGGGTTGCTCTTTCCCTGGCGGAGAGCCACGGACACCCATATCATTAACTTATGGCCGTATGGTTACCAAAAATTTATAAGAGCAATTTCTCCTTTCTCTGGGTGTGACAGCCCGAACACTGCCAGCATGGGACGCTATGCCTTTCAGCTCGCAGGATTGGTGCTCTTCGCCACAGGCTCTGAGAGTGCCAGAGGACAGGCTCCCTTCTCTTGCACTCCCAGCCACCATGCGGGCTCTTGGGACGAAGTTAATATTAACCTCTTATCTTTCACTCTTCCTCGGGATGCGCGCGCCTCCCGGGGTGAGATCCTCCATCCCGTGCTGCCCCACTGCTGGTGTGTCAGTGATTGTGCTGATGATGTCACTCGCACGGGCTCTGCCAGCCTGGTTAGCGCGGCCCAGCCCGTCGCAATGGCTCATTGGCACAATCAGACTTGGCTTTGCGATTCAGTTTGCCAAACGGTCCCACAAGTTCACGGGCGTGTATTACACCAGGATCAGCCCTGTATATGCCCCAGTCTTGCGTGTGGAGATTGCTTTCCTCCTGGCGAAGGACGCATCAAGCCATTCCCTTCAGCCAAGATAAGATATGGGCTTGTTAGTCTGTACTTCATCATACCCTAAAAGAGCGGTGGGTTATGAACAATCCTAGTTCTGCGTGTTTTGACCCGCTGCCTTACAAGCAGCCGCTTGGAATGTTCATGCAGAAGCACATCTCTTGGTGCGTTCGTCCTCAGGATTGGTCTGCAGCGATAGACCTAAAGGACACGTATGTTCATGTCTCCATTTTCCCATGCCACCAGCAGTTTTTGCGGTTGCGTGCGAGGATGGAGCGTGGTAGTACAAAGTCCTCCCTTTCAGACTCTCCCTGTCTCCGCGGGGTTTCACTAAGCTCGCGGAGGATGCTCTAATGCCTCTTCGACTTGCGGGCATCTGCATACTCAATCCTCTCGATGACTGACTTTTTATAGCTCACTCGTGGGATGAATTGATTATGCACAGGGACAGGGTGCTCCAGCACCTCGACCTGTTAGGGTCGAGAAAGAAAAGAGCAGGCTCGCCCCCGTGCAGAGCATCACTTTTCTTGGGTTGGAGCTGAACTGATGCTGACCTGTCTGAGAGAGTTTGACAGGAAAACTTTGGTGAAACTGATATTATTTCAGAGGCTCCTGGGGCATATGGCATCCGCCGCCACTGTCATGCCACTCGGAGTGCTCCGTATGAGACCACTTCAGCATTGGCTTCACGATCGGGTCCCAAGACGCTCATGGGACGCCCTCAGCCTCTGTACGGACCCTGCGTTTCTACAGGCCTGTGGGCCTCTACAAAAGTGTCCAGGCATGTCGTCGTTTTGACGGATGCTTCCAGTACGTGCTGGGGGGGCATGTGTTGCGGGCATGCAGCTGCAGGTCCGTAGAAGGAACCTGGTTGCATTGGCATTTTAACTGCTGTTGACAATGTGTCTCGTGCTGCGCCGTTTTTTTACCGGTGCTAGAAGGGAAACACGTGCTGGTCAGGACAGACAGTACGACGACGATGGCGTATATCAACCGCACAGGGGGTTTCCGCTCTCGCCGCATAACTCAGCTTGCTCGCTGTCTGCTCCCCCGGAGTCACCCTCTGCTCAATCGATGCATTCCATTCTTCTCCGGCGAGGTCAACCATGCAGCCCAAGTGCTCTCACGGCAGTTTCGCCTGGGAAAATGGAGACTCCACCCCTGGGTGTCCAGCTGTTACCAGCTGACCCCAGGGTGTGCGTAAATACGCCCTGAGCCTACTCGCACAGATACTGTGTAAAGTCAGGGAGGACAAGGAACAGGTCTGTTTATTGTGCCTCTCTGGCTCAATCGGATCTGTATTTCAGCTCTCTCCTCGTGACGGCCCCTCCCTGGCATATCCCCTTGAAGATTCACCGCTACCAGATCTCTGGAACCTCACATGTGGTCCATAGATGGAGCACGGAGGACTTAGGTGACCTACCGGTTCGTAGGTTAACACCATCACTCAGGCTAGAGCCCCCTCTATGAGGCATGCCTACGCCCTGAAGTGGAGTCTATTCGCTGTGTGGTGTACTTCTATCCGAGAAGGACCCCGGACATGCCAGATCAGTGTGATGCTATCCTTCTTAAGCTGGCTGGAGCTAAGGCTGTCCCCTCCGCACTGAGGGGTTGGTGTTACAATCATCCCCGCTCTGAGGACGCGGAGATGGCGGCGCACTAGGAAAGCATCGCCTCATCATCCAGTTTCCAGAGGCACAAGACATGAATAATTAATTCTATCCTGTCCCCCTCTCATACCCACATGCAGATCTCTCTTAGGAGAGGTCTGCTCGATCCACTCGACTCAGTACCTTTAAGATTTCTGTCCAAGTAGACAGCTGTGCTGGTTGCGTTGGCATCGGTCAAATGGGTTGCGAATCCGGAGGCATTTTTGGTCAGCGAAATGTGCCAGCAATTTGGGCCTGCCCACTCTCACGTTTTCCTGAGACCCCGGCCCACCTAGGTGCCCTAGGTTCCTACAGCATTCTTTTTGGACTACGTAGTGAACTTGCAATCGCTGCCTATGGAGGAGGTAGACCCAGCCCTTTCATTGCTGTGTCCTGTTCACGCTTTGCATATTGTGTGGACCGCATTCAGAGCTTTAGATCCTCTGAGCAGCTCTTTATCTGTTAAGGTGGTCGGCAGAAGGGAAGTGCCGTATCCAAACAGAGGTTGACCCACTGGATAGTGAATGCCATCTCCCTCGCTTATCGGAGACAGAGCGAGCTGTGTCCCACAGGAGTGAGAGCGCACTTCACTCAGAGCGCACATCTGTGGCGCCTCTTTAACTGACATTGTAGAGCTGCGGGCTGGGCGACACCTAATACATTTGCGAGATTTTAGAATCTTCTTCCTCACGTGTGCTGGAAACCCTGGTGAATGAGAAAATTTGGTTTGGTGTTGTGAAACGCTTGCTGTGCCTTTCTCTCTAACAGAGATACATGCGCTTTCTCGCTCTGTCCCATGCCCACTTGTTCAGCCCGTGTACTGGGTATAGCTGCCTGCTCTGCGCGATCTCCGCTGGTGATTCCATATGCTTCCCTTGGCTACGATGTAGTCCCTCACGATTTAGTCTTAGGCGGGCTCGTGTCTTCCCTCAACGCTAACCATCCTTCATATGTGTACTCCCCCTTCTCAGGGTTAGTCCATATGTCTTCTTGCCACCAGGTCTCCCCTTCTGGGAAGCAGGTGGCCTCCGCAGCATCCTCCCTATCGGGACTGCACGCTTTCCCAACATACTGTCGTATCTTAAATTCCTAGAATTAACTAGGTGCATTTTTTACAACTCGCGAAAAATATATCTATGCCTGTAAAACTGCTCAGGTAAGTAAGGTAAGATAGGGCCAGGGCGCACGTTGGTGGGCTGCGCCTCTGGTGAAGTTGGTGCGCTCACGCCATAGCCTGGCAAACCTCTCACCAGAAACAAGGTAAGGTTCAATAGCTGTGGCGTTTTGCATACATTTCCCCATAGTGGAAGTTTCCACATAGCATTGAAGTTCCCCTCCCGCTGGGGAACGAAACGTTTACTAAAGTAACCCTCGTTCCTCGAGGGGGGGAATGGAAATGCTATGTTCCTTCGCCACAGCAATTGTTCCTTAGCTGTAAGCTCCCATAGTGGAAGTTTCCACATAGCATTTCCGACCTAACCTTAACCATAAAACAATCTGTACTTGTCGGTTTTATATCAGTAAATGTGAATATAAGTTCTGCTGAAAATCCTGTAACATACATTTAAGACACCCAATATATAATATTGGACAAATATTTTTATTACAACGTCATTTGTAAGCTTGACTAAATGTGAGGTATTTCTTATTTTCTCTCCAGCACCAGTCTTTCATCTTCAGATGTTTCTCATCTTCTGTCCAAATATTCTGATGTTTGCTGCGTTTCTCCTCTGGGGGTTTTCTGAAGGTGAGAGTTTCACTACTCATTTATTAAACTGGTCTGCAGAGTTTAGAAATGCTGTGCTTTAGAGAATATACAGGCTATTTAGTTTATATGTTTGCTGTATGTGCTAAAATCAATTATGAGAATTTAAACCACTGATTTGTCTCTGTTTTAAATATACAATACAAATAGGTATATTGTGCAAAAAGCACACAGCAGTTCTGTTTGTTACACATTTAAAATCAGCAAACGTTTATGTAAAAAAAAAATATTTCATTTAATTTAATTTTATTACATATAGTTTCATTTGTAAACTAATTAGATTTGTTTTCTTTGCTTATATGGATTTCTTTGGTTGTTACCAACATCCGGTGAAAAAAATGGTGATGTGTTAAATACTTATTAATTTACTTATTATTTGGTTTAATAAGTCCAAAAATAAGCCATCATCCTAACATGTAGGTGCAAAAACAAGAACCAGGAGACAATCACATCACACAGACTAGAAACCAAGCATTAGAATACTGTGAAGGTTTACAATACTGGACAAGGGTCTGAGGAAAACACAAGGTGCAAACACACAGACTAATGAACTTAAATACAGACAGGAGATTCAAATAAACGAGGACATGATGGGAACTGAAACAAAGGAAAAACTAAGACACAGGAAATAAGTCCAAAACTTGGTCAGTCTCATGTATTTTAATAAATGATAGATTTTATTTTCCTGTTCATCTACTGCTGAGGTTTTATTGCTCAATTGTTGATTATACTACACTGTATGTTTGGGCCTCAACTTTTGTCCTGATCTGCAGTTTTGCTGCCTAAATTAAGGTGACAGGCTTTCTTAACCTTAGTGATTATAATAGTGTGTTTTAGAGATTTAAACATAACTTTAATAAAAAACAGAGCAAAAAAGTTACTCTGCTAATCTACACTGGCTAAAACTGGGACATGTCAGCTGAATCAAACTGTAATTTCTGCTCCGATATAAATTTTCTTCCCTTATAGCTTAATTTTATTGTGCTTTTCTCAAGTCAGTGGTTGTAAATACAGACCCAAAATCATATCTTCAAAACTAGAGCCAATCAACATTTTTAAACTTCATTTTTGTCAATAATGCATTTATCCAACAGTACAGTGATTAATGTGATGTGTTTTGGTTTCAGGATCTCTGAATGAGTCGATCTCCTGTTGTGGTCTTTATTTTCTGAGGCCTCTCATGTTGCTCTGGGCGGCTCCATATATTGAATTCTTACAGGTATTTGATCAGTTTTATTACTGGAGGTCAGAAAGTGAATATAAAGCTTAGATCTTCAGACATTATTTCACCTTTGTGTGATGGATTTTTATAAGGAAAGCTGATTAAAATGTTCCTTTTTTAAGTCATGTTTTAGTGTTTCAGTTTGTTGATGTTGCGTGTGTTTTTGTTTTTGTAATGATTAAATATTTCTTATTTTACAGGCAAGATTAAAGCATGGATCCTGAAATACAGTTATGTTGCAGAATATGTTTTCCTCTCAGCTGCTGTTTATTCAGGTAAAGCATCACTATCATGAACATATTAAAGTGCACATTAACACAAATAAACAAAAATGTGTTTGTTACAATCTGATTGTGATATTGTGAATATTATCTAGTAATTCTGAATCAGTGAAGATAAATCAGTAGCCCTTTATTTTACAGTTTGTGCACTTCAGGGTTAGCATCTAGTTTATTCATTTAGATTTTGTATTTTATTTTACTTTTCTATTATTTAATTGGTTTATTTTATTTCACCTGATTTTTAATGGATTTGATTTTAAGTTTTATTTTATTTGTTTTGTTTTTATTTGATTAGATTATTTTATTATTTGATTAGATTGTTTTACTAATTGACTTGACTTGTTTTATATCTCAGATTTTAATATATTTGTATTTAAAAATTGTATTGGTAATTCTGAAACAGTAAAATAACATTAGTCACTTGCACTTTAATTGACAGTTTGTGCACTTCAGGGTTAGCATCTAGTTATTACAAGTTATTGTAATGATTATAACAAGTACATGTGGAAAAAATCTTAACATTTCCAGAAAGATGAAGAATTTCTACATGATTCATGTTGTCAGATCTGACAGAACTGAATTGGTTTATGATGAAATGATGAAAATCGTAATGATGAAAATATTCTGATCTACAGCCTGTTAAATGAATACAATTATGGCTAAAATCATTGTTGTTACACCACAAAACCAGTTATATTTATATTTACAAGTTTAAAAGTCTTTTAGCACCTCTGAGTTTCCCCTCAGCATATTTTGTGTTCATGAGTTTCATTTCAGAAGCAGAAAATCCCAGAGGCGAGATCAGAAACAGAAAAGAAACCTAAAGTCAGATTATAATGTACAGGCTGTCATCAGTTTCATGTGATTTCTGCTTTGTGATTATACATTGTGATTATTGTGTGATACATGTGTGATTATACAATCACTTTGTGTTTACATTTACCTCTTATAGTAGTTGTTTTCTGTGTTTTTTTCCTTCAGCTCTCCTCGCGAGTGCTTGGCAGAGAATAATGAATTTTGCAGAGTTTGACAGAGTCGTGATAATAGTGATGTTTGTAATTGTGTTTCTGTCCTGCTTCTGCAAAGTCATTTACTGTGAGTATTTCTGTTTTATTTCTTCACAGAATCTCTGAGTGAATGAGATGAAACCTTTTTCCTTATTGTTTTACAATCAAAGTCAAACCATTTTTCATTCTCTTGTTTCTGTTTAAAAGTTTTCTTAGTAGTTTTAATATTAGATATCGTTGCCAAATAATCAAATATGTCATTTATGTTTTCTACAGCTAGATTAACACCATCTCCATTATGAGGATAACTATTTTCCATAAATTTATCCAAAAGTAATCCTATTTGGGGGTCTTCAATGGCGTTCCTGTATTTCTCAGAGCTGTCTTGTACCCATCTATAATTATTTTTAATGTTATACAGTTTACTGGATTGTGAAAATATATTAGTATTCTTGTTCCTTTTTATGTAACGTGTAATTTGGCTGTGATCTGATAGAGGTGTTGGTGGTTTAACAGTGAATGCACTGAAAGAGAACAGATCTAAATCTGTGATCATGTAGTCAACTGTTGAGCTGCCGAGAAATGAGCTGTAGGTGTATCTGCCCAGAGAGTCTCCTCTCACCCTGCCATTGACCAGATACAGACCGAGGCTTCGACACAGCTCAAGTAGGAGCTTTCCGTTCTTATTTATTTGGGCATCAGAGTTATTCCTAGAAATATTTACACTGTTTTGTTGATAACTCTGTCCAAATATGTATTTATTGCCACTGTCTGTGGTACAGTCAGTTAAGGACCCTGTTCTAGCATTGAGATCTCCACACAGCAGCACACTTCCCTGAGCCTGGAAGTGGATTATTTGAGTCTGGATGGTCTCAAACATGTTTTCATTATAATATGGAGATTCGGATGGAGGAATGTAAAGAGTGCATAAGAATATGTCCTTTTTGGTTTGACTGAGCTGATTGTCGATTTTGAGCCAGATATGAGATTCTTCTTTTTTAATTAATTTGATGTATTTATCGATTTCCAGTTTGTGCCAGATTATTGTGCCCCCCCCCCCGAATCTCTACCATGTTTAATTTTTTCATGTTTTTTAGATGAAATGGATATTTCACGGTATCCTGGGGGACAAAGAGTGACCTCATCAGTTCTGCGCCATGTTTCCTGCAGTATTAGGATGTCAATGTTTGAAATGCTTTTCTGAAAATTCAAGGTGTTAACTTTACACCCAAGACTGGATGAGTTAACACCCTGGATATTCCACAGTGAGATCGTCAGCGGTTTCATTTGGTCAACAAACAATTTTAACATTCCTCTAGAATAGAACCAATCCATATAAACCATAAAATACCTAAATATCATATATAGACATGTATATTATCAAGATTATCTAGAGTCCAAGCAATTTTGAGTATTTTACTAACAACTATTCCATCAGCCATGTGCAGATTAAACTGAGCATGTGTTTGATCTCTCTCAGACTGGTGCTGTGTGTGTCCACTGGCTGTTTTAGTGCTGCAGCGTAGCTCAGTTTTCCCTGTTCTTGTCTGTGACTGCTGGTGTTGTCACCCATTACTGGGGCTTCTCTGAGTACAAGCTGTTTCCTCTGCTGGAGGTGTGGTGGTACTACAAGATTCTGCCGTTGTTGATGGTGGTGTAAGGCCGGCTGAGGGTTTGGAGGCTGAGGGCCTGGGTACTGAGGGTGTAGGCACGCTGGCCTTGGGCGTGGGTGCTGAGAGTGTGGGTGCACTGGCACAGGGCGTGGGTGCTGATGGTCTGCTGGCACAGGGCGTGGATGTTGAGGGTGTGGGTGCACTGGCACAGGACGTGGATGCTGAGGGTGTGGGTGCACTGTCACAGGGCGTGAATGCTGATGGTCTGCTGGCACAGGGCGTGGATGTTGAGGGTGTGGGTGCACTGTCACAGGGCGTGAATGCTGATGGTCTGCTGGCACAGGGCGTGGGTGCTTAGGGTGTGGGTGCTGCTGGTGGATTCTCCAAGATGCAGGATAGGGCTCAGCCAGATGTGGGTAAGAGACACTATGTGGTGATGTTGGAATAGCGTGTGTTTTAGATTGAGGATTGTAAAGTTCTCTTTTGCTCTTTGAGGGACTGTCTGAGGTACGACCAAGAGCAACATCTTTAAGATTTTTAGCAAACACATGCACATTGTCTCTATGCAGATGAACGTGGTCCTGAAGATGGTGAATGCCCAGTGTAGGGTGATGTGCGATGCGAATGTTTGACATTTCAGCACATCTGCGTGAGATCTCTGTGTTCACTCTCTGTATAGTCCGCGGGTGGAAATCAGTTCTGGGTAGAAGGCTGGAGATGATTATTTTTGAAGATGGGAAAGTCTCTGTTGCTTTAATAGCCACTTGTGTAATGGACTGTGCTACTCTTTCTTGTTGTGTCTTGAGGTCATTTGTCCCCACGTGTATGATGATGTGGCTGGGATTACCAAGTTCCTCTTTGTCCAGCTGAAGAAGGGCACTAGCTGTGTTTGGGCACCAGCGTTTCAATGTTTTGTGACTGGGGAATAGCCGTTTCTCATTGATGTACTTGCATTTGAGTCCATTAAAATAACTATTTCTGCCTTTCTGGATGTGTTCTGCTGATCACAGGGGTGTTTGGGCTCATGAGTGTCTGCTCTCTGTGTGTTCGTCTCAGGTGGTGTCTGGGTGGTGCTCGATGTAGGCCGAGTGAGGGTTTCTGTGTGTTCTCTCAGGCTTTGTATTTCTTTCTCTCTGATGATCAATTCTTCTTTTACAGTCATCAGTTCTGTGTTTAAGGTGTTTTTGTCCTGTTGTAACTTTTTTATTTCTCCTCTCAGTTCTTCAACACTATCTTTGTATTCTCGTGTGAGCTGCTGCAGTTTGTTTTCTATTTGTTGAAGGCGTTTGTTAGATGTTGTCTGTGAGAGCACCAGTTCTCGGAGCTCCACCAGCTCCACCTCTTGTAGAGACAGGCTGTTGCGTATCTCAGTGACTGACTGCTCCAGCTGGGCATCACAGTCCAGGACGGGCTCTTCCAGCTCCAGCTCCAGCCTGGAGTTCCTGCCTTTAGTGCTGCTGTCTGCACCGCCTGGTTGTCTCTCTTGCTCTACTAGTGATTGGAGCTCATTAAATTGATCTTGTACAGAGATGAGACAGGCTTCATTTCCCTGAAACATTATTGTTCCATTGTGGTATATATTTACAGTTAAAAAGGTGGTGTCACTTTCCTCATCATGAATTTGGATTTGTCTTCCATTACAGATACAATGCTTTTTAAAGTTCTTGTAATAGAGACAGATAGCTTTGTGCCAAGCATGGCCATTTTCTGTATATAGCAGCAAATTAGTGATGGTAGATGTATCTCCTTTTTGGCAGAAGTCGGCCATTAGGGTCTCGGGGTGTGTCCTGAGCAGCTGGTGTTTGTATGTCTTTCTGTCCTTTGCACTCTTAACTCTGTGTGGGTATGTGATGGTTTGGCTGTGGGGGAGGGGCACAGAGGATGCTGCTGCTGCCATTTTTAACTGTCACTCTTCTCTCACTCACTGATGTTATTAATTTGTCTTTAATTTGAGGTTTTGTCTTCAGTTTGTTGATTGTAGCTTGTCCTGAGATGATTTTTCTTACTGGATGCTTCTTGTTATTCACAATAATGCTGCTTCTTAGTTGTTTATATTTAAATCCGATGGTCAGTTACTGTATGTTATCCTGTTTTACTTTTATCTTCAATTTATCATCACTATAATGTCTGATTTTGACTTGCCTTATTGTTGATTGCAAGAGCTTGATCTTAGAAGATGTCTTCTGTGTAGCTTTGTTGTCCTGCTAGATGTTTCAGATACTCAAAATACTGCTGTCCTTAGTTGTTTGTTTTCAAAAAATATATGCATAAAAACTGATTGTTCGTTATTTTCTTATCCTTTTTGTATTTTTCTTCAGTTTATCAGTTTGTATTCATTTTATCTTCACTTTTATGTAGGTTTTGTCTGGGTTGGTTCCTTCAAGAGTTGAAAAAATTGTTGAGTTTTAGGAGCTCAAGTGGAGCATGACCTCATTTAAATGGAAACTCTCTCTCTCTCTCTCTCTCTCTCTCTCTCTCTCTCTCTCTCTCTCTCTCTCTCTCTCTCTCTCTCTCTCTCTCAATTCAATAGTTGCTTTATTGGCATGACAAATGTTACAATTGTATAGCCAAAGCAGTTCTAAAGTTACATAAAAAGTAACATGCATAATACTAACAAAACAGTAAACACGGTAAATAGTAGTATTAGTAAAAGATGATATATAATAATTAAATAAAATATCAACAATACAGGGCAACGCAGTGGCGCAGTAGGTAGTGCTGTTGCCTCACAGCAAGAACGTCGCTGGGTCGCAGGTTCGAACCTCGGCTAGGCTGGGTCAGTTGGCGTTTCTGTGTGGAGTTTGCATGTTCTCCCTGCGTTCGCGTGGGTTTCCTCCGGGTGCTCCGGTTTCCCCCACAGTCCAAAGACATGCAGTACAGGTGAATTGGGTAAGCTAAATTGTCCATAGTGTATGAGTGTGAATGTGTGTGTGGAAGTTGATGGGTTGTGGCTGGAAGGGCATCCGCTGCGTAAAATCGTGCTGGATAAGTTGGCGGTTCATTCCGCTGTGGCGACCCCGCAAGGGACAAAGCCGACAAGAAAATGAATGAATGAATGAATCAACAATACATCATATTATTCAATATATCACATTATTATTCAATACATCACATTATTATTCAACATATCATATTATTATTTGACATATCATATTATTCATACAAATCAATACAAAAATAATAATAGATCAGAATAAATTGTCCATTTAACAACCAACATTTTAGGATAAAACAGTAATAAAAACAATAATAATCAGTATATTTACAATGATTCATTTATAATAATCTAGGTGTCTCTCTCTCTCTCTCTCTCTCTCTCTCTCTCTCTCTCTCTCTCTATATATATATATATATATATATATATATATATATATATTTTTTTTTTTTTTTTTTTTTTTTTTTTTTAGAGGATTATTCAACATTTAAAGGGGAAGTGAAGCACTCAGTCAAGTTTACATTATTTTGTACATTGGATTCCACTTTAATGAAAATATATTAAACAAACTCGATTAATGTAAACATGTAGAAGAAAACGGCATGTTTTACTATAGATAGATACTATAGGGCGCCGCCATTTTGGAATATCGCTGTGTATGACATCACGGGTTTGGTTCCATTCCCTCTGCTGAACAGATACATTGGAAGTAATGGAGTGAACACGGAGACTGGAAAGCCTAATTTAACCCAATGCATGAAGTTGTGGACATGGAGCTGGTGCAAATACAAGCATCAGATGTGTGTCTAATATATAAATATATATGTTTATTCTATTTTTCTTTTTTTCCCTTTTAATTGCCGATCATTTGATGCGCTTTGGTCCACTCTCTGTATTACGCTGCCTGACTGCCTGTCTGGGTTTCAACCATGGTAGTAACGGACTGAACACAGAAACTGGACATTCTAATTTAACCCAATGCATGAAGTTGTGGACTTGCATTGCAGAGCTGGTACAAATACAAGCATTTGTTAATACCTTTCGTTTGATGCGCTGTGGTCCACTCTCTAACGCTCCAGCGCTACCTGACGAGGGGATTTACATTCAGATTAATGCAATGATTAAAATGATAAATGACTTCACGCTTTACTAAGCCATGCCCTTTATTATGCAGACTTAATTATAACTTAATATAAACAAAACAGAGGAGTTATAAAAAAATTCATCCCCCTTACAGTTGTCATAAAGGGTAATATTAGCTATATGAACCAAAACTATCTTTTGTACCAGGCTGTAAACATTTTTTATCAGCTGTAAAATTTGCCAATTTACCATTGCAGTCAGAAAATATTTGGATTTCCTGAAGCCAGCTCCCAAAGGCGAGTCAATGAGTTGCAGTTTTAGTTACTTCCGTATTGGCTTCCTGAGGGAGAGCGGGAGGTTGCCGCTTTGTTTGAACATGAGCAGAGATGAGCAGCTGTAGTAGTGAGAAGTGAAAATACCCGCCCCCATTACAGGTCTAATTTAGGTCTAAATGACGTTTTCTTCTCAATGTTTAAATGTTTACATTAATCAAGTTTGTTTAATATATTTTCATTAAAGTGGAATCCAATGTACAAAATAATGTAAACTTGACTGAGTGCTTCATTTCCCCTTTAAAGGGGCTAATAATTTTGACCTTAAAATGTTTTAAAAAATTAAAAACTGCTTTTATTCTAGCCGAAATAAAACAAATAAGACTTTCTCCAGAAGAAAAAATATTATCAGACATACTGTGAAAATTTCCTTGCTCTGTTAAACATCATTTGGGAAATATTTAAAAAAGAAAAAATAATTCTGACTTCAACTATATATATATATATATATATTTTATTTATTTATTTTTTAATACAGAATACAATAATCAGGTGCTATTTACCACAATTTAAACATTGCTTTGTGTTAGTTTGGTAAAGATACAATAGTGAAATGCTCAGAAAAAGTTAAAATGTATGTTTTTATCATGATTATGAGCCAATTTCAGCTTTATAAGTAGTGAAACCATTTTAGTGTGTGTTGATGAGCAGTTACATCAAATCATGCAGCATTTATTATTACTATTGTTTGCTTTTGTTTATTTTATTTTGGTTTGATTGTTATTTTATTTAATGTTTTATTTATTTAGAGTTTTGTTATATTTGACTTGGCGGTTCATTCCGCTGTGGCGACCCCTGATAAATAAGGGAATAAGTCGAAAAGAAAATGAATGAATATTTGACTTTTATTTTGTTTTATTAATTTTATATATTTGAGAATATATATTTTATAAATTATATTTTTAATTGACCTTTTTATTTTATTTTCTATTCCATTTAATATATTATTCGACTGTTTTTGTTAATTTTACTTAATTCAAATTTTTTTCATTGATTTTTTTTTATTTTATTATTTTTGCCATATAAATTTTATTCATTTTAATTCGATTTGATTTTACTTGACATTATTTTTATTCGATTTTGTATTTGATTTGATTGAATGAGTTTAGTTAAATTATTTAGTTTTTTTGTTTAAAATTTATTTGATCAGATTTTTTTTACTTGACGATTTACTTTTTATATTTATGTTTATATATCTATATTTGTTTTCTTTGGTTTGAATTGAATTATTTTGTTTTTATTTGTTTATTTATTCATTTGATTTGATTAATTTGACACACACACACACACACACACACACACACACACACACATATATATATATATATATATATATATATATATATATATATATATATATATATATATATATATGTATATATATATATGTATACATATATACATATATAAATTACTAATTATAAGCAATTAGTTTTATTATTTGATTTTATTGTTATTTTTATGTTATATTATTAATTTTATTTTATTTACTTATTTTTATTTAATTTGGTAAACTTTTTTATGATGGCGTGATTTGATTTTGTTTCATTCAGATAATTTATTTCACTTTAATAAACTTTTTTATTAAATTTTGTGCTTTATTTGATTTGATGTAATTGATTTTGTTTTCATTTGATTTAAATTGTATGGACTTTATTTATTAGATTTTGTTTGATTGTATCTTATTTGATTTGATTAGATTCAACTAATGAATTTAATTTAATTTAGTTTTATTATACTTTTATTTGACATGACTTTGACATGATTTTTTTTTTGAATATTTTATTTGAAATAGTTGATTTTATTTTAGCTTGTTTTTTATCTTTGTTTTATTTATCTAATATATTTTATTTCACTATATATTTTTTATTAATTTATATCAGTATTTATTATTTAAATCTTATTTTAATATGTATGATTTTTTTTAAATAATTTTTTATATTTATTAGGTTTTCTTTTTATTTTGCTTATTTGGGTTTACTTTCATATTTGATTAGATTTTTATTTCATTTATTTTATTTGACTTAGTTGATTAATTTTAGGATTTTTTGTTTGGTTTTGATTTGACTCAACTATTTATTTATTTATTTTTATTTTTTGTGTTGAATGATTTTATTTTATCTGAGTGGATTTTTATTTGTTATGATTTGTTTTATCAGATGTTTATTATTATTTATTATTTCAATCTTATTGTAATCAATTTTATTTTATTTTTATTGAATTTGATTTCATTTTTATTTGATATATGCATTTATTTGTTTTCATTTGATTGTTTTTGACTTAATTTGAATTCAATTGTATTTTAAATTATTTGTTTTAATTTGATTATGATGTTTTTTTACTATTTGTTATTTTATTTGTTTTAATTTGTGCTGACTTCATTTACTATTTTTATCAGATTTCATTCATTGTTATTTTTTATTTTTATTTATTTGACTTGATAATATTTGGTTTGATTTGATTATTTATTAATGTTTTTTGTATATTGGTTATGATTTTACTTGATTTTTCCATTTCTTTTTTTGTTTGGTTTTATTATTTGATTTGATTTTATCTAGTTACATACATCTTTGATTTGGTTTGACTTTATTTGACTTGATTTATTTTCATTTTATAGGACAGTGGTTCCTCGTTAATTGCGAGAGTTACGTTCTAAAAATAACCCGCCATAGGTGAAATCCGCGAAGTAGTCAGCTTTATTTTTTACAATTATTATAGATGTTTTAAGGCTGTAAAACCCCTAACTACACACTTTATACACTTTTCACAGACAGGCATTAACATTTTCACACTTTTCTGTTGTTTAAACACTCTCAAAGTTCAAGTTCAAAGTCCAGTATTATAGAATAAAACCAAAGATCAAAACCTGTTTTCAGGCCCAAACATTTGTTTAAGAAGATTCATTTATGCCGTAATGGTGCCTACAACCCTTGTAACCAGGGCTGGCGCGTCCATTGAGGCGACCTAGGCGGCCGCCTAGGGCAGCATAATAATGAGGGCGGCAAATGCGCCCCGCCCCCCAACCCAACGTACTGACTTTCATCCGAAAAAAACTGAGTGGGAGAAAAAAAAAACTACCAGGAAAATATATATATTTAAAGTTTTTGCGTTCCCTCGCAAAACTGTTTTTCCACAAACACTTCCTGTTCACTTCATACATGTCAACCCTCCCGTTTTTGCCTGGATTATCCCGTATTTTACAATTCTATCCTGCTATCATCATATCATTCAGTATCAGCAAATGCATGTATGAGCCAGAGCCAATGACTGATATAAGCGCTGACTGACAGAAGCGCTCCGTATGATAAACTGATCCCAGATCAGCTTCTAAAAACAGTGAAAACACCATTTAAAGTGACACCTCTGTTATTAAACAAGTGAAGAGCAGCAATCTAATCTCTCGTTCTTTATTTGATAACAGTGGTGTCACTGTAAGAATGCACAGATCTATAATGAAAGATTTCCATTGCGTTCGTAACTGTTTGTGCATTAGTTTGTCATTAGGTGTGTTTAAAATAAAACACACAGGACGGTCATGTTTACATATTATTAAGAGTATTTGTCTTGTTTAAACATACACCCGAATATCCCCAAATGCCCTGCACTTTCACTCCTCTTTAAACGCCGTGTACAGAAGCTGATCTGGGATCAGTTTATCATACGGAGCGCTTCTGTCAGTCAGCGCTTATATACCAGTCATTGGCTCATACATGCATTCGCTGATTCAGAGGTTGCATATGAAGGGTGATGATCGACGCACAGCTTTAATGGAAAGAAAGTGAATGAAGACATTTTTATATTTATTTCAGCGTGTTTTCAAGATTAAAATACATGAGAAATATGGGAAAATACTGAATGATATGATGATAGCAGGATAGAATTGTAAAATACGGGATAATCCAGGCAAAAACGGGAGGGTTGACATGTATGAAGTGAACAGGAAGTGTTTGTGGAAAAACAGTTTTGTGAAGGAACGCAAAAACTTTTAAAAATATAAATTTTCCTATCACTGTTTTTTTTCTCCCACCCATATTTTTTCTCTCACTCAGTTTTTTTCCACCATCACGTCCCTTCCGGGTCTCCTTAAGTTTTTACTTTCGGGTTGAGGGCGGCGTGATAGTCCTTTGCCTAGAGCGGCAGTTCGGCTTGCTCCGGCCCTGCTTGTATCTTCTACCTTCCTTTAATATGTCTAGAAGTCCATTTTTTTGTGCGAATGTTAGCATCTTCCTCTGCCTTTTGGGTGCTTCCG
>LR812521.1:14774896-14885819 GCA_903798195.1 Danio kyathit | reverse complement strand
AATACAGTTAGTGTGCCCAATGCTCCATCTCAACTGAACTTTAGTCCGTCTACTGACCTGACACAGGAAGTGCGGAAACAAGGATACAGCGTAATCTACTAGAATGAATAATTACAAAGTAAGCAAAATATGTCCAAACATAACAATTTAATAGTCAGGTAAATGTGTATTATGCCAATTATTTAGTCAATTTATAAATAATCAATACAAGACATCAAATTCTCAAAGATAAGTCCAAGATCAAAAGATGCATACCTGACTTCAAAATATACAGTCTGGAGCATGAAGCTCCACGCTACGGGCTAATCTGGGTACAGAACCGTGTCAAACATTTAGAAACTGTTCCTTAAGTAGTCAAACCAAGAATCTCCTCAAGGATGGGTGTTTGTCGAATAACAAAGGGCATTTGCATTTAGTGGCATGTTAAATCTGAGGAGTTTCTGCCTATAGGAAACAAATGGTCATTTGAATAAAGGCCCCCTAGGTAAAGACACACCCTTAGCAGTGGTTCACAGGATACCTGAAGTTATATATCTATTGTTTTGATTGTCTATTTCTGAGGAAATGAGACCATTGTACCAGTCGCACTGAGACATTTCAAATGATATCAAGCATGATAGATAAAGTCACTTAGATTGATATAGAACATTCATACTTTGAAATGACCATTCTGTGTGAGTATGTATGAAGAGAGGGTGAGTGAGGAGAGGGGGTTGCTTCAAATGTACATGAAGGAGAGGAGCTGGCATTCCCGCATTCCCACCTGGTGGGTTATGGAGCCGATTGTCTCTGTGTTTCCAGCTCATGTTTGAATTGTCAAAGACATCAAAATATTTGTGGTATCTCAAGTCTTACTATATATATATATATATATATATATATATATATATATATATATATATATATATATATATATATATATATATATATATATATATATATATATATATATATATATTGAATACAAAAAAATAACTACACTGTATTAAACTGGAAATACAATAACAAAAAAACTAGGAAAGAAGAAAAAGAGAAAAAAAAACTTTGCAAAGCCTCAATCATTAAGAAAAAAGATTACCATAGGCTTAAAAAACGTATTATTCTTCTTATTATTAATAAGCGTAAGAGATTCAGTATTGAACGACATTTCGGCAAGAAAAGTATTAAATCTATGTATTGCCTTTAGGAACTTATTTTTGTGTATAAAATGTACAGTGTAACACACAAAAAAACAATAAGATCGAGAGCATGATCATTACCAGAGAAATATAGAAATATATCTTTTATAGACAAATTTAAATCATATTTAAATAAGGACCATAAATAAATGAATGTTTTTCCAAAGAAGTTTAACCTAAATGCAAGTATAGAATAAGTGAAATAAAGTCTCTTCATGTATATTGCAGAAAGTACATGAATTAGATGTAGGGATGCACCGATACCATTTTTTCCCAACCGATCCGATCTCGATACCAAAATTCTGAATATCGATCGATACCGATCCGATCTCGATACTGTGCCGTTTTTTTTTGTTGTCCCCAACGCTTTTTGCGTTGAGACTGATAGGTGCATCTTTTGCATGGTTTACTAATGTTTTGCCGTTGCGCGCTATGTGCTCTCCAGCGGAAAAAGCGTGTTACGTCAGTCTCGTCTTTTTCATTCTTCAATCAAATGAAAGCAGAGGCGGGGTTGGGTTTTCTTTGAGGTGACAGCAGTGTCTGTGTTGTCAAGACGACTTCGGCGAGCTTTTAATTATGGAGGAGAGACTTGTGGTCGCTGTTTCAAGTCATTCAAAGCGATATGACTTTACAAATCTTAAATATCATAATGCAATTAAAAATTACAATTACTTACAGGAACACTCGCGCACAATACGGCTCAGCTGATTCAGTCCTTTCCTAGTGACATAAAAAGAGCACCGCGCTCCTTTTTCTCTTGTCATCAATAAAGGCATTGCGGTGCGCCTCGCGTTTTTGGAATGGAAAAGCGCGTGCAGTAACAGTAACGTGCAACCACACATGCCTACATATTTTGTCAATGAAGCAAAATGAAAGAAGGATATTTCTGCTCATAGTTTGACACAGAATTGTTGACAAACCAGCCAGCGCTGATGTGGATCGCCTCTGTGTTGCCAGAGCCGTGTCATAAACTCAATAAATAGGCTATGGTGATTTAGTGTTCAACTAACAAACCAACCTTTTTTCTATTTGGAAAATTACAGTTATTAATAGTTCTTATATAGTATAATTTTCTAAATAGCCTACATAGCCTAATCTACCAAACAAATCTAAAGTTTTTTTTTTTTGCATAGGCTAATGGACCTCGCACCAAAGGCTTTCATTTTACAGCTTAAAAAAACATGTATGCAAATAATGCAATATCATATGTAAACAACAAAATTGTTATATGCTATGTAGTAGCCAATACTTTACAAAAAGTCAACATAGAGCCTTTAGGTTCATTGTCTTTCATTACACGCAGCGCGCGCACATGAACTGCGAATGAGACAGAGGAAATAAGTCATAATCGTAATTAAATACATAATCTTTAAACTAATGAATTCTATTAAACACGTTGACAGGAGATTTGTAATATTTAACATTAATTAATTAACATTAATTAAATGCATATTTTGGAGCGATCTATTTGAGGTAGCTTGATATTTTTATTTGATGGAAGAAAAAAAAGATGATTGGACAAACAGCCTGCCGGTTCATAAAACGTCAGTGTTTTCGTTTTGTAATTTAAACTTGTCATTTAGGGGAAGATCTAAAGCAGGATTTATTTTATTCTTTTTGTTTAGTTTCTGTTTTTCTATATGCTGCTAAAACACAACAGGTGAAGATGCTATATTATGTTCTGTATGCTGTTTGCATTTAAAATAAATCAGTATTTTAAAATGCAATATTTAATGTGTCATACAAAATATAGGCACGTCAATTATTTTTTTAATTAATGTTTTAAAATTAATCTGTTAGCAGTTAACATTCGGTTAACGAGGCCAAATTAACCGAAATGAGCAGTTTCTATAGCTCTGGTGCTAAACTCAATCATATATCTTTAGTAAAAACATAACAGATAGGTATACATGACAGACGGCACAATCTAACTAAAACATGCTTGCTGTAAAAGGCTACATTATTTGAGCATTCCTTGTGATATTGTCTTTTCATTTTTAATATTAAGATTTTTCTTTGAAATCTGCAATAGGCTATTGACATCGTTGGTAAAATAATCAGCCTTTTATTAAATTTATTATTTATATTAAATTACAGCCTGATATTTTCCTGCAGGTTTGATGCAGATTAAACTAAACCGTCTAATGCCAGTTTTACTTAATAATTCCTCTCCAAATCTTATGCTTCAGCGCCAAAACACAAACTGGTCTGTTTAATAAAATATAAATATATAAAATTATATAATAATAATAATAATAATAAAATAAAATAATAATAAAAGATCAAGAGGAGGGCATGGATACTGCAATACACTCACACTGACAACAACAATAATAATACAAAATAATAAATATAATACTAATAATAGGCAACCCAGTGGCGCAGTAGGTAGTGCTGTTGCCTCACAGCAAGAACGTCGCTGGGTCGCAGGTTCGAACCTCGGCTGGGCTGGGTCAGTTGGCGTTTCTGTGTGGAGTTTGCATGTTCTCCCTGGGTTCGCGTGGGTTTCCTCCGGGTGCTCCGGTTTCCCCCACAGTCCAAAGACATGCAGTACAGGTGAATTGGGTAAGCTAAATTGTCCATAGTGTATGAGTGTGAATGTGTGTGTGGAAGTTCCCAGAGATGGGTTGCGGCTGGAAGGGCATCCGCTGCGTAAAATCGTGCTGGATAAGTTGGCGGTTCATTCCGCTGTGGCGACCCCGCAAGGGACAAAGCCGACAAGAAAATGAATGAATGAATGAATATAAAATTACAGTCAAATGTTCACAGTTTCAGAATAGCCTATATTAGGCTAAATCATTTTCTGTTAATAACAATCCATATTGCGCCCGTCAGTTTCACCTTTAATTTATTTAATAAACTATTGACCACAAAGGGCCAGGCTTTAAAACTATTCGCAGCAATTAATGTATTCACCGTAGAAAAATAAACTCAATCTGAAGGATGGGAGAACAAACTCATTGTAAGAATAATCTTATACGGAGCGCCGCACCTCACCTCTGCGCATGCAGCCGGCACGTGAATGAAAGCGCTTGATGCATCAGAGACAGCGCGCAGCGCTCCGGTATCTGCAGACATTTGCAAAACAGCAGCTCAAATGGAAGAAATAAGTGCGTTGAGGATCTGTCCAATGCATTATTGAGGCTTTTCTAAACATTTCAGGTAGGCCTACTTTGTGTGTGAAGAGCAGGTAATAACCGTCTCCACTCCAGTATTGCGAATGCGATCTGATCTAACAGACACAGCAGCGCAAACATGATGAAATGAACTCCTGCTGCAGGTCAAAATGAACCCATTTAATGCAAAACTAAATGCATACCTCCACTAATTATTTAGACTAAAGGGAACAAATAGTCTTAGAGAAAGTTTTTCCTGTTGTCAAATGCGACAAGCAGACTGAATTGTGAATGAATGGAGAATGATTGACGGGCGCAGCCACGCAGCGGCGGGAAGGGCTGAACTGAACATGAATTTAAACACTTTAATATTCATCTATACTTCACATTAAACTGTAGAATTGCTTCAGAACATTTCGGATATAGCGGGCCTACATGACAATGTTCTAGTGCCTTAAAATAGGCTTCATGTAGCCTATTAGTTGGCTTATAAACACAGAATATAGCGCACGCGCAAGATCGGATTTGGATCGGTACCAGCTGGCCGATACCCGATCCAGCAAAAATATGCGATATCGAACCGATATCCGATCCAAGTATCGGCATCGGTGCATCCCTAATTAGATGTATCAAAATATTTAGCAATTTGGGAATTTGTAGGATATACATTATGCAAAATCTTAAAATGTATCTCTTATTTTGGTCGATATGCTGAACTTTTCAGGTAATAACCATGCTCTCTTCCATTGAATGGTGTCAGAAAATTTAGTCCAGAAAAAGTTACATCTTGGGGAGGTATTATACAAATTAATGTAACAATCGTCTGACATGTCTGTTGTCACATTTATTTATTTATTTATTTTTTTTTTTTTTTTTCAAAAAAAGACACTCCATCCAAGAAAAGTTTAGGCATAATTGTTTTCCTCACATTAAAGTTAGGAAACATTTTAAATAAATGCACAATACTTGGTGACAAACTCTTTATAACACAATTGAAGAATTTGGCTGGCAGAGGAAAATTATACATATAAAATTGGCAGAGGAAAATTGTACATAAAATCTTCATATTCCAGAATATCCAAATAGTCCAAATCAAAAACAATTCCTCTTTCAAACCACCTATCAACAAAAAGAGATTTTCCATGAATTAAGACATTAGAGTTATTCCAAAGAATTTCTTTTGACACACATTTGATGCTTATTTAATGTATAAAACATAACAAGTTTGGGTTGTTTTATTTATGAATCCTTTTGCCAAGACGGTGGGGACGCGTTCAAGGGACACCAGTATCTTAATCTTTGATAGTTTTTGATTTTTAGATTTTTTTTAAAAACGTATGTTTTAGGCTGGACAATAATTTGATATCAATATATATCGCGATAGAATTTTTTTCAATAACGATGATATGATTTTTAAACCCATTTCCGATATTTCTATATAAATTTGCGTAAATATAAATATATATATTATTATTTATATAAGATCTTATACATGTATCACTTGTCACTGAATGACGTTCAGTGCTCAGCCGTCAGAAAGAGCGTGATCTGACGTCACTTACGTGATGACGAACAACACAGACACGCTGCCAGCGCTCAGCACAGCAGTTGGTTAAGCTGCGCCGCAGAAAGTTTTAGCTACAAAATGAGTGCTCTGAATACAGATGCGAATAAACAAGCTTCCACAAGTAAGAATGCAGACGAAATAGTTGATAAGAAAGGAAAGACTAATGCAGTGGTGTGGAAGTGGTTCGGCTTTTTAAGTTCCGATAAACTTAGTTTCGGTGTTCTGCAAAGTGTGCCAGAGAGTGTAGCTGACTAGCGGCGGCAACACATCAAATCTGTTTCACCATTTGAAGCAGTTCCACCCGATAAAACATACTGAGAGTCAGAAGATGAGGCAACATAAAAGTTTAAGCCAACCTGTGGCCTCACTTCGCTTATCAACACGTGCATATACACCTATAAATCACTCGCATATACACCTATACTATTGAATGTTCAAAACATGTATGAAACTTGCGCATATACATATAAACTAATGCATGCATACACCCACATATGCATATAAACTCGACTATCCTTGCATATACTCCCACATTAACACACGCACAAACAAACTCGATCCTTGCATAAACACCAAAATTAACACTCACATACACAAACTCGCTGCATGCTGGCATATAGCACTCGCGCACTTACAAAATAAAACTCACAAACATATTTATCAGGTTATTGCAAAGCTGATGAAGTAGAAAGAATGTGACTAATAGAGTTATTAAATCTGTTAAATAATGAAAATGTGTTATATAAAATATTAGTCTATATAAATAGACTATAAAAAATATATAAGAGATATTTATGTTAAACCTTTCAATTTAATGAGGTAATTACATACACAAATATAAATAGACAGATAAAACCCTTAAAAGACGTTCAAGATGAAAAGCAATTAGAATTATGAATATACTCAAACAACTCTTCTATTGCAAATATTAATGTAGCCTTTACTCTTTATGATTTTTTATTATTATAATTATTA
This sequence comes from Danio kyathit, assembly GCA_903798195.1. NCBI lineage: Eukaryota > Metazoa > Chordata > Actinopteri > Cypriniformes > Danionidae > Danio > Danio kyathit. The sequence continues at coordinate 14,878,983 of LR812521.1, read as the reverse complement.
TTCTTTTTCTATGTTTTTTTACGATGTGGATGTCATAATTGTAAGATTTTGGTATTATTTTGATTGTTAAACATTCAGCATATACAAAAAAAACACTGATAAAAGTTTCTGTTCATCATGTTGGTCAAGCTAACCCCCACAAACTGTCTATATATTATAAGCTGAGTCTGAGAATTTTATTTATTTGATAATTTATTTCACATTTCTTGTTTGTATAGGCTAAATACAAATAAAAAGTGAACAAATTTTTTGTACTGTTTTTATTTAAAAAAAAAGTTATAAGAGCCTGGAGGTATTATAGACTTTGCAAATTCACTTTGCAGAAATTTGTAGGTATAGACATCCATTGTGTGCGTTCTTGGCAGTTTTTCCTTTCTTTTTAATATTGTCCATATTGATATCGGAATTATATCGTATCGACCGAAATAAAAAAATATATCGTGATATAAATTTTTGCCATATCGTCCAGCCCTACGTATGTACCTTTTCGATGCATTTTTACGTATGTATTACATCATATATATCTATATCTATATATATATATATATATATATATATATATATATATATATATATATATATATATATATATATATAAAGAGGAATTGTGATTGATTTGGACTATTTGGATATTCTGGAATATGAAGAATTTATGTATAATTTTCCTCTGCCAATTTTATATGTATAATTTGTGTGGGGAAAAATTGTGCACGTGACACAATTTCCAAGCAAGTAAAACTTGTTTGTGAAAGTTAGAGAAGGAAATTGAGCAATTTAGAAGGGATTAAATTACATTTTAAAAGAAAATCTAAGCCACCTAATTCATCAAATATAACATTGGGAATATAGTACCAAACTGAGTTATTACTACGAAGACATCTTTGTAACCAATTAATCCTAAATGAGCTAATTAAATCTTTGAAATTTAAAACCTCAAATCCACCCCCTGAGGCTTAAAGGAATTTGAGTTTGATCTTTAAGAAATAAAGTGGTTTCACCAGCAAGTTGAGAAATTTTTAATTATTTGTCAAACAAAGTGAGACCTTTCAAATTTGGATTTTGTAAGATGTTTAGTGATAACAGTTCAACAGCTAAAAGAAAAAGAAATGGACTTCTATCACAATTAAAACGTTTAGTGGTGTTCAGATAAACCAAAACTGAAGAGTTAGTAATGGGCGATATAAACGATATGCGATATAAACGATACAAAATTGGCCTACGATAGAGATTCTAATTCTATTGCACTATCGCGATAATACATGTTTGATGACGCAATCTATCCGCGAAATTAAGAGCAAGGAGCAGCAGCCGCCTGCAACGCATCATCTTGAATAAACACGGACAGGGCTCGACAGTGCGACAAAAAAATAGACGCACATGTGCAATTTTTTTTTTTATATGCTTGATTGATAACTTAATTCACTCGGCCACGGTAAAACAACATGCTCTTCACACTAACGTATGGTGTATTACATTGGAAATCTATTGTGACTGTAGCACACGCTGACGCTCTCAACAACAGCACTAAGCAACGCATGGCACCGAATGGCGACGTGTCGCACAACTTGCGAGCTTCATGCATGGCATGTCGTGGCTTGTCACACAGATTCCCACACAGCGCTTCCCACACAGATTTTACCTGGGCGGCCGATATATTATTGGGGCGGCCCGGTTCTGTGTTCGCGAGAAACTGAGAACACTCTGCCACAGACTCGCATGCTCTGCATGCAGACCCACAGAGATGCGCTGGATACAGAACTGTTGTCCTGAATTTGGTAGCAGCTTTGAGAAGAGCGCGAAGACTAAATAGACTGATTCAGCTCATTATTTGGGGGTGACAATGCATTCTCTTTTCCCTGGACATGTCCGAGAATCTGCTTTCGCTTTCGATATTAATTGTATTCATTTTTGCATTACTTTATAAGCAAACTTTGTCTGGTGCGTCTCAATCTCTCAGCAGCACCAACACTACAGCAGACAGAGAGAGAGGGAGAGAGAGAGAAAGAGCAGATCAAGACACCAGTTTTAATTTCATTAGGAGAACAAAATGTTTAAAATCAAATGTGTTACCTAGGCTGCAGGTTAGAAATATGTTTTTATTTAAAGTATCTGCAATACACAATTTTATTTGACTAATTTAATACTGGAAGTATTTTCAGTACAGTGTAAGTTCCTTAACTAAACACCAGTTTTTTTGTTCTCTGCAACTTGGCATTTAGGAACCAAGGACTTAAAAGAAAAGTCTTTCTTTCTAAAAGGCACTACATTTAGTTTATTTATCTGCAACATTGTGTTGTTTAATTACAGTTTTGCTTTTGCACAATAAATGTTCTCAAAATGACATGCAACGTTTCTTTATTTCTTAAAAAAAATAGCAGTTTGGCTTTCCTAAGGGTCTCTGTAACCTGTTCTGAAATGGTTCTATTATAATTTATATATCGCAATATATATCGTTATCGCAAGAGGCTGCAATGTATATCGCAATATGGATTTTAGGCCATATCGCCCATCCCTAAAATTAATACAAACTAGCCACCTTTTTGATTTTTTTTCGTTTCCGTATATTTTTTATCAAATGAAATTAATTGTTGATTTTGGTTTTCATTTTATTAGAGTTAAAATAATTATTAGGCTACACAAATTCTACATAACATTGGTTCTGATTGCGGTTTTACAGATATCTTACAGACAGACTTTTTGGCTCAAAGACATTTATGCCGGTTCATTTCAGTGCTGTATTTTGACAGATTTCGCAAAGGCTTCAGCTATTCTAACTGTCAGCTGGTACCAGCCTCAGTTTTGTGAGTTGACTTGTGCGGCGTCTCCGTATCAATGTCTAGATGACAGCGAGAGAAAGATGAGATCAGACCTCAGATTCGATGTGTGGCCGCACGTCACTGTTACTTTACTGCAATTTTTAAATATTGGCTCATCTAAATTAACTTTTCAGTCGATTAAATGCCGAAATATTGCCAGACATAAGCAGCAACTTTCAGTTTTGGAAGAGAGCGGCATTAATGATAAAAGACGCACACACACAGGATACACTCTTGAAGGGCTATTCATTATTAATTTTTTAACATTTAAACTCATTATAATCAAGTGCAAAAAAGAAGAGCTAAACTTCAGAAAAAGTGATCACTGCGGTTGCCGCGATGGTTGCTTTGTTTCTCTGCAGTTGGCTTGTCCGTGGGGCGACATTGCTAAATCATTTTTTTTATATATAAAAAAAAGATTGTTTGTTAATAAACATTCTGAGATGATGGTTGCGTGAGTTTTAAAATAAGAGTATGCGTTTCGTATTTATGGCTATTAATCTTATCTACCCGCAACCCACCCATAGTTAAACATAGTACTTTTTGATCAACTGACCGGTGGATCAAAGGCAGGACTCGTGAATTCGAAAGAATCGCACATAACAGGGTTTTATGCGTCCCCAATATGCAATGAGATTGACTCCATAAGGTAAGGTACACTGCACACACTTTGTGTAATGTGTGAAGTCGTGGACGCATGCAAGCGCAAGGATAACTCATCCTTTAAATGTCCCATCTTTTATCGTTAATAGATAAGCTCTGGATTCACAGGGTTATCAACAATGTGTGTATATTTTTGGCTTGGAACAGCCTCCTTGTGAAAGATTTTTGTGTTCATCCTTGCTACAGGCAAAAACAACAACAAAAAAATGAACAAATAAACCAAATTTATGAAGTATCGGTACTCGGTATCAGCGAGTACACAAATTAAAATACTCGTACTCCTATCGGTTTGTAAAAAAGTGGTATCGGTGCATCCCTATGACAAAGTGTGTGTAATGGTAAAGTGTAAATGTCGAACAATCAAAGCAAACTTTAGGGTGTGAATAATAATGATACAGTAAACCCCAAACTGTCAACAACACAAATTCTGATCATCAAATCTGAGCTTTTAAGTAAAGGAACCAGCCGTCATTATTCAAATACATGCTGCAACATTACAAGTTGTGAAGTTGGATGACTATATTACCCCTTATGCTAAATCTTTCAGATGGGGAGTTAGTGGCTGAGATGCACAAGAAAAGAAACCAAAAAGCCACTCTGGCGACATCCTTACAGCCTTTTTTTATTTATAATCTCCCCACTTATGCTATACGCATGTGTTGTTTTTCTGACCTGAAGTGAAGTGTGTGCGAGTGGATTCCTTGACCATTTACAATGGACTTTGCGCTCGCACTATCCTGTGTCTCTCGTAACTAGGTGACCATCAAGCCTTTTCTCAGAGAATGACAAATGGACAAATCATTGCTGCAAGTTTATAGAGAAAGATTGGTTAGTTCTACTTGCAGGATTGGTTAGTTCTACTTGCATGAATCGCGTTGCGCTCACAGCATTTGGAAAAGTTCAGATGTTTTCAACTAGGTGTGGCTGGAAAATGCACGTGGTTCATGTGCGCACCGATTGGACAACATGTGCGCTTCACTCTTATATGCGCATCATGCAAGCCACGCGCCTCCATTGGAAATGACAAACTTACACCCTAAGCTTATTGGCATTGCTTCCAAGGCGTGCGCTTAGCAGCCACATTTTAATAAAACTATAGCGCTTCACACCAAAACTTCATACTAATTCTTTTTTATCGATATTGACAATGATGTTCGGTCAATAAATATCGATACCAATTTTATCGTTAAGCTTTAAGCTCAAGTCTCTTACTGGACAAACTGCGCCAGGTTTCAAACTAGGGCTGCATGAGTATGACAAAAATCATAACTGTACTTTAGAAAGTCACGGCTTTGAATGATTATGTAATCGTGGCATCTGTGATTTAAAACTTAACCAGGAGTTTACATAAGTGAGTTTAAGTGAGGAGTTTACAATGCTATAAAAGCAAACATATGTTTACAACAATATTGTGATATGGGCGACGCAGTGGCGCAGTAGGTAGTGCTGTCGCCTCACAGCAAGAAGGCCGCTGGGTCGAAGGTTCGAGCCACGGCTGGGTCAGTTGGCGTTTCTGTGTGGAGTTTGCATGTTCTCCCTGCGTTCGCGTGGGTTTCCTCCAGGTGCTGCGGTTTCATGCAGTACAGGTGAATTGGGTAGGCTAAATTGTCCGTAGTGTATGAGTGTGAATGAGTGTGTGGATGTTTCCCAGAGATCGGTTGCGGCTGGTTGCGCTGCGTAAAAATGTGCTGGATAAGTTGGCGGTTCATTCCACTGTGGCGACCCCAGATTAATAAGCCGAAAAAAATGAATGAATGAATGAATATTGAATCATGTTTGTAACTTCCACAAGATGACTATCATAACAGCATTCATGTTGTTGTTCTTTGATGAACCATGTTTCTTATAAAACACAATAAACAATTTAAATGCAGTTGATCGGTTGTTAGTTTATTGCAGATTTGTACACTTGTTTGTTTATTCTCTTCCCCTCCCCCATATTAATATTTGGTATATTTAAATTAGTTAGCAATAAAACAGAAATAATTTCTGATAGTATTACAGAATAAAACTCTTCAATCAATTTAAATTGAGATTTAGATATAAGCAAATGTAGAATGTGTTAATTAGATGAAGAAACATGAACTGAAGTATTTTTAATATTTGCAGATCTGCTCCTCCATTGCAGTGAAGCTCCTCCCCTCTCGGTGAAGCTCCTCCCCATCAGTCCTGCTATTAAATACTCCAATCTTCCCATCAGTCTATAAGACGAGCACCAGACCATCAGAAAGGAGTGAAATCTGCAAAGATGAAGGACGGTGAGAACATGAGTGATCCAGAACCCAGCACAACTGAAGATGAAGAGACTGAAGAAGAAACAGGTTGGTGTTCATTTCTGATTTTTCAATGATAAGTTTGAAGAAAAAATGATGATAAGAAGGTTTGAACAGCTCATTTGAGTTATCGTGTGTGCTGGGGGAAAAACTAAAAAACAAAAGGAAAAAACAGAAATAAATGCAGAAACTGGCACACAGTTGTCTATTTTATTTCCATGTTTAAAAAAAGGATTATTAAACATTTAATATAATAAGACCAAACTATATATGATCTGAGCTAATTTGTTTTAAATTTATTTGATATTTTATTAAAAACAATTCTGAAGTCTGAAGTCCTTTGCTGCATTTTCTGAAACCTTAATTTATGCTTCTGTGTTTATTGATCGCTGTACCTCATGGCGTGGGTTTCCCCCACAGTCCAAACACATGCGCTATAGGTGAATTGAATAAGCTAAATTGGCTGTAGTGTATGAGTGTGTGTGAATATGAGTGTATGGGTGTTTCCCAGTACTGGGTTGCGGGTGGAAGCGCGTCTGCTGCATAAAACATACTCACCAGCCACTTTATCAGGTACACCTTACTAGTACCAGGTTGGACCTGCTTTTGCCTTCAGAACTGCCTTAATACTTCATGGCATAGATTCAACAAGGTACTGGAAATATTCCTCAGAGATTTTGGTCCATGTTGACATGAGCGTATCATGCAGTTGCTGCAGATTTGTTGGCTGAACATCCATGATGCGAATCTCCCATTCCACATCCCAAAGGTGCTCTATTGGATTGAGATCTGGTGACTATGGAGTCATTGTCTCAATCATTCATTCATTCTTGTCGGCTTTGTCCCTTGCGGGGTCGCCACAGCGGAATGAACCACCAACTTATCCAGCACAATTTTACGCAGCGGATGCCCTTCCAGCCGCAACCCATCTCTGGGAACTTCCACACACACATTATGGACAATTTAGCTTACCCAATTCACCTGTACTGCATGTCTTTGGACTGTGGGGGAAACCGGAGCACCCGGAGGAAACCCACGCGAGAAACACCAACTGACCCAGCCCAGCCGAGGTTCGAACCTGCAACCCAGCAACGTTCTTGCTGTGAGGCAACAGCACTACCTACTGCGCCACTGCGTTGCCTTGTCTCAATCAGTCTCAATCAATTGATACTGATTTTGAAAGAGAGATTTATAAAAAAAAATGCATCAACATATGTAGCCAATGCCTCCACTGTATTTTCACTTCACAATTTGCTCAGGTTTGTCACGACTTACTACTAACAATTTTTTTTTTTACTTTGATTTCAGACTTTATTGAAGAGGATAAGAGTGAGGATGACAAACCTGTAAACGCTGACAAAATGCCACATCTACTGACTGAAGGTATTTTTTTAATAAAAAGAAAAGACAAGAATAGTTTCACCTGCACTCAGTGTGGGAAGAGTTTGGGACGTAAAGACAGTCTTAAAATTCACATGAGGATCCACACTGGAGAGAAACCATACACATGTACTCAGTGTGGGAAGAGTTTTAGACGACTATCATCCCTTACTCAACACATGATTATTCACACTGGAGAGAAACCGTACACATGTACTCAGTGTGGAAAGAGTTTGGGACGTAAAGACAGTCTTAAAACTCACATGAGGATCCACACTGGAGAGAAACCATACACATGTACTCAGTGTGGGAAGAGTTTTGGACAATCATCATCCCTTACTCAACACATGATTATTCACACTGGAGAGAAACCGTACACATGTACTCAGTGTGGAAAGAGTTTGGGATGTAAAGGCAGTCTTAAAACTCACATGAGGATCCACACTGGAGAGAAACCATACACATGTACTCAGTGTGGGAAGAGTTTTGGACAATTATCATCCTTTACTCAACACATGAGGATCCACACTGGAGAGAAACCGTACACATGTACTCGGTGTGAAAAGAGTTTCAGTCGCATATCAGGCCTTAATATACACATGTTGACTCACACTGGAGAGAGACCATACAAATGTGATCAATGTGGCAAAACATTTTTGACCGCTTCATATCTGAAGATCCATCTTAGAGTTCATACAAAGGAGAAGCCTTATTCATGTTCTGTGTGTGGAAAGAGTTTTTCAGCACAGTCAAGTTTAAGAACACATCAGAAGATTCACACTGGTGTGAAAGAGTATATGTGCTTTGAGTGCAATGAGACTTTTTTTAGAGCTGAACAATTGAAACTGCACCAGATGATTCACACTGGAGAGAAACCCTATACATGTACTCAGTGTGGGAATAGTTTAACAAGTTCATCAAACCTTAATAAACACATGTTGATCCACAGTGGAGAGAAACCACACAAATGTGATCAATGCGGCAAAACATTTTTGAGACCTGCAGAGCTAAAGATCCATCTTAGAGTTCATACGAAGGAGAAGCCTTATTCATGTTCTGTGTGTGGAAAGAATTTTTCACGGCAGGCAAATTTAAGAAATCATCAGAAGATTCACACTGGTGTGAAAGAGTATATGTGCTTTGAGTGTGAGAAGACTTTTATTAGAGCTGACCAATTGAAACTGCACCAGAGGATTCACACTGGAGAGAAACCATACAAATGTTCACACTGCAACAAGAGATTCAATCAGTTAGGAAATCTGAAATCACATGAGAGGATTCACATTGGAGAAAAACCGTACACATGCACTCAGTGTGGAAAGAGTTTCGGACAATCATCAGGCCTTAATAAACACATGTTGATTCACACTGGAGAGAAAACACACAAATGTGATCAATGCTGCAAAACATTTTTGAGAGCTACAGATCTGAAGATCCATCTTAGAGTTCATACAAAGGAGAAGCCTTATTCATGTTCTGTGTGTGGAAAGAGTTATTCAACACAGTCATATTTAAGAAAACATCAGAAGATTCACACTGTATAAAACACTATACACTTCAAGGCAGATCAGATAACTTTCACCTCCTTGAATTATTGTTAAAACTGCTTTATTATTATTATTCATTCATTCATTTTCTTGTCGGCTTTGTCCCTTGCGGGGTCGCCACAGCGGAATGAACCGCCAACTTATCCAGCATGATTTACGCAGCGGATGCCCTTCCAGCCGCAACCCATCTCTGGGAACTTCCACACACACACATTCACACTCATACACTACGGACAATTTAGCTTACCCAATTCACCTGTACTGCATGTCTTTGGACTCTGGGAGAAACCGGAGCACCCGGAGGAAACCCACACGAACGCAGGGAGAACATGCCAACTCCACACAGAAACGCCAACTGACCCAGCCCAGCCGAGGTTCGAACCTGCGACCTAGCGACGTTCTTGCTGTGAGGCAACAGCACTACCTACTGCGCCACTGGGTTGCCTATTATTAGTATTATATTTATTATTTTGTATTATTATTGTTGTTGTCAGTGTGAGTGTATTGCAGTATCCATGCCCTCCTCTTGATCTTTTATTATTATTATTATTATTATTATTATTATTATCATTATTATATTACTATTAATAATCCATCAAATTGTTAGTTAAATTCTTCCTTTTAATATTATTCTTTCATTTTTGTTTATTATTTGTATATTATCATTATTATAGCAGCATTTCTTTTTCTTATTATTCTCATTGTTTTGCTTGCAGCACTTTATTTTTCTACTTTCCTTTTCTGTTTTTTTCCCTCCCATTTCCTTTTCTTTTACTTACTATTATTATTATTATGATTATTATTTATTATAAATTTTTGTCCTCTTCCTGATTTTCCAACCTCCCCTCACCTCCTCACTATTATCATCGATAGTTTTACTTTTACTTTTGTTACCATTATTATCATTACTATTCTGACTTGTTTTCCCTTTATCTCATTATCATTATTACAAACCATTGTCATTATTCAGGTTGCTGTAGTTGTTGTTATTGTAGTAGTAGTAGTAGTAGTAGTAGTAGTAGCAGTAGTCATGGTAGTAGTAACGATTGTATTTGTAGTTGGGATTGTTGAAGTAGTAGTTGTAGTAGTTTTTTTTTGTGTGTGTAGTAGTAGTCTGTGTAGTAGTATCAGAAGTAGATGTTGTAGTAGGAGTGATCACTGTAGTAGTATCAGTAGTAGTAGGAGACGTTGTTGTAGTAGTATCAGAAGTAGTAGATGTTGTTGATGTAGATGTTGTAGTAGTAGTGATTACTGTAGTAGTATCAGTAGTAGTAGAAGACGTTGTTGTAGTAATATCAGAAGTAGTAGATGTTGTTGATGTAGATGTTGTAGTAGTAGTGATTACTGTAGTAGTATCAGTAGTAGTAGAAGACGTTGTTGTAGTAATATCAGAAGTAGTAGATGTTGTTGATGTAGATGTTGTAGTAGTAAGTGATTACTGTAGTAGTATCAGTAGTAGTAGTAGAAGACGTTGTTGTAGTAATATCAGAAGTAGTAGATGTTGTTGATGTAGATGTTGTAGTAGTAGTGATTACTGTAGTAGTATCAGTAGTAGTAGGAGACGTTGTTTGTAGTAGTATCAGAAGTAGTAGATGTTGTTGATGTAGATGTTGTAGTAGTAGTGATTACTGTAGTAGTATCAGTAGTAGTAGAAGACGTTGTTGTAGTAATATCAGAAGTAGTAGATGTTGTTGATGTAGATGTTGTAGTAGTAGTGATTACTGTAGTAGTATCAGTAGTAGTAGGAGACGTTGTTGTAGTAGTATCAGAAGTAGTAGATGTTGTTGATGTAGATGTTGTAGTAGTAGTGATTACTGTTGTAGTATCAGTAGTAGTAGAAGACGTTGTTGTAGTAATATCAGAAGTAGTAGATGTTGTTGATGTAGATGTTGTAGTAGTAGTGATTACTGTAGTAGTATCAGTAGTAGTAGGAGACGTTGTTGTAGTAGTATCAGAAGTAGTAGATGTTGTTGATGTAGATGTTGTAGTAGTAGTGATTACTGTAGTAGTATCAGTAGTAGTAGAAGACGTTGTTGTAGTAATATCAGAAGTAGTAGATGTTGTTGATGTAGATGTTGTAGTAGTAGTGATTACTGTAGTAGTATCAGTAGTAGTAGGAGACGTTGTTGTAGTAATATCAGAAGTAGTAGATGTTGTTGATGTAGATGTTGTAGTAGTAGTGATTACTGTTGTAGTATCAGTAGTAGTAGGAGACGTTGTTGTAGTAGTGTCAGTTGTAGTAGATGTTGTAGTAGTATCAGTATTAGTAGACGTAGTAATAGTAGTTGTTGTGGCTGTAGTAGCAGCAGCAATAGTAGTTGTAATATTAGTAACTTTCTATAGTAGCAGTTGGTGTAGTACTTGTGATTTATTATTATTGTTGTTGTCAGTTATTACTGTTGTCCTTTCTCTTTACTGTCATCATTACTATCATACATTATTTGCATTGTCACTCTCTACCACTGATTGGTTTCTTTCTATTTGTTTATTTATATCTATGACACTTGCTTCATTTATTGACTGTTATTGTCCCTTATGTATGTAATCTGACCTGACCATGTTACCTTTACATGCGCACACACACACACACACACACACACATATACACGCACCTTACCAGTACCTGACTTTATTGTTGTTGTTTTTGTTTTTCGTTGTTGTTTTTATGTTTTATTTTCTCTGTTTTTGTATGATCCCAATTTGTGTACCTTTTTGCATACTCTAATAAAAAAAAATAAAAAAAATCAGTGTCTGAGGAGTTTCACATCTATGTCACACCTTAGCCCTTTAACTACTCCACCAAGAAAAACAAATCGTATTGCATTTCTTAAAGGTGCTGTATGTAAGTTTTTGATTCTTCTAAAGCATAAAAATACCATAATATGTTTGCAGATATTTAAGAAACATCCCAAGTGAACATACTTGTTTAACTGAAAAACAATGCTGAAGTCAGATATTCTGCTTTGAAAATGGGTTTTCCGTGCCGGAACGCTGTCTCTGTTTAGGTAAAGTTAACCTGCAGAATGCCAGTTTAGCCAATTATATTTCAGCACTCCGGGTTGCCTTGTTGGAAAACAGCGTATTTCATTCATTCATTCAGAAAGGCTCTGAAAGCATGCGCCCGTGACCGAAATGGACAGTATCAGACGTCGAAATGAGACAGATTCAGTTCCACATGAGGTTATTAATTAGCAAATGATATAAATATTACGAACGTAAACATTAGGTGAGCAGATTACATTGTAATCTCGTGTCCTAACAACACGCAAACAGCAGTTTGACTCTTTGCACCAGACGAAACAGGACAAAAATGTAAATACAGCCTTTCAGAAGCACAGAATAAGCACTCACTCACGAAACGGTAAGGTTTAGAATCCATTCAAACTCACAGTTAGCATGTAGCACTGAATAAAACACACGAGGCTTACCTGAGGTGCACTGTCATAGGTTTCACATGTTGAGCTGTGAGAAATAGAAACCGTTTCTAATATCTCAATTCGAGGTGTTGGTTAGAACTAAAACTCCTTTTAATATGGAACATAATTCCTTCTACCGCGTGTCGTTGATTTTATTTAGAACACGGTTTAAATCACTCGCTCCTGTGTTTAAATCACTCGCTCCTGTACTCAATCTCTGGCATCCCACGCGTGTTTTTATTTTGATCTAGGAGTGCAATACCCAGTTCAACCACTGGGTGTCAAACTTACATACTGCACCTTTAACTCCTGATGTTGCTATTAACACACTCTGTGTATTTTTTTTTTCAACACATCCCATAATTTCTAAAATATCAGCCTCTACCAAATGGTAAGTTTATGGTAAAAGTACCGGAATTAATACATACACTTCGTATTTTCAGATTTTTCATAGTATAAGACCAATTAAAAAACAAATATTCATAATAAAACATTTTGAATGCAAAAATTTTTTTTTTTTTTTTTTTTTTTTTTTACAATAAAACCAAAATCAAGTGTAGTAGTGCAACAGGGTGTTTGTTTGATTTTATTTATTTATTTTTTTTGTAAACCAACAGTGCTGTGTGTGTAAACATTATTTTAAACAGTCATGCTTTAAATGACTAACACAGTCATTATTTAAAACAGTAAAAACATGGTCAACCATCTGGTAGAGCGGCAGTCAAAGTCTTAAATGACACATGTAAATCAGTGGATTTATAAAAAGTGACTTCTTGTGTCTTTCTGCAGGACTCAGGAGTCCTGGATTTATTTTGTGGCAGCTTTGTTTGTACAGTAAAGCGTCAGGTCAGATTGTGTGTAACCGCTGTCATAAAGCAGTGATTTTCTATTTCCACTAGATGGCGCTTGAGTACTTTAAACTTGTTTCTTAATAATAGGTTTAATAACAGCTAGCTTGTAAGGATTTGGAACATGGCCTAAAGATAACGAAGAGTTGATAACATTAAGGAGAGGTTCTCCTATAATAGGTATCAGTTCTTTCAGTAATTTTGTTGGAATTGGATCTAACATACATGTAGCTGATTTAGAGCTATTTATAACTTTATCTAGCTCTTCCTGTTCTATGGTTTTGAAGTATTGTAGGTTATTTTGATTCAGTTGAATGTTTACTGGATCTGGAGTATAAGGCTGTGCAGAAAGTTTAACATCATCTATTTTCTGTCTAAAGCCTTCTATTTTGTCACTGAAAAAATTCATGAAGTCATCACTACTAATTTGTAGGGGTGTAACGATACACTAAAGGCACGATTCGGTTCGGTTCACGGTTTTGGAGCCACGGTTCGGTTCGGTTCGGTTTCTGTTTGCTGTGGGGTTAGGGTTGATGTCATCTTAACAGCAATGCTAAGGAACAATAGATTCACTTAATAACAAGAACAACTAAACATTTTCTTTATTAACTTTGCCATCACATTTTAGTACAGTCAGGATACCAGAGTAAACAACAAAAATGAAATAAATACCTCCAATATAGAGTAGTCAGAAAAAACAATTCTCTTTAGTGCAGCCATCTTAAGAAAGTAAACTCAAATTAAATAAATAACTGCAGTGTAGACTATAGTGAAAGATAAACAGGCTTGTCCTCTCTAAGAACATATGAAATCTTCAGTTAATTTCAGTTAAGATGAACACAGTTTCCATAAGTATATTTAACTGATAAATGTCAATGGCTCTGCATACAATGACTTTATCTTGCTGGAGTCTATAGCCGCCTCCCCAGCCAACATTTTCACGTGGGCCCCAAGTGGGATTTTTGTGGGCTGTCACTTGGGCCCTGCATGGGCAACCCAGATGGGACCCGTACATTTTTGTCCTCTGGCTCCACTTGGGCCCCGTGTGTGTTGAACCATATGGGCCCAGGATGGGTTCATAGTGGGCTTTAGGTGGGCCCCATATAGGTTTTCATTAAAGGGGCTCACCTGGGTCCCAAATGGGCTCTAATAACTGGGGCCAGGGTGGGCCACAGACAAAACACTTATGGGGCCCAGATGGGTAATTACATACAACCCACTTATAGCCCCTATATGGGCTTTCTGTGGGTCCCCAGTGGGTCAGAACTGGGCCCTGTTTATATTTCTATATTCATTACTGTAGATGTGCTACTATGCAAAATACAATTTCTAACCTCGTCACCTTTAAGTAACAATGTTCCAGTAAAGCTGTACCTGTCATAATACATAATACATTTACATAATATTTCTACAGTGAAAAAAATGACTTTTAACTCAGAATGTGGAACTCATTTTTTATTGATCATGCAAGTTATTTTATAAAAACATTTTTTTAAATGACTAAACAGGGATGAGGATTACTCGTGGGCATGTGTCAACCCCTCAGCTTTAATTCGATTTCATTTTTATGTAGATTGTGTCAAAGCAGCTTCACACAGAAGTTCTTGTAAACGTAAACTGTCAGTTCAGTTTTCAGAGTTCAGTTTAGTTCAGTTCAATGTAATGTAAATGTCACTGCTGAAAGTTCAAACACTGGAGCAAATCTATCGATGCCCAGCTCCACAAATCCCAAACCAAGCAAGCCAGTGGCGACAACGGCGAGGAACAAACTTCACCAATTGACCAAAGTGATGGAAAAAAATCCTCAAGAGAAACAAGGCACAGTTGGGCATGACCATTTCTCCTTTGGCCAAACTTATTATATAGACCTGCAGTCTAGGCACAGGAGGCTGGTGAATGCTGTGCGTCCTTCGTGGAGAAGCTGGAGGTGTGAGGAGGTCCCTGGCGGGTGTCCAAGGGAGCCCATGGGATCAATACAGAGACTCGACTATCCCTGGGGTCTTTCAGGAATCAGTCCCACGCTCTCCACTCCTCCATGACCACCACAGCATCTGCTCAGGATATAGCCTGGTCCAGGATTATGGAGACCTCGAGATAAAGAGAAACAGAATGCTGTTCAAATTATAACAGAAACTAAACAGAAAAAAACACAGAAAAGGCAATTATTTTTTAAGTGCAATCAAAACATTAACAAAAAAATCTCTTACAAAGCATGCATTACTATAAGTAAGCCATCCAAGTATTAATTGCAAGTACACTTTCACTTAAAGAGATAGGGAATTAAACATGCAGTTGAAAAAGAAACATTTATATTACACATTATAGATTGTAATCCCTAATATTCTGTTGTTACACTCAGTGGCCCCAAAAAAATAATATTAATTTGCAACATTAGTAAACTGTTCTTCAGTAAATTACCAGATTGAATTTGATCTATTTTAATGTGCGATCACAGAAAAGGGGATTAACAGTAACATAATCATAATGATGTAGGCCATAAGTTACAAAAATGGGGGTCCCGGCCCATATATCCATATGTACAGTATAGCAGCACTGTTGAGCATTGAGCATTAGTGTGTTACCACTGACACACTGCAAGTACAGTGGAGCTACTGATGGTTTTGTTGTATTTACGTTATTATATTTTTCAACATATCAGAATACAAACATTTTTTTTTATTTAAAATATAGGGTCGGTATATTGGCAGTGTGTGATTTTAATAACAAATGGCCTATTTTTTGTTACTTTATTTAAAATAATATAGGCCATTAATTCTGCTAAAAGGTATGTGGTTACAGTAATAAACATATATATAATATTTGTCATCCTTGCCACAAGCTTACTAGAGTGATACTAAGATTAAGTGTTAAGTAGGCTATAAAAATCATTTGGGGAAAAAAGGTCACATACAATAAAGTTGGAAACCACTTGTTTAGGCAACTACAAAGGTGATAATTTTATATATTATCAAAAATTGAAGATATTACCATAAATTTTTTTTAAAATACATACAGGTTGTATATTAAGGACACTTTAAAGAACCTACAATAGTTTTCACAGAGTGACAGCTACTTCCAAACTCAAACTATAAAGCATTTGTGTATGCTCACCTGACAGCATACCTGCCAACACTCCCGTTTTTCCCGGGAGTCTCCCGTATTTCAGACCCGTCTCCCGTATTGTCGTCTCCCTGAATTTCGCGGAACCAAATGTTGGCAGGTATGCCTGACAGACAGGTGCAAAGTCAAAGGTAAGCATTTAATATATATATTTTATTCATTGTTTTGTCAATCTAATGCCAATTTCATTGTTTCAAATTACAAAACTATTCAAATGAGAATTGTGTTAAATTGGATTATTGACAAGTGTTACTTAACAAAACTAAACATTTAAGACAATTGATTTTCTAAGGCAGATTTGCATAATGTATTTGCTAAAATACTCTCCTGACCTCTGAACTGCTATCTGCATTTTGAATTTTATAATACTGAATTTGATTAAGACTTTTTTTTTAATCTCATATTTAAAGTAAATAGATATCTGGAGTCTAGGGATTTATGTCTAAAAAATCTGCCTCGAAAATAAAATTACCTTAAATTTCAAATGTTCAATATTCAAGTTATAATAATCAAATTCAACACTAGTTTTATTGATAGATACTTTACATATATATTTAATAACACTTAGAAAATCACTAAATCAATCAATATTTTCAACACCAATCTTTTATGCAACTTGCATATCTGAATGCACTGACCTCCATTCAAGATCCTGCTGGGCTGTCAAGGCAGTTCGCTGTTTTCCACTGAAATATTTTTTTAAAAAGAAAGACAAAAGAACAACAAATGATCAGAGGAATGAAAAAAAAGAAACTTCACTCTTCAAAACAATTGTGAAAAATGTGTTGTTGTTTCAATTGATTCGTTTTTATATTAATTATTTGAGGCCTGTGTCTCTTAATGCTAGCAATGCAAGTATCCTGAACTGCAGTGCTAAAGAATTTTAAAACTTTATACAAAGAAATTATTTGTAAATAATTACACTAATAGTAAAAATTATAATAAAAGACCTCAATGTAATGTACAATTTTAAATAATGTAATGCTAGGTTGGTTATTATTACCCCTTATGGTAACACTTTATATTAACTACACACTATGAATCATTCATTAAGCATTAGTATCTAGTGAATTCATTATTTGTTAAGCATTAACTCTACATTATTAAACGTTAGTAAGCAGTTTATAACTGCAGCTACAAATGCTCTATTCTTGACTAATAATAACCGCATTTATAATGTGCTTAATAATTGTACTTTCATAACTTGTGACTGGTTGATTTTTCATTACTGAATTAAATATTGCATTATTTACAAACCATTTGTATTTAAGAGCAGTTGGTGACTTTTAAGATCAATCAGAATGAGTTAGTAAATGATTATTAAACTATTGAAATTAACATTTATATATCTTATTATTCAGACATACAGTAATGGTTACTATACATGGTAATACATGCTTTGTTAACTTAACTTCATGCAGTTTTGTGACCTAATCTAAAGACCAAATCTTATCTAAAAAGTAAAATTACTGTAAATTTTAAACATTGCTGAATAACGAGTGTCAAAATATAATATAAAATTGGATAAAACAACAATATAATAATTTAACAATATAATAGGATGCAATGTTTAAACAGTACAGTAATTTTATTTTACATAAGGTTGCAAAGATTTATTTTTTATTTGATACAGTTTCATTTGTGTATCTTCAAATGAATATGAATGAATAATGTTGTTTATATTCTTATTCCTGTTTAGAACTGAGTACTTTAGTAGTCATTTATAAGGGATTTATAAAGCAAAAATAGTCCTCCCTTTAGATAGGGTCACAAAACTGGATGAAGTTGAGTTAATAAAGCATTTATTAACATACAAATTAACTATTAGTATATGCCTGAATAATAAGAATTATAAATGTTAATTTGAATAGTTTATTAATCATTTACTTTCGTATTCTGAATTATCTTAAAAACAACCAACTATGCTTAAATAACTGGTTTGTAAATAATGCAAAACTTAATTTAGTAATAAAAAAATCATTAGCAAAGTATGAAAGTACAATTATTAAGCACATTATACATGTGGTTTTAAGTGAAGAATACAGCATTTGTAGCTGCAGTTATAAACTGCTTACTAACGTTTATTAATGTAGAGTTAATGTTTTACAGATAATGAATTCACTAGATACTAATGCTTAATAAATAGTTCATGGTGTGTAGTTATTATGGTGTTACCGACCCTATTTGTAGATCTTATATGGTATTACCTTCCTATAAATAATTATTAAATTAATATTATATGAATAATATATATAATATTATTTTTGGTTTAAACACTTGTTTTTATACAACAAAGACATATCTTTACGAGAGAATGAAGCTTAAATCTTTAAAGAAATTGAAGATTCAACCCAAATCTTTTTACTGAAAATTATTTAGCCTGGTGACCTCATTATTATACCAGAATGAGCCATATCAGTCAGCCAAAAACATATCGCCACATATTAGACCGTCGTGAGACAGGTTAGTTTTACCCTACTGATGTGGGCCGTTGTTGCGCTAGTAATCCCGCTCAATACGAGAGGAACCGCGGGTTCAGACATTTGGTTCGTGCGCTTGGCTGAGAAGCCACTGTCGCGAAGCCACCATCTGCGGGATTATGACTGAACACCGCGAAGTCAGAATCCCGCCTAAAAGGCAACGATACCGCAGGGTCGTCGGATCTCCGATAGGCCCGGGGTAGCCGGAAAGCCCCTCTCCGGAGGAGAGCCGCTCGTGACCGGAACCGGGGGCGCGGCAAGAACGAGTGCCTCTCTTCCAGTGACGCACCGCATGTAAGCCGGTCCATTACCGGATTTATGCAAAGTTAAGCTAACGGAATAGATATGGAATAGACTGAAGAAATGGAAACGTTAACGTTACAACTAACGTTAAGCTAAACAGTTTAGCTCTAGGAGAGTTGTAAAAGAGCTTATTAGAAATTATAAAAGTGGACTGTTTCTTTAACGTAAGTCCCCTCAGGAAACAACGACCGAACAGGGATAAGGACATGGATTAAAAAAATTAAGTCTATAACATCAGATATTTGAGAATAACATTAGACTGCTAAATTTGACCAATTTAAAATAGCTTATAATCTTCCTTCATCAGGCCTTTCACCATTGTTCAGAGGGCGCGTGACGAGATTAAACTAATGAAAGACATTATCCCGATATAGAAAACTTGAAAGTTAACATATAATTTAACAACATAATTTGACTAACTGAAAAAAAAACGAAATGCACAACTTACCTTGAAAGTTTACTTGAGCGTTTCTCCTTCAGTCAAGCAGTCAGTTCGTCGTAACTCCGAGTCAGTCCGTGAGGAGAGTGGCAACCGTTTCTTCTTCTTCTTTTTTCAAATGAGAAGGCGCGAAGGCACGACGCCAAGTGATTGGATGATGCACAACGGAAGTGTTTTTATATTATTAGAAATAATGCGATATTTAATTAATCGGTTTAATTAAATACGTGTATAATCTCCCATATATTTTAGAATGATCTAGGATTAGCCTACATTACATATATAATTAATAATAATAATAATAATAATTATTATTATTAGTAGTAGTAGTAATATCATTATTGAGAAATGACTCCTATTTAGCATATACAAAATATCCAATATCACAATCTTATGTACATAAATGTGATATGAAATACTTAACATTTTATTTAAAAAATGGTTGGGCTGTTATTATAATTGTACAAAAGCAAACACACTGCAAAAAAAAAGAAAATTAATTTAAATTAACTGTCTAATTTTGCCCATATGTGGCCCATTTAGGACCCACAAATATAGTATGTGGGCTGCCTAACTGGGACCCACAACCTTATTCAACTGGGGCCCATATTCAGCCCAACAAAATGCCCACTCTGAGCCCATGCCCAGTTGACACCCACAAAGCCCAGGAAAATCCCATGTGGGGCCCACGTGGACATGTTGGCTGGGTCACTCCACCCCAGGACGCGTTAATGTCGCAAAACGCACTAAATCGCACTTCAGCAGCGGCTATTTGAAAGCCCACATAAAGATCTGCACTTGAGCGTGTATATTTGAGGGCGTGCAAGAAGTTTTGCGCACGAACAGAGGAAATCGGCGCGCAAGCAAAGAGAATACACTGCAGTTTTGTCTGAAACTAATGTTACGGTTCTAGCTGGTTGTATTTTAGCCTCCCGTTCGCTCTCTCTCTCTCTCTCTCTCTCTCTCTCTCTCTCTCTCTCTCTCTCTCTCTATCTCTCTCCGTGCCTGTCATTTCTGTATTTCCACCTTCACGACAGCTAATTGGTCAGGAGAATGATCTGTCATTACTGGGCGACTTGGCGCGGGGATATAAAAAGCCGGTCAGGAAAAGCAGGAGAGCGCATCTTCCTTTGATCTCGTTTTTCGTGTATTTTGTCAACATGATTATGATTTTCGTTGTTTTTGCTTAACTTTCGTTTGGGCAAAATTATTTAGCATTACTTTTGCCCACTTTGAGATATTTTGTGATTTTTGTACATTTTTAATTTGATTGATTTGTTTGTTAGTTTTTGGCTCAGCTATTGTTGGCTGTTTCCCGTTACATTGAGCTATACCTCCTCAAGTTCTCTCTTTTCTTAGAGTAAGGTGGATAGGGAAGATGTCTTACGACTTCCATTTTGCAAACACATAGAAAATGTATAGTTAAAGACATCAGGTAAGAGGTGAACGTCATATTTGTATTTATTTCATTCTACAGTTCAATATAGGGAAGAATGCGGTTAACGGCGCTGAAAACTGCAATGTCAATATATTGCCTGCGCGCCTATTCTCTCCGTCCATGCACAAAACTCCTGCGTGGCCCCATATATACTCCGCTCAAGTGCGCCTTAGTGTGTTTATGTAACATGTATGTCTCCAACCTTCATTAGAAATATTTATGAATGTCTCCAATAGACCCAAGCGGCATAAATGCTCCCTGTAAAGTGAAACGGCTATAAAGTCCAGCAAGACAACGTCATCTATACATTTTAAAGTATTATAAAGCATTATCTGTTATCTATAAAGTATAGTTATGGAAACTGTGTTCATCTTAACTGAAAGCGGTCGTATTTGCCAGCCTCACACGCTGCATGCACCTGTCAGTCAGTTACTGATGCGTGATGCGTAAACACACTAAATCGCACTTCAGCTGCGTGTTTTTGAAAGCGCACTTGAGCAGAGTATATATGAGGGCACGCAAGAATCCCGTGCACCAACAGAGAAAATCGGCGCGCAAGCATCAGTCAGTGGCGGGGTGAATTTTGGTGTGGCGCCCTGCCATGGAAGAATGAATGTAGCGGACACCATGCAGCAATCCAGTGATCGCGCACTCACATGACATGACATGCACTTGGAAAATACTAACTTTAGAATATAATATTTAGAACAAAACCTCATTACTAATACAATTTAATCAAATGTGATCAAATAAATATGTGCTTAAATTTGGTTTAATTAGTTAGAGACAAGTGACGTCAACCTCAACAATGGGCAGCAGGGGGCGTGAGAGTATCGCGGTACGCCACTAGAGTTTCGCGATTCGTATCGTGGTTGGTGTATTGCGATATTTCGGTTCGGTTCGAAGTATCGTTACACCCCTACTAATTTGCGGTGGGACATTTTGTTCCAAAGATGATCGATTATTTGTTAGTTTAGCAATGGTGTTAAATAAAAATCTCGGATTGTTATGATTATTTTCAATCAGTTTGCGGAGGTGCTCGGCCCTGGCAGATTTAAGAGCCCTCCTATAGCTGGACATACTGTCTTTGTACGCAATTCTAAAAACCTCTAAATTAGTTTTTTTCCATTTACATTCCAGAGCACGGGTTGCTGTTTTGAGGGCGCGAGTATGATTATTGTACCATGGTGTAGTTTTATTCTCCCTAGCCTTTTTTAATTTGATGGGTGCCACTGTATTAAGTGTGCAAGTAAAGATGGCATCCATACTGCTGGTTACTACATCAAGGTCATTTGCGTTTGCGGGTGTATTTCGAAATAAAGAGAGATCAGGTAAGTTATTTATGAATTCATCCTTGGTGGACGGAACAATAGTTCTACCAGGGCGGTATATTGGTGCAGATCTGCCAATTTGAGGTAAACGCAGCTTATATAGCAAGAGGTAGTGGTCCGTAACATCATCACTTTGTGGTATAATGTCTACATCAAAGACCTCAATTCCATAAGACAATATTAGATCTAATGTATGCTTTAAGCAATGGGTTGGACCAACAGCGTTTTGTTTTATCCCAAGTGAATGTAATAGTCACTTATTATAGTCACATATATACTGCATATAGGTTTCATATATGTGCATATATTCTCATATAGGTTCTTTCCATGTGGGAAGTTCAGTTCCAATACTCAGGACTGGAAGAACAGAGGACGCATGACAGGACCCGGATGTGTTCTTGATGTCAAGGATGCATTGAATTTAATATACCCTATTATTTGGAGTTTGGAGATATAAGTTGTTTATCTCAGGATTTTCCACATGAACGTTTTAATAAAGGGATAAACACGTGGAAAGGTGTTTATTTGCTGAAATTCATACTTTAGTCTGCTTTATTTGTATTGTGCAAAGTAGATTTGTAAGGCTTTTGTATGTTCTCTGTTCTCGCAGTCTTCAGAGTTTGTTCTTCTGAGGTAACTTCACAAGGCCGTTCTCCACAAGAACACAAGTCTATTCTCTGCATGTTTGGTATTGAGAAACAGCCCTATAGAAACTATTAAGCAGGAGCTAAACTGTGCAGAGTGTAGTGTCTGGGTGGTTTAATGACATTAATTGTAAAAGACACAAAACTTCACTTACATATTGGGATATTCCTTTACTTGCACAAATGTCTATTAGCGATGAGAAGAAGCGTAAGACAAGGGAGGCATCTCCAACAGAGAGTTTGAAGAGGTTGAGGATGATGTATTGAAATGGGGTCAGCCATCTGCTGCTGCTAAAGGAGGATTTGGTCTCTTTTTGACACTTTTAACAAACTGCTACAATTGCAATCTGGAAGAAGCATGAAGAAATCCTTCGCCAGCTAAAAAATATGGCTTTGGACAAGCATGACGAACTGCCCAAATGTTGATTAACATCTTTTAGATATATACTACTAGCTATCTAGATATAGATATACTCAAGCATATCAGTAATAACTTATGCAACGTATAACATCAAATGCACACCTGTATTCAAAGGCTTGAATACTGTATAAAATGCTGGGACATACAATCCAGCAGCACGCTTAAACAGACTTCTGTGTATTGTAAGTCTTCAGCCCTTTATTCTCAGCGGAGAATGAAGTAAATTATTTTTGTTTTGTTTATCTTCTTGCTTGGATTTATTTTGTTAATAAAAGTGTATTTTAATTAATTTTCTTCCTGGAGTGGATGTCGGCTTCATTCGCTGAACCCAGCAAGATACCTTGTGGTAAGGTATGAATCTGATTGGCCCATTGGAGGTGTCTACTGGTGAATGAAGGTTCACTGCATGTTCAGTCTTTTCAGTGCACAATGTTGAAGTAGTTTAAATTGAACTCCTATTTGATCCCAATTTGAATATGAGATGATTTATAATATGAATATATTTATCTTTGTTTTATCTGACTCCAATCATAAAACATTAAGAAGATTATTTCAATATGTAATTTAGATGAATGTTTAAACCTTTTGTCTTTACTCGTAACTATATGCTTTTGTTCATTCGGGTGCTCAGGACGCTCAGAGGAATCGCCTCGGCCAGTGCTGTATCTCACCGTCACACTATCATCAATCTTGCTTATTAAACCGAGGTAATTGACTGATACGTTTAGACGGCCGCTCCTATGCTTGCTCATTCTAAAGTATTTTTGATTAGTCCCCTTAGATGTACACTCTTGAGTTAAAGGTCATCTTATTTCTAATCAGAGGTTATGGCCATTAGTATAAATATACCTGACTACTGTTCTCTATGATCATTTTGGCTTAGCTAAGGTCATGGATTCTCATGTACACTTAATATAAAACAACACTACTTTCAGACAATGGTCAGGCACCCTATCTAGGTTAGTTGTGCAACACCTTGTTGCCCTAGATGGAAATAAGTCCTTTTCCATCCAAGTACACTTGAATCAATATCAAGAGTCAGTCGGATCCCTAAAATACAGTTAGTGTGCCCCAATGCTCCATCTCAACTGGACTTTAGTCCACCAGTCGGGGCTTTATGGCAGAGTGGCCAGACGGACGCCTCTCCTCAGTGCAAGACACATGAAAAAACACCTGAAGGACTCAAGATGGTGAGAAATAAGATTCTCTGGTCTGAAGAGACCTTTTGGCCTTAATTGTAAGCGGTATGTGTGGAGAAAACCAGGCACTGCTCACCACCTGTCCAAAACAGTCCCAACAGTGAAGCATTGAGGTGGCAGCAACATGCTGTGGGGGTGTTTTTCAGCTGCAGGGAAAGGACAACTGGTTGCAATTGAGGGAAAGATAAATGAAGCCGAGTACAGGGATATCCTGGACAAAAACCTTCTCCAGAGTGCTCAGGACCTCAGACTGGGCTGAGCCCAAAATAATGAAGGAGTGGCTTCACAACAACTTAGTGACTGTTCTTGAATGGCCCAGCCAGAGCCCAACTGAGCATCTCTGGAGAGACCTAAAAATGGCTGTTCACCAACGTTTACCAACCTGACGGAACTGGAGAGGATCCCCAAATCCAGATGTGAAAAACTTGTTGCATTTTTCCCAAAAAGACTCATGACTGTGTTAGATCCAAAGAGTGCTTCTACTAAATACTGAGAAAGGGTCTGAATACTTATGACCATGAGATATGTAAGTCTTTTTTTTCTGAACAAAAGATCAACAATTCTGTGTGTTTTTCTGTCAATATGAGGTGCTGTGTGTACATTGAGGAACAAGTTAACTTAAATTATTTTAGCAAATGACTGCAATACAAGGCCGAAGGAAAATGAATATATATTTATGTGTGTGTGTGTGTGTGTGTGTGTGTGTGTGTGTGTGTGTGTGTGTGTGTGTGTGTGTGTGTGTATAGAAAGTAAAGAATAAATTTTTACAGAACTAATGTTTTTTTTTATGCAAAAAAGATAGGTCTGCTTTTAAAATATACATTAAGAATATGCATGTACCGAGGCCGGATTAACGTAAGGGCTAGATGGGGCTGAAGCACCAGGGCCCACGGAAGAAGGGGGCCCTTGATTGGCTGATGAATTAATTTGGACTATGACGCGGGAAACTCTTTGCGTTATGCTTTCTCTTGTCTATAAGTATTCCTTTCGGTTCGCTGCTGTTCAAAAACAGTGACGCCGGTGCTAAACTGGAGCTCGAGTGGCCGTAGCCCAATCAGAATATTGAATAGCCCTGTTTTAGTCACCCATAGGGGTGATCAGATGTCCCAATTTTTCCAGGACAGTCCCTTATTTCGGCATTACCGTAAGAACCGTCCAGTCAAAGGTAGGCTAACCAAGCTCGTAGTGGAACAAAAAATAAAATTCAAACAGTCTTCATCATTGATACACTTGTACATGTAGTAACAGGAGCTGGGATAGGCAGAATCATGTTGAATGGACTCATAACTAAAGCGCTTTCTCGGCCGCACGGCGGTTACAGCTGGACTCAAACCGGTGCGCGCCCACACTATCCTTCCATCACACAAAAAAACCTGAGACAGTGTGCGAACGAATCAAATAGCCTACACGAGCAGTTATCAAAATATCTATCCTTGCGGAGTATCTATCTCAAGTAAATACACTCGGTTATGCTTTACAGTCATAGATGCTTTACAGTAAGTCTAACGGTGCTTTCACATATGTGGTTCGGTTCATTTGGTCCGGACCAAGGGCAACAAATGATACATTGTAGCATTTTTCTGCCGTTTTGGGTCCCTTTCACACCACACTGATTGCTTTGGTCCGAACCAGTTGAAACGAACCAAAATGCAGTCATGTGACAAAATCTACATCACTCACTGGCCAGATGTTATTGAACGTATTTCCTAAACTGCTTTTCAATTGACTCTATGCACGACTTCTTCCGCGTTTGCGGTTAGCCCGCATGACAACTTCCGGTGCAGCACGGCGATCGCTTTAAGCGGATGGCGCAGCTGAGGATCATAGATTACACTCGCTGTTTCTAGGAGTTTGCTCGGATTATCGTTAATGACATTAAATTAATCATGAGACAGAGAGCTGTCACACCAAGCAGCAAAGAAGAGAAGAGGTTCAAATTCTACATTTCGAGTTACATTCATCATTTTGAGGGTGAGGATCATGCTATATATACGAATTGCAATTGAACACTAGCTGTGTCCGTTTCTCACAGTTCATATCGATTTTTATGTTATATTTTAATTACCTGCATCATGTCTATCCATCCATCCGTCCTTAATATCCATAAGTATGAACTAGTAGGAGTTATTAACTATAGGTTATAGTTTCCAGGTTTCCTGCAAGGATGGAGTGACAGAAGAGATCAGCATGACGTGTTTCAGGTCGATGATGAAGTCAGAGAAGCTGCATAGTTTGAAAGGGAGGTTATTTATTCTTAGGATGACATGATGAACCAGCTTACCTACAAAGACATCACAATGTTTCAGAAGAAGCTGACCATTTCTTTCTTTTCATCTTTCTTTTTACTTTTACCTGTCAAAGTGACTACAGATCTGAACAAACACACTCACACAACTTCATATTTAACAATTGTTTAATGTTGTATTTTTACACATCGCTGTAAGGGAAATGTTTAACATTTTGTCAAATTATTTATACTGCAGTGAAAATGTCTAAAGTTATGTTTTTACATTACTGCTGTGCAAATGTCTAGTTACTTATATTTACATATTTCAGGGTTTTTCCTTGTTCAAAATAAGTTGGAGGTGGTATCCCATTCATTACATTTTTGTGACTTGAAATAAATGCAATTTGCATTATTCTTGTAATCTTATATTAAAAACATTATATTTTTTTTAAAAGGCTAACATCAAATGTAATTAAATACAACTAGTGATTGAGCATCACTTGGAGTCTGACAGTAGTTGCCTGCCTGATTTTTTGTCAAAAGACAGAAGTGGTACATTTGATGGAGGTAAGCACTGCATAATTCCCTATGCACAAAAGCCCCTGCTTATTTACACATGCAGTGCAAGTATCTAAAGTTGTTTATATTGTTCTGTAATATATGTTTAAATGATTATGTTGAAAATGAATGTTTATTATATTGACAACTTTATATTCCTGCAGTGCAGGCAACAACATATAAACTATGTACAGTGTGTGTTTATATAATTATATAATTTTTACATAAATAAATTTAGGTTCATCATCTACTCTTTAATCTTTAGCTCAAGCTTTTACTAATGGGCAGAAGGCAAGCCATTGTATAAATCTGGTTGATGCTCGCTGCAATAGAAAGAGATGATGATCGTCCAGCTTGTGTTGCTTCATGCTGCGGATGAGACGCTCTGTGTGGACCCTCACCCGTGCGATGGACGGTGTCTCCCTCACACTTGCTCTTACTCTGGGCACATTACTCTGGATGTTGTAGGATGCAAGTTGTGAACCTAAATCAGATGTAATGCGTGTAGATGTATAAATCAGAAAGAAATGTATTAGATTTTGCATATAAATACTTGTGCTTAACACATTTTGTCTATTACATGACACTAGAATGTTTAGTGTGTGTGTGTGTGTGTGTGTGTGTGTGTGTATATATATATATATATATATATACTGCAATTTATTGAAGTTCATGACGGTTAATTCTACAGTATGTTGCTGCATTCATTAACAGAAAGTTGTAAATACTACAATATTCATTCATTTACTTTTCGGCTTAGTCTTATTAAATGCTACAACATATGCAGTATAATACAATTTACTATAGTATGGTTAAAAACGTAATATTATATAATATAAAATACAATTACAACTTGTTACTTCTTTCATCTGGGTTAAATTCTAGTACATCATTTTTTATCGTACCTTTAGAGCCCTATAACATCACCAAAAGCAGCATCGAAGCAGTCTCCTTTCAGTCACTCCACCTCTTCACGGAGACTGTCAGCCTGATCTGGTGTATTATTCATCTGCAGTTGGTTGTGGAACTGAACAATAATGATGTTGCAGATGCTGGGCATCCACTGGCACATGATTCTCATTAATTTAAGGGTAAAAATCTCTTTTTTGCCATGCTTCGATGCATTTAGGTCTTGCCGCTATTAGATTTCGCTGTAGAACGCGCTATGCGGAAATCGAGACACTGGCTAATATTCTACGGGAAATACGTCAGCAGAGTTCGTGCATAGAGTCAATTGGTCAGAATTCACGTGGAACTACCGCAAATAAACAAACCGGCAGACACACAATGTCACTGCGCTGGCTGATGCAGTATCCCTGGTCATAGTATACTATGTAGTTTGTATACGTCACTTTAGACAAACTATACATTTCGAGAATGAAGCGCGGCTGGAAAACAATGTTTTAATGCATTGCAAAGGCGAAGGCATTAGGAGGAGGCGTGAATTAATTTAGCTAAACTGCGACATGGTCATCTTCCGCAAATATCACCAATGATCCATCAGGTAATGTTTCTCTCTCTCTCTCTCTCTCTCTCTCTCTCTCTCTCTCTGTTTAAAACTGTTGGTAAAGCGCTGTCAACAAATATTTTTCCTCCAAACCCCATAAGATAGACAGCGCATCGGCCTACGGCAGCTGGATTAGTCCAAAAGGCGCAGTATTTTTTGCGGTTTGGTCTGTTTTAGTTTGGATCACGTTCTTACCACAAACGATCCGCTCCAGGGTTCGTTTGAAAGCGTACCGAGACCACCTCTTCAAGCAGGTCTCGGTATGCTTTTTTGGTCCGCTTTTGGTGTGCACCCGAGTGCGATTGCTACGTTCTCACCTGCCCAAACGAACCGCACCAAGAGGGAAAACGAACTCTAGTGCGTTCAACCGAACTAAATAAGGCAGGTGTGAAAGCACCCTAACTGAACCAGTTAGAGAGCAAACTTTTTTCTCATGAATGTTTACTTTGCCCCTTTTATGAAAACGACAGTAATAATATGTATATATGAATAATATATATATATATATATATATATATATATATATATATATATATATATATATATATATATATATATATATATATGAAGTCAGAATGATTAGCCCCCCTGTTTATTTTTATTCCCCAATTTCTGTTTAACGGAGAGCAGATTTTTTTCAACACATTTCTAAACATAATAGTTTTAATAACTCATTTCTAATAACTGATTTATTTTATCTTTGCTATGATGACAGTAAATAACATTTGACTAGATATTTATCAAGACACTTCTATACAGCTTCTATAAGTGACATTTAAAAGCTTAACTAGGTTAATTAGGTTAACTAGGCAGGTTAGGGTAATTAGGCAAGTTATTGTATAATGATGGTTTGTTCGAAAAAATATAATGATCGAAAAAATATATAGCTTAGAGGGGCTAATAATATTGTCACTAAAATGGTGTTTAAAAAATTTAAATCTGCTTTTATTCTAGATGAAATAAAACAAATAAGACTTTCTCCAGAAGAAAAAATATTATCAGACATACTGTGAAAATTTCCTCTGTTAAACATAATTTGGGAAATATTTAAAAAAAACATTTTAAAAAATTCAAAGGGGGGGGCTAATAATTCTGACTTCAACTATATATATATACATTTTTGTGAGGTAAACATTTTTTTAAGGATTTGCTATAGCCCCAGGGCCCAATGTGTTCTTAATCTGGCCCTGTGTACCATAACATGTTTTATTTCCCCAGTCTTTATAAATGTAACAGATTTGAGCTTGAAATGTGGTTACATTCAAAATGTCATTAACCTTTTCAGAGTAGCACAATTCTCACTCTAAAAATCTTTAAAATAGCATAAACACAGTCCAGGAAAACGGAAAAAGAAGTAACTTTTCTGACCAGACTTCTCAGTTCTCTCCGAGTCACAGACAGCCAATCAGCTTTCTCCGAGCCACAGGCAGCCAATCGGCATTCGCTGAGTCACAGGCAGCCAACCGGCATTCGCTGAGTCACAGGCAGCCATTCGCTGAGTCAAGGGCAGCCAATCGGCATTCGCTGGTCGGCGTGCAGGCAAATGTTTATTATGAGTTGGAGAGTGAATGAGCGGACTGGAGTTGATGACGGATGTCAAACTTTCCCTTTGCGATGTTGTTCTTCTAAATAAAGTAAGTCAAGTGTATTAACTCTCACCTTTGTACCATTTGCGAGTGTGTGACTGCGCATGTGATTGAGTGCGAATGCTTAACTTTGCTGTATCTTGCGGTTTGATCTGTTTTGTTGATCTTTGCTAACAAAACGTACTTAGCATTAGGTAAATATTTGAGCAATATTCATAGTTTCTTATGCTAACGTCACGAATGTACCTTTTATTTGTGTTTATATGTAATTTATTTAGAAAGTGATTTCAGAGATTTGCTGAAGAAAACCATTTAAAATGAATAATTCAACCAAAGATGAAGATTTACTCCGCGTTTATTCTCCCTCGAGTGGTTTATTCTAAACATTTATGAGTTTCTTTACTCTGTTCAATGCTAAAGAAGATATTTTGAGAAATGCTGAACACCTGTAACCATTGACTTTTAGAAGTCAGTACATGTTTTCAGCTTTCCTCGAAATACCTTCCTTTGTGTTCAACAGAGTAAAGAAACCCAAACAAGTGTTGAAGAAGTGAATGTTGAGTAAATGATGACATTCTTCAGTTTTGGGTGAACTATCTTTTTAATGCAAATAGTCCAGAAATGTCCAGATAAATCACAGCTTGTGTAATGTTTTGACAGGTAAAGCTGATGTGTATCTAATAGTGCTTCAACAGTTCACAAATCTCACGGTTCAGATCACATTATGGTTTTTGACCATTTCAGACCATTTTTCAGATCAGCCAAAAAGAGGAAGGAGACAAATGTCATTTGCTTTCCATTTATTACAAAAACATTACCGCAATGAGCTTTTGGTTTTAACAAACATGACTTAGAACCTGTACAAGCATAAAATATGCAATACTGTGACAAATGATCATCACTTCTGTTGCTGATAATGCTAAATGAATGAATCTGACATTTTAATTTGTACAACATTGAACAAATGTTTGATAACCTACAAGTAATATATATATATATAAATCAGCGTATGGATCACAGATCAATGTATTTGTTCAGTTTAGCATAGTGTTTCTACTTAATGGGTCCAGTATAGATTTCTTGCATTGACAGGTGTTAAGAGTCATGTTACACTTTTTATCTTATTCTTGGAGGCCCTGTCCCTTCTCTATATTTTCAGGCTTTTCAGGAGCATACCATAAATGTCTACATGCCATGGCTGTATTTTCACATATAGACCTGTTCACTCTGCTATGCTTCTGTGCATCTTCTCTTGACGGTTGACTTCTAAGGCAGATGCTTCAGAGCTCATACATCCTGTTACTTCTCAGAAAATCATCCACACCCGACAACAGGATGTGCTGTTCTTAGCAGCCTGTTTCACTTCTCTATACTGTGTAGATAATATGCCGGTTAACCCTTTAGACAGTTTCACAGTAATTCATACTTTATAGGCTTTCTCATGCATGGAAAATATGTAAAAGTTTTATTTCAACTGAAAAACACCACACTTCTTACCTTTCAAAGACATTCATGATGGTAAATGCACAATGACTATATTCACCTGATTATACATGTTTACTAATAATTAATGATTATTGCGATATTTAATTCGTTTGGTCATTTTATTTCTTTTTTATTAATCTGATAAAAACAAAACACTTTATTTGATGTTTTGCTTACAGTTTTTTTTTTACGATTGCTTAAGCACAATTTCAAAATGAAGGCTCATTTTGTCAAAACACTGCACACAATTTCCACATCCACACACACACAAACAGCAGAACACATCAGTTCTTTTGCAAAATGAAACATTTCATTCAAAACTTTACAACAAACACAATTTCAACACCATACGAAACACACACAAGCTTCATTCCAGAATAATCTGTTTGCTTCAATTACACACTGCTGTTATTAATCTTAAACTCTTGTAACATTTCTAAGTTGCTAATAATGATATAATCTGGGTTTGATCTGGGTTTCAGAGATATTGCTATAAAGTACATGAACCTGCTGTATTCACCAAACAGCAAACATAAGACCATATGAGCAGTCTGAATACTCCATAGTGCACAAACAAAAACACTAAAAACAGGATGTTATTTATGATTATTTCTCTGTAACACGTCACATTATTGTTCAAACCCATGTTTATGTTCCTCTTGTTCCTCTGTGAGTAAAGCACTCTTTCCTCCACATTCTCCACCCTCAATCCTTTGTAGATCAATGTAGATGCATCTTGCTGTAAATGTCACAGGATAACACAGTTTCAAACAGAAATACAGTGAGTATTGGATTCTGTAGTACTAGTAGCTAAATATTGCCCTATCCTAACAAACCATCAACAATGTAAAGCTTATTTATTCAGCTTTCTGGTGATGTATAAATCAACACATAAAATCTTCTCCATCCCCTGTCATCTGTTTACCAATATTCCTCCCTTTCGTGTTTCCTCTTCCTGTGACTTTGCCTTCCATATTTATTGAAGACTAACATGTATAGCTATACTATTGTAAACATATTTTTGAAGACTAATATTTTAGACTAATAGTGGTTAAAGCTGATTCGTGTGTGTACAGTTTTGCAGCAGTGTGAGTGTGCACACCTGATGCAGGGCTCGAAATGAACCTGTTTTCTTGGTAGCACCGGTGCTCCTAACTTAAAAAATGTAGGCTCACCAGACAAAATTTAGTCGCACCCACCAAAAATAATGAGCACCGTTACTACACGTTTTATATGAACAGATTCTATTATATATTAACACTCTAATCACAACTAACAAATAAACAAAAATCTGCATGCGCTCACCAGCCCTGCACGCACTGCTTGACGTGAATGAGATGAACTGAATTAACAATAATAACTGTGCTGATCTCACGGGTGCTGTCTGATATTGCACAGATGATTTTGACATATAACTTATTATTTGCATACGTCATCTTAATAGCAATAATGTTTTTTCATGAGCTGAAATATTAGTTTAATCTCAGTGAAACGTTGGCTGGCTTGGTAAGGACTAGAACCAGTGGCGTTCTTGCTGTGAGGCAACAGTGCTAACCACTGGGCCACCGTGCCACCCATCTAGGAAAGGAGGAGGAGTAGGGGTGGAAGGGGGGGTTCTTCAAAACGAAAATGGCTGTTATATGGAACTTAGGGTATTTATAGTGGCTTGGGAATCATCTGATTGGTGAATCATGAATTGAATAATGAGGGGCCGGCTGTAAGCAATCATGAGCACGTAATCCTCTCGAAATTAGTTTAGAAATAAACTAGAGCTGTCAAAATTAGCACGTTAACTCATGCGAATAATTTGAAATATTTACAGCGTAAAAAAGAATTAGCGCAATTAACGCAGTTTTTTTTGTTTCCTGTTGTGGCTGACGTGTGTTTAATGTGCAAAGAAATAAGGATAAGACCAAGAAAGCGTTTTTAGAAGGAAAGTTTCAGTATAAAACAATTAATGTCGCATCACCAGGCTATCCAAGTTTCCTCCAGAGTTTCAGGCAATTTCGGGTGTTTCATTTTTAATCTTTAGACTTTAACTGCAGTTCAGCAGTTCACTTTCATTCAGCAACATATTGTTCATGCCCCGTGACAATTATTGGATGAAAATATGAAGTAAGGACTGCCGGAAGAGTGTTGTTTTAATGGAATTTGATACCGCATGGTAGGGATGGGCGATATGGCCTAAAATCCATATTGCGATATACATTGCAATTACTTCCAGTATTAAATTAGTCAAATAAAATTGTGTATTGCAGATACTTTAAATAAAAACATTTTTCTAACCTGCAGCCTAAGGTAACGCATTTGGTTTTAAACATTTTGTTCTCCTAATGAAATTAAAACTGGTGTCTTGATCTGCTCTTTCTCTTTCTCTCTCTCTCTGTCTGCTGTAGTGTTGGTGCTGCTGAGAGATTAAGATGCACCAGACAAAGTTTGCGAATAAAGTAATGCAAAAATGAATGCAATTAATATCGAAAGAGAAAGCAGATTCTCGGACATGTCCGGGGAAAAGAGAATGTATTGTCACCCCAAATAATGAGCTGGATCAGTCTATTTAGTCTTCGCGCTCTTCTTAAAGCTGCTCCCAAATCAGAACAACAGTTCTGTATCCAGCGCGTCTCCGTGGGTCTGCATGCAGAGCATGCGAGCGAGTCTGTGGCAGAGTGTTCTCAGTTTCTCGCGAACACAGAACCGGGCCGCCCCAATAATATATCGGCCGCCCAGGTGAAATCTGTGTGGGAGGCACTGATGTTCACTAGACAAGCCACAATATGCCATGCATGAGGCTCGCAAGTTGTGCAACACGCCGTCATTCGGTGCCATGCGTTGCTT
This sequence comes from Danio kyathit, assembly GCA_903798195.1. Taxonomy (NCBI): domain Eukaryota; kingdom Metazoa; phylum Chordata; class Actinopteri; order Cypriniformes; family Danionidae; genus Danio; species Danio kyathit. The sequence goes on along the minus strand of LR812521.1, from coordinate 14,844,467 downwards.
AGTGCTGTTGCTCTTAATTTCGCGGGTAGATTGCGTCATCAAACATGTATTATCGCAATAGAATTAGAATCTCTATCGTAGGCCAATTTTGTATCGTTTATATCGCATATCGTTTATATCGCCCATTACTACCGCATGGCAAACGGAAAGAAAAACCTCCGCATTTCGTGACTCGGGTGGTCCTTTAAGGAAACATTTGAGGGCCCTCAAATGTTTCATTAAGTTTGACCTGTTTCCCCCCTACACGCAACTTTTGTAAAGCGTCTGCTTCACCTTGCTGTGTCAGAATTCTTGCTTGTAAAATACAGTCATACTTTAGAACGCTTAGTTTAAGCAAATTTGATGAACGCGATTGTGCGTGTTGATGAATCTGAAGGGAGTCACTCACCGAGTGAGCTGTACTGCGCGCAGTGTCTCTGTGTGTGTGTGTGAGTGTGTGTTTCCTAGCAACAAGAGCAAACGCCTGACATCGCCGACGGTATCCAAAGTCTCTTTAAGGCCTTCTATATGTATTCTATAGTCTTTGCGGTGTCCGTATCCCTCAAAGCTGTTTAGAATTAAATGTTTAGAGATGGTGTGACCAAAGCCCCTGTAAGAAGTCTATAGTCTTTGGTTCGTGCTTTTGATGTACCCCTTGGCCCTTGTCCCCTGATAATGTCAATAGACTGGACTGTCTTAGCAACTGGCTAAATGTTAAGGAGGACTAAGAAAAATGGTTTCTACTTTATAATGAATGTTTTCAACTCGCAATACAACTTTATAATGAATACTATTGTTTGTATTCAATACTTTATTATTATTATTATTATTATTATTATTATTATTATTATTATTATTATTATTTTCCAATTCCCATATTAGCAATGCCTGTATTTTGGATTTTTCTTTTATAGTCAACTTAGAATCCAACATGGAAATCAGTTTTGTTTGTTTTTGGCATTGATTGTTTTGAAATTCAAATGGCCCTTACATGCCTGTGTTTTTATTTCTGTAATAAATACGGCTTTTCGCGATTAATCATGATTAATTACAAATAAAATTGTGATTTAATTAGTTATTTTTTTAATCAATTGACAGCCCTAAAATAAACTTCACTTATTGAGAAGCCTGTGTCATTTCTGGTGCCAAAATAAACTTGCTGGTTGAATAAAAGTTACTAAGATTTTGCCTGGACTATGAATAATTCTGGACTTGACTCTCTGTATGAAGAAAAGTCAATGAACAGCCACACTAAAAAATGATTCATTGCACTTTTTTAAGGTAAGTGGTTGCAAACAATTTTTATGGGCAGAATTTAAACAAATTAAATGTAACAATTTTCAGCTTAATTTGTTTGTTTACATTCAGATTACATAACTTGTTTGTAACAATTTGCAATGAATCATTTTTTTCCAGTTGTGAGTTGAAAAAGAGACAAACTAGGAGAAATTTCGGGCAGTTCAGGAAGTTCAAGGAATTTTGGCTGGTTAGACCCAGAATAAAATTTAGTCTTCATGGCATAATAGATGTTATCAGGTAATGCAGCCCTGATCCTTAATACATGTTATAAACTTGATACTGATTTTGAGAGAGAGATTTATTAAAATGGGTCAAAATTAAGGCTTGTGTAGCCACTGTCTCCAATGTCTTTTCACTTCAGTTTGCTCAGATTTTTTATGATGTACCTAAAGCTTTTTTTTCACTTTGCTTTCAGATTTTACTGAAGAGAATGAGAAGAGTGAAGATGATCTGGTAAAGTACATCATTTACCAGCTGAACGTATTTTCCTTATGAGAAAAAGAGACGGGAATTGTTTTATGTGCACTTAGTGTGGAAAGAGTTTGGTATGTAAAAACAGTCTTGAGATTCACACGAGGATTCAGAGTGGAGGGAAACCATACACATGTACTCAGTATGGGAAGAGTTTTAGATCCTCAGATCCACAATGGAGAGAAACCACACAAATGTGAACAATGTGGCGAAACATATTTGACAGCTGCAGAGCTAAAGACCCATCTTAGAGTTCATACAAAGGAGAAGCCTTATTCATGTTCTGTGTGTGGAAAGAGTTTTTCACAGCGGCCTAATTTAAGAGAACATCAGAAGATTCACACTGGCGTGAAAGAGTATATGTGCTGTGAGTGCAATAAGACTTTTATTAGCGCTGAGAATTTGAAAAGGCACCAGATGATTCACACTGGAGAGAAACCATACAAATGTTTACACTGCGACAAGAGATTCAATCAGTTAGGACATCTGAAAACACATAAGAGGATTCACACTGGAGAGAAACCATTCAAGTGTTCACTTTGCGGCAGTAGATTCAGTCAGTTAGGACATCTGAAATCACATGATAGGATTCACACTGGAGAGAAACCGTACACATGTACTCAGTGTGAAAAGGGGTTCATACAATCATCAAGCCTTAAACGGCACATGATGCTCCACAGTGGAGAGAAAACACACAAATGTGATCAATGCGGCAAAACATTTTTGAGAGCTTCATATCTGAAGATCCATCTTAGAGTTCATACAAAGGAGAAGCCTTATTCATGTTCTGTGTGTGGAAGGAGTTTTTCACAGCGGCCTAATTTAAGAGAACATCAGAAGATTCACACTGGTGTGAAAGAGTATATGTGCTTTGAGTGCAATAAGACTTTTATGAGAGCTGAGAATTTGAAAAGGCACCAGATGATTCACACTGGAGAGAAACCTTACAAATGTTCACACTGCGAGAAGAGATTCTGTCAGTTAGGACATCTGAAAACGCATAAGAGGATTCACACTGGAGAGAAACCTTACAAATGTTCACACTGCGACAAGAGATTCAGTAAGGTAGAAATCCTGAAAACCCATGAGAGGATTCACACTGGAGAGAAACCTTACAAGTGTTCACACTGCGAGAAGACATTCAGTCGGTTACCAATCCTGAAAATACATGAGAGGATTCACACTGGAGAGAAACCTTACAAGTGTTCACACTGCGAGAAGACATTCAGTCGGTTACCAATCCTGAAAGTACATGAGAGAATTCACACTGGAGAGAAACCATTCAAGTGTTCACTTTGCGGCAGTAGATTCAGTCATTTAGGAAACCTGAAAAAACATGAGAGGATTCACACTGGAGAGAAACCATTCAAGTGTTCACACTGCGAGAAGACATTCAGTCTGTTACCAATCCTGAAAGTACATGAGAGAATTCACACTGGAGAGAAACCATTCAAGTGTTCACTTTGCGGTAGTAGATTCAGTCATTTAGGAACCCTGAAATCACATGATAGGATTCACACTGGAGAGAAACCGTACAAGTGTTCACTTTGCGGCAGTAGATTCAGTCAGTTAGGACATCTGAAATCACATGATAGGATTCACACTGGAGAGAAACCGTACACATGTACTCAGTGTGAAAAGGCGTTCATACAATCATCAAGCCTTAAACGGCACATGATGCTCCACAGTGGAGAGAAACCACACAAATGTGATCAATGCAATAAAACATTTTTGACCGCTTCATATCTGAAGATCCATCTTAGAGTTCATACAAAGGAAAAGCCTTATTCATGTTCTGTGTGTGGAAAGAGTTTTTCAACACAGTCATATTTAAGAGAACATCAGAAGATTCACACTGGTGTGAAAGAGTATATGTGCTTTGAGTGCAATAAGACTTTTATGAGAGCTGAGCAATTGAAAAGGCACCAGAGGATTCACACTGGAGAGAAACCCTACAAGTGTTCACACTGCGACAAGAGATTCAATCAGTTACAAAACCTGAAAAAACACAAGGAGAGGATTCACACCAGAGAAACGGTGATCAGCGTCTGAAGAGCTTCACACATTTGTTGCAGCTGAAGAGACGCATGAAAATCCACACTGGACAAAAGCAGAAAGCGCGACATCAATGGAGCACAAAAAACGTCTCACATGGATTGGGTGTTTTGTGCCTGAACTTCAGGTAATGTATGTGGGGGACTGAGTGTAGAAAGTGTGTCCATTTATATTGAGTGTTTGGTTCTTTTATCAATAGTTTCTTTTATTTGATGAACTTCCTCCATAATTACTACATTTACCTAATAGTTGAGGATACAAGCGTATATGTGATGTATTTTAGCAGAGCGACATGTAAAATCTTTCAATATTAAAACAATATTTGTCAGTGTTTACATGTATTAAGGTTGTTGCCAAAATTAGTTGATACATTTTTATTGGATTAGATTTAGACGTATTCAATGTGGGCGATCGCCCAGGGCAGCATCCTGCAGGGGCGGCACGGGGAGTCAAAGTCATTTAAGTGTAAGATTTTCACTATGTTTACATGGACATCAGTAATCGAATAGTTTGCCTTAATCTGAATAAGACAATAATATGATTAAGCTGTTTACATGAGATGCTTTTTGAATGTTCCTTTCATGATCCTGTTTCACATGTTATAGCACATAATTTGATTAACCTCATTGCGTCTCCACACTATCCACATTTCCTCTGGAGTTTCATGTAATTTAGGGTGTTTCATTTTTAATTTGTTGACTTTAACTGCAGTTTGGCACTTTCACTTTCATTCAGGAACATTGCATGCATGCCCCCCGTGACAAATAAAATATTGGATGTATGAACTGCTGGAAGAGTGTTTTAATGGAATTTGATACCGCACAACATATGGGGAAAAAAACCTCCACATTTCTGGGTGCAGGTGTCTGCGGTCCTTCACTGACTCGGTAGGTGCAGAGAATAGTATCAAACAGCCTTGTGTATATAGACTATCTTGTCGCAAAATGCAGTGAAAATCCTATACAACGGTAATAGTTTGATTGGGGTGTTTACATGTCTGTGCTGCACTTTAATAATGCTACTAAAATCGGCATGCTCCACATGTCTTAACTCAATTTCTGTTTATTTCGATTATGACTTTAGTCAGATTAAGGTTATCAGAAATCACTGTTTACATGGTAGACTCTTAATCAGAGTATTGTCTTAATCGCATTAAAATCGGATTATTAGTGTCCATGCTCACTAGGGCTGGGCGATTTTTTTTTTTTTTTTTTTTTTTTTTTTTTTTTTTTTTTTTTTTTTTTTTTTTTTTTCGATTAATTCGAATTTACGTTTTTGTTAGACAACCGTGCTGAATTGTGCTGATTCTGTGTGTTGACGTCGCGGCTCTGTTGATGAGCTACCACAGCTGGTTTAGCGGAAGCGCGACAGGGCGGACTGGCCATTGGGAACACCGGGACATTTTCCCGCTAGAGCAACAACAGCCCCGCTGCCAGGGCAACCGCAGTCAGCCAGCCAGCTTCGCTAATGTTTCCACGCGCGTCGTGCTGTTGTTCGCGTCCCCGCAGCCGTCTGTCCGTCCCGCGCGAGCTGCGAGACGGGCGCACGCGAGGAGAGGAGGCTCGACAGGCGGAGGTGTGGGCAACCAACTTAACTTTCTAGATCGCTTTTAGTCACTTTGGCCCGCTCACACACGAGGAAATAATTGCACCTAATTCAAAGCCCAGACGGCTGGTTTTGTTTATTATACCCGCGCACCACCTGAAGGACGGTTACGGCGTGTTGTAAATGTCTGTTACCGCAGAAAGCAGGCCCGTAGCCAGCTTGGTAAAGGGGTGGTTCTTTTTTCTCAAAAAGTGGACCTTTTTGCAGTTATACGCCTCAGTTTCTATTTAACTATGAGATTTAAATACTGCATTTTAGTAGCATTTTAAGAAGTACTTTTTTTATTTTTTTTTGCTGGATTAGCTAGTCAGATGTCATCATAACAATTTTTGATGTACTAAAAATATTTTCTAAAAATTTGCAATAAAAAATTAAAACAAGACTAATTTTTAAAATACAAATGTATTACATCATATATCATTAGGAAAAAATAGGATTCTGTTAAAGTTTTAAAGTAAAAAAAAAAAAAATAGCCTTCTGTCATTTATTAGACAAAAAACAAACTTGCCAGCACATTCAACTGTCCTCAGTCACAATTTAGCCATTTCAATAAAAAAATAATAATAACAACAACAACCATAATAATAAAAAAAAAAACAATAATAATGAATTCTTCAGAATCTTTCTAGCCTCTTTGGTAAAAAAAAAAGTACATTAGAAAATTCCTGGATATTACCAAGAGCCAAAATATATTCAAATTAATTTAATATGGTCCGCTTCTTGTGCTTCACACCTTTTTATTGTTCATTTTTATTTCAGGAATAAGGTCCAAGATTTAGAATAAAAGTTACCTGTAAAATGTTTTCACTGTTTAAAAACAATACAATAGTGAAAGAAGACTTCTCTTACATCAAATTATAGTCCCACCGAAGCAACAGCCGACAGAGAACTCCGCTTGGTCTTAAAGCCTTTTCATATGGATTATTTTCATTATTTATGATGGCATAGCAGTCAAAATAGGACAAATGGACAAATGAGCTCATGTATGGGACAAATTCTGGACCTTTGTCAGTGACGGGTGGGTCATCCGAACACATGTAGAACACATGTTTTATGCTTATAGTAAACATGTTTTTAATAGAATTTTGTCTGTAAAAGCGCACCTACAGGTGTTTCAGGCGCAGGTCAGATTTTCTCCAGGTCATAATTTATTTTATTTATATTAATTTTGTCTAAAAAATTACTAGACCTGTCCATGTTCATCTGTAATGCATCCCAGATCACCTTCCGAAGAGGTTTGAACGATCGGATTTACAGTATATCCGATCAAAATAAAACGAATGAAGTGACCAAACAGCCTCAAAAACACAGACGTGACTGGATTAGCGCCATTTGCTGTGAAGTGACATCTGACGGCTGAGGACTCCGTTTGCCATTAAAGCTTTCGTCGGACAGTTATTTAAAAACAATAATGGTAAAAATAGGGAAAGGGAGGTCATGTACTGGACAAGTCAATAAATCTACAGGACGTCCCGGCTAATGCGGCCAGTTAGGCTAGAACCTCATGGATAGGGACAGATTTTCATCTGTTAGGAAGTAACTTTAGCCTTACCCTGTTTGGCAGTCTTATTGAACAACAATATTTTGCGATAATGACGCCGCTGCCTGCCTTTTCTGCCATGGATAAGTACTCGCATGAGGTTTTTCTCCAAGGTTTATGCCAACCATAAAAATCAAACACTTTCCATTTGTTGCTGTGACATTGAGTCTCCAACAGAGGACGCTATTTTACAACATGGAAATCCCATTAGACAAGGCAGTGTTTCCCAACCCTGTTCCTGAAGGCACACCAACAGTACAGATTTTCAACCTGTTCCTAATCAAACACACCTGAATCAACTCATCAGAACATCAGAAGAGACTCCAAAACCTGAAATTAATGGGTCTGATAAGGGAGATATCCAAAATGTGTACTGTTGGTGTGCAGACCAAACTGGCAAAAGTAAATGATTTGATATTATGCCATTATTTTATCAAGATTAAATGTATTTTAATGAGAGGCATTAGGACCTATAAGACTATAAGAAATGTTTATCCATCAGGACATTTCTGAAAGGTTTACAGATCAAAACAATGTTTACAAGTACTCTGTATACTGCATATATTGTGACATTGGCTGAAAATAATGCACAAAATATCATTTTTTAAGTTCACCCTTTATAATTTATAATGAAGTTATTTTATTACTGTTTTTAAATACTCTTTTAATGTCAATACTCTTGGTGACTGACTTTATGTTGTTCCACTGCTTATTTAATGTGTGTGCATGGAGTTACATTATATTGTCTATTACTTTAGTTTTTTAATTACAGTAATGGTTTATTGTGAGTCTTTCGACTGTAATGCTGTGATTATTGTCTGATTTATTTTTCTGTGATGATACAGCAGACATGCTAAAATCATCGTGCTGATGTGTTCATTGCACAGGGCCTGTTTTTCTGTCATTTTGAAAGTGAAAGTGAAAGTAAGTTTTCATTCTGTTATCTGTCATTTAGACATGCGCGTTTTGTTTAATTTAGCATGTCTGAAGATGCATTGTTGTAATGTGAATAGTTTTGATGATCACTGATGGTACATAAATGATTTCCTGTATAATTATCAAAGTGCTAAAGTTTGGTGTGAAAGAAAAGAGCTGTGATCTTCTTCTCATTTGAAAGAAAAATGTGTATTTAAATAGGGATATTATTTTGAATAAGCTTTATTTAAATATACATTGCTAATTTAATTGACTTTTTTTAAACAAATGTGAATTTGTTATACATTGCTTTAATGATTAATTAATAATTAAATGAATAAATACAATATCATAAAATGCCCTTTATTGTCTTTTTGTTGCAGTAATTAATATATTTCTGTCATGTTATAGCTGGAAACAATTCTTTAAAACTTAATTCATACAGTTTGTATGTTATTATTTATTGTTTATTCGTGAAGATGTAGGATTATCTCATGATGAAAACCAAACCTTTCTTTATATGAGCTTTTTTTTAGCATTGTTATCCTGTAATATGACAAGGCTAGCTTTAATGATAAATATATAAATGAGTTTACAACAAAGCGACAAAAATAGTGTATTAAACAGACATCTCCATCATGCTTGTACTGTTTTCATACAGTAGGTCTTATTTATATATAGATAAAATCACATTTGACCTGTTCAATGGTTTGCATTAAATCACAACATCATAGTCAAATGGAAAAAAGGTGCAAATTTATTAATTCAAAATATAATCGAATGTAAAATGTTGAACTTTGAGGTCGCTGATTGGTTTGAGCGATAGTAAGCCACACCCCTAGATATATTAGCCTTTTGGGGGAGTTTTTCAGTAGAGCTCAGCTGTGTGCCTGCTATATGGTAGTGTTGACTGCTGTCCCACATCTGATTTAACGCATGGATAATGGATATTGTTTGTACGATCCATTAACATGATTAATGTTTTAAAATATGCATCATTTTGCGTTTATTAATAAAGTGACCTCATTTAGAAGTATTGTATTGTAGTAGGGGCGACATGGTGGCTCAGTGATTAGCACTGTCGCCTCGCAGCAAGAAGGTCACTGGTTTGAGTTCTAGCTTGGCCAGTTGGCATTTCTGTGTGGAGTTTGCATGTTCTCCCCATGTTGGTGTGGGTTTCCTCTGGGTGCTCCGGTTTCCCCCACAGTCCAAAGACATGCGCTATGGGTGAATTGAATAAACTAGAATAGCCGTAGTGTATGTGTGTCAATGAGTATGTGTATTTATCAGTACTGGGTTGCAGCTGGAAGGGCATCCGCTGTGTAAAACGGATGCTGGATAAGTTGGCGGTTCATTACGCTGTGTGGACCCCTGATGATTAAAGGGACTAAGCCGAAGGAATATTAATGAATGAATGTATTGTAGTAAAAGAAAGGTATCAGTGCTGTGCAGCTCCACAGTAGTTCTGTCCCCTACTGCTGGAATATATACACATATAAATCAAATCATTCTCAAATCATCTGCAGTCACACTAGCTGCACTGACTGATACTTTTCTTTCAGTTATATGATCTAAACTATTTCCACACTTGTGTAAAAATAAATGATTTGACGTTATGCAATTTGATCAAGATTATTGGGGTTTTGAAAGGCAAATTGACATGCTGTGTAACCCAATTTCTATTGTAAAGTATTTCAGAAACATGTTGAACAGGATTTATTGATCAGAACATTTTTGAAGAGTGACAGATCAAGAGCAGATTTAGAAGTACAGAAATCGTGACATTGCTGAAAATTAGTTTAACCTTTGAAATAATATAATGATAAATGGTTTAGAATTTGTCAATGAGAGAGACGTTATGCTGATGTATTGATAACTAAGAGCTTAGATTGTCTACTTCCACATATTGACATCTTTGGACCTTTGTGAGGCATGCTGCAAACGATTGCTTCTTTCCTGCTGGGTAGTTCAGTATAGGCTACAGTTCAAATGTCAGTTTGCTGTCAATATTAACCAGGCTCATTGGAAATATGTGCCCAAATATCTAAAAATTCTTAAATCAAGAAGCAATTTCTAGACAAGCAAAACATGTTGTCTGTTTTTAAGAAATAATATGCCAAAATTAAGTGAGTTTTTCCTTAAAACAAGCAAAATGATCTGCCAATGGGGTAAGAAAAATCATCTTATGTCGAAAGGAAAAACAAGACAAAAAATCTAAGTAAGAAAAGCATTTTTTTTTTTTTGCAGTGTAATCAGCAGTAAATCTCCAGCTCCTGTTTTCAGATGGAGTAGCATTTACTACACAGAGCCATACTTCAATGCCAAGCTATGCCAAAAATCATTGACTGTTAAATTGACACAATCCTGAAATCAAACATGGTCATTCTGTGATTTGACAGCTGTGTCACTACCAGTGCTACGTCTGAAAGCATGTCAAAATAGCTTTTTTATTATTATTTTTTTTTTCTTTTTCGAGAGGAGCTCCTTTTTCTTGTTTTGGAGACCTCCATGCTGGATTCAATCATGGGACACCCCTGGCTCTCTAAGCATTCTTCTTCAGTAAACTGGAATACTGGTGATTAATTGTGAATAATTGTTTCTTGAGCTGTTTCTAGAAACTACCTGAACCTGGACACCCAAATAAGCCCTGCCTCCAATTCCTCTTTTGCAAAGTCCAGAAACACCCAAGAAATAGGCATTCAACGCATGCAACGATGTCTTGAGTTGGACAGCAACAACCCAGTTTTCACCACGTTAACCATGGGATTGTGCCTTTGACCTGCTGCCTGGTGCTACCCTACCTAAAGGTAAAATCTACCTCTTGTCCATCCCAGAACAGAAGCCATGGTTGAGTATTTACATGAGGTCTTCCAAACTATAAAAATCAAGTGTTTTCCATTTGTGGCTGTGACTCACATTGGAGTTTCCAACAGAGGGCGCTATGTTACAACAAAACAGAAACTCCTTTAGATGAGGCGAGACCATAGATATATACACTAGATGTCGCCTACCCTGCTGTTGTCTATTAGAAGGAATGCGTCAATAGAGCCGCCATTTTAGTACAGGGTAGCGCTCCTTTGAAATGAATGCAGGACCAAGGTAAAGTGGAGAACTGTGGCCATCCAAAGCCAGAGAAATACACATATACACATATATCTATGATCGGGAGTTTTCCCTGTGGTCAGTATGCAAATATTTTTTTAAATTACGAAATATTATAATTTTACATCACTTTTCTACATTGGTGTATGTGACCGCATGAGCATTCCTGACAAAGAGCGTGTGTTTGTGTGCATGGAAATGCATTACCCTTCTTCCCAGTTTAATTTGATCTAATCCGTGTCCTGAAACACACCTCCTCACCTGCTTTCACTTCTCATTCTGACAGAGGGAGCGATTCGTTTGTGAATGAATCTCTGTTATGAACGACTCGTTCACTTAGCCGACAATAATACAAGTTTCTGGCACCGCATCGTCTTCTTGTCATATTTCATAACATTGTTTGCTTATTTTATTCAACAAAACTAGCATAAGCTTAGAATTTAGTGCGAGTTGATGCTACTTTGCCTTATGGTCACTGCAGTAAGAGATTGTATCATCAATAACGTGACTTGTTAAGCACAAAAGTTCATAACGTACAAAAACATAAAAAACTAAATCTTACCTATGAAATGTGATGACTTTGTACTTTGTTTTCTTTGTTTGCTCGTTACTACACCCGTACACAGCGCTAAAGTCCAGCATCTTCACATTGGCACACTGTCTTGACTAGTGCGGTTGAATGACTTTTGTCCTAGGAGCCCTGTACCAATGTGGCGGCGCTATTGACGCATGCTCAGGGTCCCTATGCGATATCTAGTGTATATATCTATGAGGCGAGACAAACTGTAAGTAACCCAGACATTGGTTAAAATAAACTATTTGTCATTATGCTGTTATTTGATCATTGTTAAACGTATTATTATGATGATGTGAGGCAAGCTGCAATGCCTTCTAGTCAAATGTACATTCTGTTGTGCAGGATAAGAAATACAGTGTAGAACAGGGTTTGATTTTTATCCGTCAGAACATTTTTGCAAAGTTTACAGATTGAGAGATTGAGAAGTAGACTACATAAGCCGTGAAAATAATGAACAATATTTTTAATAAGACATTTTAAAGTTCACCCTTTAAAATGTGCGATAAATGGTTCATTTTAATGCTTAAGTTATTTGTAGTGCATTATTTATTATGACACTAATGCTGTGATTATTGTCAGATTATTTTCTGTGTGCTCATAGTACACCATAGCGCTGATGTGTTTATTGTCCAGCGTATGAGTCTCAGCTCAAATTATCCTTGCGTCGGAAAGTGAAAGTGAAAGTAAGTTTTCATTTTGCCGCAATGCATGAGGAGCTCTGTCAGTTTGCAGTAATTTGTCCAGTCATCTAGATTTGCTTTTAATTTCGCTTATCTGAAGATGCATCAACTGAAGATTGTTTTGATGAGAGTAATTCTGACAATAGCTGATGGTACGTAAATGATCTCATGCATAATTATTCAAGCGTTAAAGTTGGGTGTAGAGGAAAGAGAGCTGTCATCTTTTGCTACAGGGGCGGGTCTAGTTTAAATCGAGATGGCCCCTGTTGTGCCCCTCTCCTCAAAGTAATTGCTGATTTATATCAAAGCTCGGACATAAAGATGCGCTTTAATTCATGTCGAACGCCGGTGATACCTGTTACTAAAGCTATTTTTCTTGTATGACGAGTGTTTTCATCCCTGCAGATCGACTGGCTTGTTCTGAAACCGGATTAAAATTGTCACCAAGTCGCTGTACAGTTCGCGTTTTAAAGCGGATTGTTTTAAAACGGACCAAAACTAATAGTCATATGCGAGTAGACTAAACATGTCATTCGTTGACCAGAGTTACAAGGTTACAAAGCTGTCATATATGCGCTATTTTAAATGACCATTTTGAGCTGTTATGTCAACGGTGAAGGTGCGCTTCATGGCGAAATCGATAGTGAAAGCAAAGACGGCATTTACGGTCCAACACGGACACTTTCTGTTTAACATTACTGTGCTTTTTATCACTATAAGAAGGTTACAGAACAATTGTGAGGGCAAATTTGTCAAAATGACGGACATCATTTACCGAACGTGACCTGATATCTGATGACAAACATCCCGTCTAAAAAATCCGCCTTTTTTATTTTTAAATAGCTGCATCATTCGTGACATTTACCACACATGATGGCTGTTCATCAGGTAAGAAGTTGACACATTTGATCATGTTCTTCACAGTAGAATAGTTAAAGTTATTTCAGTTTGGTGAACTAATATCAACCCTATATCCAGTTTATGCAAAAACTTTATTAGAGAACAAACTAACTGACGATGTTTTATATATTTAAAGGGATAGTTCACCCAAAATGAAAAATAACTCCAATTTAATCAAGTGTCTTTCTACTGTTGAAAACAAAAGAAGATTCTTTGAAGAAAGCTGAAAACCTGTAACCATTGACTTAGTAGGAAAAACAAATACTATAGAAGTCAATGGTTACAGGTTTCCATCTTGCTTTAAAATATTTTATTAACGAAAGTCAGGCAACGCAGTGGCGCAGTAGGTAGTGCTGTTGCCTCACAGCAAGAACGTCGCTGGGTCGCAGGTTCGAACCTCGGCTGGGCTGGGTCAGTTGGCGTTTCTCTGTGGAGTTTGCATGTTCTCCCTGCGTTCGCGTGGGTTTCCTCCGGGTGCTCCGGTTTCCCCCACAGTCCAAAGACATGCAGTACAGGTGAATTGGGTAAGCTAAATTGTCCATAGTGTATGAGTGTGAATGTGTGTGTGTGGAAGTTCCCAGAGATGGGTTGCGGCTGGAAGGGCATCCGCTGCGTAAAATTGTGCTGGATAAGTTGGCGGTTCATTCCGCTGTGGCGACCCCGCAAGGGACAAAGCCGACAAGAAAATGAATGAATGAATGAAGAAAGAAAGTCAAACATGTTTGGAACAAGTGAAGGCTGAGGGCGTAAATGATGACAATTTTCAGTTTTGGGTGAATTATCTCTTTAACGCTATAATAATTTCTCCCCTTCTGAAATTCAGAGTCTGCCACAGGTTTCCTGCAGTAGGGCCATATTAGAAGTGTTTTTTACTTTATAAAATACATTATGCATTTGGAAAGTCTCTGTAAACCATGTATACAAGCAATGTGTGTGTGCATTTGTGGTATACAGTGTATTTATTATCTTTAATAACTTTAAACTTATATAAATTGTGAGAGTTTACAGGGATAGTGTACATTTCTGAAGTGTTCAGTCAGTTTAAAATTTGTGTCAATTTCTTGCAAAGGTAGATGGCTGCCCTCAAATGAAGAATCTGTGCATCCAGAACCAACAACATCTGACAGATTTCTGCAGTAACACGACTGTCTGTCCTTTGCTTTCACTGCCTAGGCACAGTACAAAAAAGAAAAAATGTACCAAAATGCACCAGCTATAGTTACTTTTTAGCATGTGGGATTGAAGATAGCTTGAGTGCTTAGCATAACACTAAACTAATGAAACAGCTTCTTTAGATTATGCAAGTGTTTTTTTTTTTCATCTAATGAATGCTTGGGGGAAAATATTTGTTTGTCGTCAGAATCAGCTTCTTAAAAATAAATAAAAAATAATGATAAAACCTACAATCTTGCTCAAAGACACATGCAATGTCTCCTGTAAACTTAAAGGGATCTTGGAGTGTATGATATAGATGAATATGTTGTTTCTGACTGCTAATATGGGCAGTGTAAACTAACCCCATGTTTCTCACAGAAACGCTGCAGGTAAAATTATGATTTCTGACATTTCTGCTGTTTGCAGATGTAAAATGAACTCCTGAAAAGATATGATAGACCTATAAATAGTCATATATGGTGTATTTTTAATAGGACAAAAAGAGTTATATGTTCTAAACATATAGTGCAAGCAGCAATTGAATAATTTGGCCCCCCTCTGTAAACTGTGGCCCGACCTTGGCCCCTGCCTTAAAAAATTCCTAGATCCCTCACTGATGACAACACACACGTATGTTCACTCACCACGAACAGGAAATAGAACTGCGGTATTTATTGTTTGTTAATGTCTTGCGGGCGAAAAGTTTGTTGTAACACACGCGTTACTGAACATGTACCGAGTAAAATATTACTGAAAATGTTTTAGTAATGTCTTACACTACTGCGCTACAGGAAAATGTAATGCGTTACTGTAATACATTACTTTTGTAACGCATTACTCCAAACACTGGTTACTTAGTTACTTTTTAAGAAAAGTAATGTGAAAGTGTATGTTTATTTATTTATAAGCGTTTTTTAAGAGTAGCTTTAGGCTTAACACTGTTTGCAGTTCTTAAGCAATAAACTTAATATTTCATAAATGGGCTTAATTGAGTATACCTCACTTAATTTAATCAAATGTAGGCCAATAGATTATTTGGTTTCATTTGAAACTTACCTTTGGTTGCTTTTGAACATTCTTCACTCGTCATCATTACTGATCTGTATGCCCCATCTACTGGCGGATAATGATTTAGCATTTTAATTTTGCGAAGTGTTTTCTACAGGGGTGATTAATGCAGCATAATGTCAGGAAGTCAAGGTTTTTAATTATGTTTTAATTTGTAATTTGAATAATTTAAATCTAATTCATCTCATTTTCATCTGCTTATCCGGGGCCGGGTCGCGGGGGATAAATCTAATTTAAACAAACAATTACTCACTCTAGCTGATGGCTATAGCCAGTATACTGGATCACCTTTACTCTGCAATGGTTGCCTCTTATGTAATTGCCAATAAGTTTAGCACAGCTCATGATAGCTTAAATAAACACCTTGTTTATAATCTTTTTTGTTGTTTCTGAATTACAAGTTCAGTTTTCGATTGGCCTCGTGACAAAGTGAAGGATTTCAAATTCTTGACACATTTTTGCAATTTATTTATTTATTTATTTTGCAAAAGGGTTGGATACTCAAAAATGTCACTTGTTAAATCAGTAACTATATTACCCAGAGATCATAAATATAAGAAACTAGCTATTACACACATAGAGTAAGAGTAGGCACTGAGGTCCACCCTCTCTATTTAGGTCCACTCATTTAGGTCCACCTTGGCTGCATATGGAAAGTGACTATAATAATTGAGTGAATCTAATAAAATAATTGAATGTGTGTGTTGAATATAAGACGTTTGTTGATAGTCTGTGCTTTTGTTGAAACCTCTTCTTGGTCAGTCGCAAATCTTTTTCAATGCGGTCGCAAATCTTTTAAAGGCGATTCAACAAGAAGAGGCAATAAACACAAGGAGTGCTAGTTTTATAAAGGAACTGTTAGCACTCAGAGAATTAAGTGCTAGAGTAAGGAGGGCAAGTGTTTTTTTAAGAGAGAGAGAATAATGTTATTGCAGGTGGTTTGGCAAGCCCACTCACCTGAAAGAAGTACACTTCATAAATGCACAATGCCTTTTTATAGCGATACATGTCGTGGTTTTCGGCTTTTCTCTTAATGAATCAAACTCAGTCTGGAGGTTATGAATATCAGAAGAATATACTTTATTGGAATATTTTCCAAAAAAAGCAGAGACAGACTGGAGCAGACCCATCTCAGGCCCCGTTTACACTAATACGTTTTAGTTTTAAAACGCATAAGTTTTGCTACGGTTACACCATCCGTCCACACTACGCCGGAGTTTTTGAGCCCCGAAAACGGAGCGTTTTTGAAACGCTGGACAGTCCGTTTTCATTCTGAAACGCTGCTGCTCCGTCTCAGTGTGGATGAGGGAAAACGAAGACATCTGAAAACGGAGATCTGATTGGGGCTTTGTCCTCAATATTAAGTAGCCTACACACAGTTCAGTGTTACATCCTCTCGGTGTAATTTCAGACTTCGCAAGTTTGATATGGAAAACAAACTCCAGAGAGTGTAGGCTACTTTATAAAGTCATTCACATCACCCTGGCTATGCTGTTTCACTATCTTGACAATAAAATGAAAACATGATGTGAGGAACTGTATATTTTCACTTTGATATTAGCAACAACAAACATCAAAAATGTTGAGGTGTCGTGTAGCTGCATGATATGAGCGTCATCTTCATGCATATTTATAACAAAACGGAGCCTATAACATTAGGCTACTGCCTCCTTTCATTTTCATTGAAAATACGAAACATACACTCTCTTTCACTGAATATCCGTTTTAATGATCAATAATGTCATTATAAAGTATAACGCACAATAAGTTTATACAATAGAGAAAATAAAGGCAAGTAATCAGTCAGATGTGCAGAATCGGTGTCCGCGGTTATATTAATTAATATTTAACCTAAGTTATCTTTGCACTCAGCCAAAACACGTTACCTGAGAACAAGTAATAGATTCAAAAGACCAAAGTCGGGGAATATGTCATCAGATATTGACAACAAGATGAATTAAATATCACGTTTAACAAATATAGTGAGATTAGATCCAGCGGTAGATCCGTGATGAACAGTCCGACTTGTGCAGCTCTCATGTGGGTGTGTGTGCGCTCAAAGCACGCTGCAGCGCATGCCAGAGAGTGTGTGTGTGGTCACGTTATGTGCGTTTTCACCGTTTTAGTGTAGACGGAGAGCTGTTCAGAAACGCTGGGTGAAACGCTAGTGTGGACGCGGATCGTTTTCATTCTAAAACGCCGTTTTAAAACTAAAACGTACTAGTGTAAACGGGGCCTCAGTCGCTCCCCAGGACAAATCCAATGTCCCTCAAATTTGCTGTACCCTTTATCCTTGCTTCCTCCCATTGCACCTTTGTGTTTTCACAGCTGGTTCCTGGTTTAACAGGCTTCTCCCAGCTCCTACTACTTTACAGTCTCTCCCCAGGACAAATCCAATGTCCCTCAAATTTGCTGTACCCTTTATCCTTGCTTCCTCCCATCCCACCTTTGTGTTTTCACAGCTGGTTCCTGGTTTAACAGGCTTCTCCCAGCTCCTACTTCTTTACGACCCCAATTTAAAGCCCCCTCTTCTTGTTGGCCTAATGTAAAGATCTAATGTATTCATCACTGTTTTTACACCTACAGTTCACATTTGGTAATCATGACTAGTATCCATGTTTCAAACATCTAAACTGGACTCTTCTCTCCCATACAGTATGAATCTTTTCAAACATACATGACAGTTTCAACATATGTTGCATACATTTCATGCTTTTCTGACACAGATGGTTCTCATTGTATCCCCAAGTCCTCTCTCGTGCTCTTTTATGACCCCTTTTCCTTAACCTATCACTTGTTTCCAAAGACATATAATGGCAGATTCATAGGGCCCTCCACTCACCCAATTAAATGTGTCTTCATATAGGTTTAGTAAATAAAAATCCTCATACACTCCAAAATGCTTTTCTTACTTAGATTTTTTGTCTTGTTTCTAGTCCAAATATCTTAAAATTATTATATCAAGAAACATTTTCTTGGTAAGCAGAACATAATGTCTTGTTTTCAGAAATAATATGCCAATATTAAGTCAATTTTTCCTTAAAACAAGCAAAATAATCTGCCAATGGGGTAAGCTAAATAATCTTGTTTTTCCTTTTGACCTTAGATTATTTTGTTTACCCCATTGGCAGATTATTTAGCTTGTTTTAAGGAAAAACTCACTTCAATTTGTCAGTATTTCTTATAACAAGACAATATGTTTTGCTTGTCTAGAAAATTCTTCTTGATTTAAGAATTTGTAGATTTTTGGACTAAAAACAAGACAAAAAATCAAAGTAAGAAGAGCATTTTTTACAGTGTATGGAGTGATGTGAAGATATTGAGTTTTTAGATGTGTGAAGATGATGTAATCTCTGGATATATTAATGCCATTAATTGTGAGAGATACTTGGAGAAGAACTTGGCCCCTCGAGGAAATTAGTTCCGGCCCTCTAATTAGTGACCAAGACATCAAAAATAAATTTAGTTCAGTCGAAAAATGGTTGCTTATAGTTATGAAGTGATGTGTGTGTGTTCAATACAGCACGAGCTGCAGTTAAGGCTGCGCAGAGCGTGAGTCACGTGACGTTAGGCGAGTGGCGCGAGCAGCCGAAAACATTTGAATATGTTTGTAGAAAAAGCCTTTTGTTCAATGCACTGATATCGTTACAAGAGATGCAACAATTAGCCGATTTCACTATTAACTGCGCTTTAATTCTTCACGGTTAATTCATTGTAAAGGCTTCTCTACGTCGCATTTCTGTTGCACGGAACAAAACTGCTGCAACTAAACAAAATTATGCCACCTGTGCACTTGTTTAAAGTTTCGAGCTTATACACCAAGGCTAATACGCACGCACACTGAATTAATTATAGCAGTGGGCCGTTTACATATCGCGTTAATATTTACATATTAAGTTTGATATTTCTAATGTAAAAATATATGCCAATATGCATGCGCAAACGGAGCAGAATGCTCACGGCTTTCCAGGCGAATCCAGTAGAAAACATCTCATGCTGTAGCGGTGAGAGTTGTGCGTGGCTTTCAGTGCAATGTAAACAAAAGATATGTTAGACGAATTATTATTAAAATGATTATGTATGTATGAACGCAGATGACAACAACAGCTCATTTAAATACTTACCTGATATAAAGCTTACATTTACATTAGACGATTCGTGAAACCATGATTATTCTTCAGACTATAATCGTACAACCAATATCTATAATCTTTGTATCCATAATTGTTACGCAGTTCAAAATGTAACATATGAATGTGTTTGAATGTAGAAGAAGCCTATTCAAGCATTTTAATGTAGAAAAATACAACGTGGGTGTCTTAGGGAGCACAAATACAACATATGGGCTCTTATATGCTGTTGTGTCATCACTCATATTGCAAGTCATATCTCTCCGGCCCCTCATTTGGGATGCTTTTCATGAACTGGCGCCCACGACAAACTAATTGAATAGCCCTGACTTACTGTACATATTCTACTAAATTTAATTTATTTCAGGAGATATTAGAGTTAAACAAGAATTTTACATTTATTTGTCAGGCAAAGACTTTCCACACCAATTCACATAGTTAAACAAAATAAGCCAATTCAGGTTGTACAACATCAATTACTTAAATTACTACATTTAAGAGTTAGATTAATACCTGACCATGTAGAAATACATTGCAGCATATAAGTCCCGATGCAGAGCTCAGAGACTTGTACACAGCAACAGGGTTTTCTGGCTACAGAATCCCCCAGACGCTTCTGCTCCTTTGCCTAAATACTCAAATCACCATAAATTCAAGCCAATAAAAGCTTCACCAAGACTTTTGCCTGGTCATGAGTTGATGTGAAGACCATATTCCCTGGAGTGGAGCATCTGGCAAAGATCTTATCAAAGTCAAAACCCAAATTAACTGATATTAGGGAGATTGTAAAATATTACAGTGAAATTAAGACCACTTTACCAATCACACAGAGACATTTAAAATGACACCAAACATGAATATAGAGCCACAAGATACACCATATTAAAAACTTAGACATTCTGTGTGGAGCTGCTCTGGTGGAGAAGGTAAAGTCCAGGGCAAAGAGGGGGGCTCAGGATGCATGAGCGAGACAACCTGAACAACTGGTTTCCTAGCTGATCTTCTCAGATTAGAAAGTTTATTGTTTTAGTGCCTGACCATTCTCGTGGTCTTGTCTCGTGTGGAGTTCCATAACAGTTCTCAGGGTTTAATCTTATGGAGAGATATAGCCATCCTTACAACGTGTTCAACTGAGAGTTTGCAGAGGTCAATGGCGATTTATTAAGATCACTTCAATGCTCACAATGGAGGACGACATGGCTCACTTGAAACTCCAAATAAATAAACAATCTTGCTTTCTGGACAAGACTAGGGAATTATACCAGGAGAGGAAGGCATTCTTCACCAATTAGCAGACATAACCCTGGATGAGGAGACAATGGGATATTCGCCCAACATAAACTGTTTCTTTAGTAAATGTATTACTACGCTTCGTGAAACAGGGGGTTTCTTATTTTTACATTTAATGTGGATTAATGGTTTTATATCAGTTAAAGCCAGAGCTTACAAGTCAGCTGTGCACTTCAACAGACTTTTGTATATTGTATATTGCTCAAATCTGCATCAGCATTAATGGTGCCATCACAGAAGAGCAAGTTAACTTTGGCACGGGGCACTGACACAACTACATGGGGCAAATAATTCAGGGGGGCTAATAATTCTGACTTCAACTGTATACATTAAGTTTTTATTTTTTAAGCCGTTATTTTCATTATTGTCTAATGATTCATTCAAAGCAACATGGCATTTTTACATTATATGATGCCACTACTCCACTATAGTGCAGAGTATATAGAATGCAAACACATAGGCTATACAGACTTTCTAGTGAATTTGAGGGGTTTTCCAGTGTCTCAGCTGATATACTGCAAAGTTGAAGCATGCAGGAGGTGACTGAAGAAAAGGGAGGGTTCTCTGTCTCCCACCCTCTGCTTTTTGAGTTTTTTAAGTTTGCAAAGGAATGCAGAAAGGGTCGCAGGAAGGTTTGCAATCTCAAGACTTGTTGGTACCAATGTAAATGAAGCATAAAACCACTCACAATGTAACATGTAGCCTAACCTTATCAGATGTGTGGCCATACCATGATTTTATATATATATATATAATGATTGGCCTGCTTTTTACATATAAATTAAAACTGTTTATACTATATGCATACATAACGGTAATACTTTACAATATGCTTGTATTAGTTAATGTTGAACAAATAATGAGCAATAGCCTACATTTATTACAGTAATTGTTCATGTTTAACATTAGTTAGTGAAAATACAGTTATTTACTGTTAATTCAAGTTAACTCGGTCCATTAACCAAAGTTAACAACCATGAATTTTAATAATGCAGTAGTAATGTGAACTATGATTAATAAATGCTGTACAAGTGTTGTTTGTAATTAATGTTAGTAAATACATTAACCAATGAAACCTTACTGTAAAGTGTGAACACCATATGTATGTTTAGTTTTCCCAATCTTCTGAAATGTGAAACTGATTTAAAAAACAATTAATAACCACATCTCATTCAACTAAGCGAAATCTAGATAAATATAATGTATTTGTTCCATTCATTCATCTTTCTTTTTATCACTGAAGAATGTTGAACTTCTGTGTCCTTTTGCTCGTGCAGTTGAGAATAGCACAGATGTAAAACTATATTTCCTTCAGCCTGAGGCTTTTCTCTTTAATTTTGGTGTGAAAGGCTCATACATTTAGCATAAATCACAGTCCAGGAAAACTATCAAGTTTACCTAAAGACTACAGACTTTTCTCTTTGCCGAGACTGATTGACATACAGGCAGCCAATCAGCATTCTCTGAGCCACAGGCAGCCAATCGGCGTGCAGGCAAATTTCCCGCCCACAGTGATTAATATGAGTTCAGTTGGAGAGTGAATTTAAATCTCAACGGAGAAGTGCTGATGGACGCTAAACCTTGTCGTTGTATGAATATCTCTACTTACGGGTGTTATTCGTCTCATTAAGGTAAGTGTATGTATTGTTTGCGGTGTGATATGCTTCTCTGTTCCGATTATTTTGCGGTTTGCTCTGCTTTAACACATCTGGTCAATGCTAATATACATCATTAGGTAAATATTTTACCGTTAACAGTTACTCATAGTTATTCTGTTGAACACAAAGGAAGACATTTTGAGGAAAGCTGAAAAAACATTGACCTCCATAGTTGGAGAAAGACTTCAGAAGTCAGTGATTATGGGTTTCCTATGGGTTTCCAGCTTTCTTCAAAATATCAGAAACAGAGAAAATGAACTCAAACAAGTTTTGAACAAGTGAATGTTTAGTAGATCATGACAGGTTTAGGTGAAGTATCCCTTTAATGCACATAGCTCAGAAAATATCCAGACAGATCACAGATTTAATGTTTTGACACACATTTGATGCTTATTTAATGTATAAAACATAACAAGTTTGGTTTGTTTTATTTATGAATCCTTTTGCCAAGACGGTGAGGGTGCGTTCAAGGGACACCAGTATCTTAATCTTTGATTAGTTTTTGATTTTTAGATTTTTTTTTAAGCGTATGTACATTTTCTATGCATTTTTACGTATGTATTACATCATATTTGTATCATATATATACGAGCAATTCCAGCGTTATTATGTGACGTTTGCAGTAAAAACTCAAAACATAAATTCACACAGAAAGTATATGCTAATATTATATTGAAACATCTGTTTATATTTTCCAAAACAACTGACCACAGAGTTGTGGAAGCAGAAAAATATTTATCTGTAAACATTTTTTATACTTTAAATGAGGATAATAATCATGCGTTATGGATGTGACAAAAAAAGTCTGTGAGTTTACAGTATACAACATACTTTGCAGAAATTCTGTCAATCAAACTGCACAACCCGAAAGAAACAATGCTCATCAAACAGATACGAGTCGGCTCACTAAAGAACAAAAATGATTGATTTTATTTTATTTGACATTTTTGCATGTATGAGGAAAAAGTGTCGTTATGGATGTGACATCTTTTCGTTATGGATGTGACAGCTGTGAAATTGCCACTTGTGTGATTTTGGTAAAGTTAAATATAATAGTTTGAAACATTGACAGAGACATTTATGAGTATTGGTAAAGTACTGTAAAATACTTGCTTACCCAAAAAAAACCTGAAACTGTTTCCGTATTTTGGTGAAAACTTAATTTTCTTCATGGCAAGTTGACATTTGCATGGAATTGCTCATACACAAAAATGTATCATATATATATATATATATATATATATATATATATATATATATATATATATATATATATATATATATATATATATATATATATATATATATATATATATATATATTGAATACAAAAAAATAACATCACTGTATTAAAGTGGAAATACAATAACAAAAAAACTAGGAAAGATGAAAAAGAGAAAAAAAACTCACCAATCATTAAGAAAAAAGACTACCAGAGGCTTTAAAAATGTATTATTAATAAGCTTAAGAGATTCAATATTGAACGAAATTTCAGCAAGAAAAATATTAAATCTAGGTATTGCCTTTAGGATCTTATTTTTGTGTATAAAAAATGTACAGTGTAACACAAAAAAAAGAAAATAAATAAAATAAAAAGATAGAGAGCATGATAATTACCAGAGAAGTACAGAAATACATCTTTTATAAATCATATTTAAATAAGGACCATAAATAAATGAATGTTTTTCCAAAGAAGTTTAACCTAAATGCAAATTTTAGAATAAGTAAAATAAAGTCTCTTCATGTATATTGCAGAAAGTACACGAATTAGATGTATCAAAATAATTAGCAATTTGGGAATTTGTAGGATATACATTATGCAAAATCTTAAAATGTATCTCTTATTTTGGTCGATATGCTGAACTTTTCAGGTAATAACCATGCTCTCTTCCATTGAATGGTGTCAGAAAATTTGGTCCAGAAAAAGTTACATCTTGGGGAGGTATTATACAGATTATTGTAACAATCGTCTGACATGTTTGTTGTCACATTTATTATTTTAATCAAAAAAAGACACTCCATCCAAGAAAAGATTAGGCATAATTGTTTTCCTCTCATTAAAGTAAAGAAACTTTTTAAATTAATGCACAATACTTGGTGACAAACTCTTTATAACACAATTGAAGAATTTGGCTGGCAGAGGAAAATTATACATATGAAATTGGCAGAGGAAAATTATACATAAAATCTTCATATTCCAGAATATCCAAATAGTCCAAATCAAAAACAATTCCTCTTTCAAACCACCTATCAATAAAAAGAGATTTTCCACGAATTAAGACATTAGAGTTATTCCAAAGAGTTTCTTTGTGTGAGGAAAAATTGTGCACATGACATAATTTCCAAGCAAGTAAAACTTGTTTGTGAAAGTTAGAGAAGGAAATTGAGCAATTTAGAAGGGATTAAATTACATTACTACATTACTAATTTATCAAATATAACATTGGGAATATAGTACCAAACTGAGTTATTACTACGAAGACATCTTTGTAACCAATTAATCCTAAATGGGCTAATTAAATCTTTGAAATTTAAAACCTCAAATCCACCCTCTGAGGCTTAAAGGAATTTGAGTTTGATCTTTAAGAAATAAAGTGGTATCATCAGCAAGTTGAGAAATTTTAAATTATTTGTGAGACCTTTCAAATTTGGATTTTGTAAGATGTTTAGTGATAACAGTTCAACAGCTAAAAGAAAAAGAAATGGCGCAGCCTTGGGGCACACCTCTATCACAACTAAAACGTTTAGTGGTGTTCAGATGAACCAAAACTGAAGAGTTAATGTCATTATAAAGCATTTTCACCTTATTACCAAACTTATTCCCAAAACCATAAGCTCTGAGAGAGTTAAATAAAAATGATGCTCTAATAAATCAAATGCTTTATAAAAGTCTGAAAACAAAATAATAGATTCTGAGTCAATGTTCTCTGAGTAGTCAGTAAGATTGAGTACTAGTCTTACTGTATATTAGAGCTAATATGTCTGTTATTCATGAAACATTTTGTGTTTCACCAGTTATACTGTGAAGATCAGATTTTAAACGAATTGCAAGAGTTAAGGCAAGTAGCTTATAATCTATATTTAACAATGAAATCAGCCTCAATTTTCAATTAAAAGCCTATCTTTATCCGATTTGGCAATTAAAGAAATAAAACCCTGCTTCATTGTGGCTGTCATTTCAGTTTTTTTAATACATTCTTTACACAAAAAAATATAAAGGCTGCTTTAAAATATTCCAGAAATGTAAATAAAATTCAACAGACAAACCAGCAATAGATATATCAGCTTCACAGCAACTTCAAATCCTCACTTATACTAGAAACTTTATCACGGGCAGACACAAAGAAACCATCGCATTCTTGAGAAAACTCAGAAGTATATCAATTTTTGTAGTAATTGTTTACAAAAGATGAAATAATATTAGGATTTGTACAAAGAATCCCATCAACCTTTATAGAAGAGAAGTTTTTTTTCTATTTCTTTTTTAAGAGCAAAAAGTAATCAGTATTTCTTTCGCCCTTTTCAGTCCATTTTGCTCTAGAGCGTATGAATGCACCTTTAGCAAATTCTGAATACATATTTTCAATTTTCATTTGACAAATGCTACATTCTATCTCATCTTCTTTAGTGAGATTATTTTTCTGCATTAACACACCTAATCTATGAATAACTCTAAATTCTTCATTATTTTTTTCTTTTTTAATTCGTTTGCTCCTGTTTACGGCAAAATCTCTAACTTTAAATTTGAAAACAAATAAAAAATACACGAATAGACCCTTTTCACAATGACGTCACTTCACTTCCCCCTATCAGTAGGGCCAGACAGAATCTGCGGACGTTTTTTGCAATTTCTGCGGAGAATTTTGGTAAAAATCTGCGGATTTCTGCTGAATTATTTTGGGAGTATCATAACTAAAACCTTAATATGTGAAATAAAAAATAATACCTTTTAACTTTTATTTAATGTTAAAATGCAAATCCAATTAGATTCACTTTATTTGGTAACAATGACGTCACAAAATGTTTAATTATTTAAATTATGCAAATGAATCATTGACTTCTGCTGTCTTCATTAGTTTCAAAAACACTGATTTCTTCACAATTTAAAACAGCATCTTTGGATGTCTTTTCTGCTGGAGATACAGTTGTCCTAAATAACGTAAATAAAATATCTTACACATACCTTATATGGTATTACAGACAATGTTGGCAGTTTTAAAACCTTGACTTTTCCAAACCGCGGTATACCTTGAAAACGGTTATCGTCCTAAGTAAATTTGCCTGAGTAAATATACAGCTGACTGTGTGAGTTCTCTATAGGGAGTTCTGTGTAGGCAGAAGTAACGATACACTGACTGCATGGAGCGAAACCGGACACTGCGTGACATCATGTAAAAAGGATCTATTGCTACTGCTTATGCAAGGTGTTGATAATGCAGTGTGTGCAGGACAGTTGTTCTCTTTTCTGGCTGCCATTATAAGTCTCACACTGTTTATTTATTTATTTAATTATTTTACTTTTTTTTTAAATTCTAGATAGCATTAACGGTTGAATTATTTGTTCATTATTTTAATAAATATGAACGCAAACAAACATGTATTGTACTCTCCCATTCAACTGCGCTATAATGCCGAGTTCCAATTCGCTTACTTGTATACTACGTCCTAAAAGTATGCACTTTTTTGTGAAGAAAATGTACTGTTGAGTGTGTAACAGAAGAGTATGCAGCTAGTTGTTAGTCAGATAACGTTTCTATGTTTAATTTGTCATTTTGTCATTTGCTTTCCATTTATTACAAAAACAGTACTGCAAGAAACTTTTAGTTAATAAATAGTAAAATATTCAGTAGTGTGAAAAATTCATGTTACTACTGCTGTTGCTGATAACGCTAAATGTAGAAATCTAACATTATCATTTGTACAACCCATATTTATTATTAGTGTCATTTTCAATAAATGATTCAGTTGTTCACTCATAAAACTTCGTGTCATTGCTAAATGGATCTTATTGAAGAATTATTCAGTATAAAACACTTCAATCAATTTAAATTGAGACAGATATAATAAAATGTAGAATGTTTTAATTAGATGAAGAAACATGAACTGAAGTATTTTTAATATTTGCAGATCTGTTCCTCCATTGCAGTGAAGCTCCTCCCCTTTCCGTGAAGCTCCTCCCCCATCAGTCCTGCTATAAATACTCCAATATTCCCATCAGTCTACAAGACGAGCACCAGACCATCAGGAAGGAGTGAAATCTGCAAAGATGAAGGACGGTGAGAACATGAGTGATCCAGAACCCAGCACAACTGAAGATGAAGAGACTGAAGAAGAAACAGGTTGGTGTTCATTCCTGATTTTTCAATGATAAGTTTGAAGAAAAAATGATGCTAAGAAGGTTTGAACAGCTCATTTGAGTTATCGTGTGTGCTGGGGGAAAAACTAAAAAACAAAAGGAAAAAACAGAAATAAATGCAGAAACTGGCACACAGTTGTCTATTTTATTTCCATGTTTAAAAAAAGGATCATTAAACATTTAATATAATAAGACCAAACTATATATGATCTGAGCTGATTTGTTTTAAATTTATTTGATATTTTATTAAAAACTATTCTGAAATCTGCAGTCTGAAGTCCTTTGCTGCATTTTCTGAAACTTTGATTTATGCTTCTGTGTTGATTGATCGCTGTACCTCATGGTGTGTCCTCCAAGTGCTCCGGTTTCTCCCACTGTCCGATCACATGCGCTATAGCTGAATTTAATAAGCTAAATTGGCTGTAGTGTATGAGTGTGTGTGAAATATGAGTGTATGGGAGTTTCCTAGTACTGGGTTGCGGCTGGAAGCGGGCCTGCTGCGTAAAACATACTCACTGGCCACTTTATTAGGTACACCTTACTAGTACCAGGTTGGACCTGCTTTTGCCTTCAGAACCGCCTTAATACTTCATGGCATGGTTTTAACAAGGTACTGGAAATATTCCTCAGAGATTTTGGTCCATCTTGACATGATAGCATCACGCAGTTGCTGCAGATTTGTGTGCAGAACATCCATGATGCGAATCTCCCATTCCACATCCCAAAGGTGCTCTATTGGATTGAGATCTGGTGACTGTGGAGGCCATTTGAGTACAGTGAACTCATTGTCATGTTCAAGAAATCAGTCTGAGATGACTCGCGCTTTATGACATGATGCGTTATCCTGCTGGAAGTAGCCATCAGAAGATGAGTACACTGTGGTCATAAAGGGATGGACATGGTCAGCAACAATACTCAGGTAGGCTGTGGCATTGACACGACCCTCAATTGGTACTAATGGGCCCAAAGTGTGCCAAGAAAATATCCCCCACACCATTACACCACCACCAACACCAGCTTGAACTATTGATACAAGGCAAAATCCAACAATTGTCCAACTACAGGCGACACTCAACTTCCAGTTGCTGACCAAGCCACAGGAAGCCAGTGAAATGTGCAACAAATGGAGAACATATATGTACACGTTGAGTTTTTTTTTTTAATTACAGCTATAAAATGGGTCCATAATTTCATGTTGTTGATGCCAAATTCTTATCCTACCATCCGAATGTTGCAGCAGAAATCAAGACTCATCAAACCAGGCAACGTTTTTCAATCTTCTATTGTCCAATTTTGGTGAGCCTGTGTGAATTGTAGCTTCAGTTTCTGGTTCTTAGCTGACAGTAGTGGCACCCGTTGTGGTCTTCTGCTGCTGTAGCCCATCTGCCTCAAGGTTGGACATGTATCCAGAGTTTTTCTTCTTGACAGTTAAGGAAAAAACCTTGAGAGAAACCAGGCTTAGTTGGGCATGACCATTTCTCCTCTGGCCAAACTCGTGCAGAGCTGTAGCCTAGGCGCTGGAGGCTGAGCATCTGCTCAGGATACGGCCTGGTCCAGGATTATAGATACCTCTAGAAGTCCTCTATTTTTGCCATCATCTCTTCACAGGTCACAATCTCTAGAGGCCTGAGGATGAGTATCCCCAGGTGTAAATGAACAGTCGCTTAGACTGCTTATGCCTTGGGCTGGCTCTTAGAGCATATAGAGATAAAATTGAGTCTTTATTGCATATTAAGAGATGTTATAGGGAAACACAACCCTGATCCTTAATACATTACAAACTTGATACTGATTTTGAAAGAGAGATTTACAATAAAAATGCATCAACATGTGTAGCCAATGCCTCCACTGTATTTTCACATCACAATTTGCTCAGATTTGTCACGACTTACTACTAACTATTTTTTTTTAACTTTGATTTCAGATTTTATTGAAGAGGATAAGAGTGAGGATGACAAACCTGTGAACTCTGACAAAATGCCCCATCTACTGACTGAAGGTATTTTTTTAATAAAAAGAAAAGACAAGAATTGTTTCACCTGCACTCAGTGTGGGAAGAGTTTGGGACGTAAAGACAGTCTTAAAATTCACATGAGGATCCACACTGGAGAGAAACCATACACATGTACTCAGTGTGGGAAGAGTTTTGGACAATCACCAAACCTTAAACGACACCTGATGCTCCACACTGGAGAGAAACCACACAAATGTGATCAATGCGATAAAACATTTTTGAGAGCTGCAAATCTGAAGATCCATCTTAGAATTCATACAAAGGAGAAGCCTTATTCATGTTCTGTGTGTGGAAAGAGTTTTTCACACCAGTCAAGTATAAGAGTACATCAGAAGAGTCACACTGGTGTGAAAGAGTATATGTGCTTTGAGTGTGGGAAGACTTTTATTAGCGCTGAACAATTGAAACTGCACCAGATGATCCACACTGGAGAGAAACCGTACACGTGTACTGAGTGTTGGAAGAGTTTCACACAATCATCAAGCCTTACTCAACACATGTTGATCCACACTGGAGAGAGACCACACAAATGTGATCAATGCGGCAAAACATTTTTGACAGCTTCATATCTGAAGATCCATCTTAGAGTTCATACAAAGGAGAAGCCTTATTCATGTTCTGTGTGTGAAAAGAGTTTTTCACACCAGTCACATTTAAGAGAACATCAGAAGATTCACACTGGTGTGAAAGAGTATATGTGCTTTGAGTGTGGGAAGACTTTTATTACAGCTCAACAATTGAAATCGCACCAGAGGATTCACACTGGAGAGAAACCATACACATGTACTCAGTGTGGAAAGAGTTTCACACACTCATCATCCCTTAATATACACATGTTGATCCACACTGGAGAGAGACCACACAAATGTGATCAATGCGGCAAAACATTTTTGACAGCTGCAAATCTGAAGATCCATCTTAGCGTTCATATGAAGGAGAAGCCTTTTTCATGTTCTGTGTGTGAAAAGAGTTTTTCAACACAGTCATATTTAAGAGTACATCAGAAGATTCACACTGGTGTGAAAGAGTATATGTGCTTTAAGTGTGAGAAGACTTTTATTACAGCTCAACAATTGAAACTGCACCAGATGATTCACACTGGAGAGAAACCTTACAAGTGTTCACACTGTGACAAGAGATTCAATCAGTTACAAATCCTGAAAAAACATGAGGATTCACACGAGAAAACACGTACACACGTGATCAGTGTCTGAGGAGTTTCACATCTATGTCGCACCTTAGCCCTTCAACTGCCCCACCAAGAAAAAAAATCGTATTGCATTTCTTAACTCCTGATGTCGCTATTAACAGACTCGGTGTATTTTTTTCAACACATCCCATAATTTCTAAAATATCAGCCTCTACCAAATGGTTGATTATGTCAGTTTATGGTAAAAGTACCGGAATTAATACATATACTTCAGATTTTCAGATTTTTCATAGTATAAGACCAATTATTAAAAAAAATATTCATAATAAAACATTTTGAATACTTAAGATCTTTTATTTAAGTATGCCAAAAATTTTTTTTTTTTTTTTTTTTTTTCTTACAATAAACCAAAATCAAGTGTAGTAGTGCAACAGGGTGTTTGTTAGATTTTTTTATTTTTTTTGTAAACCAACAATACTGTGTGTGTAAACATTATTTAAATTTATTCTTTAAATGACTTTAACAGTCATTATTTAAAACAGTAAAAACATGGTCAACCATCTGGTAGAGCGGCAGTCAAAGTCTTAAATGACACATGAAAATCAGTGGATTCATAAAAAGTGACTTCTTGTGTCTTTCTGCAGGACTCAGGAGTCCTGGATTCATTTTGTGCCAGCTTTGTTTGTATTAATTACTGCATATTTAATTTGCATATTACTGACATAGACATCACGTCCAGCAGTTTTTGTTTAGCAGCCTTTGGTTAATAACGGGTTATTCATATTTGCGCTAGGCTTTATATATACATGTCAGTTTAATTAAATGTATTGTTTGAATACAGTATATCAGTATAGATGTACAATGAATTTGCAGTAATCTCCCAGACATAATAAACTCACACAAGCTCCAAAACTGTCACTAAAATCTCTCTGATTGTGAACAAGAAAAGAATAAACGGCCAAATTAAATAGTTAAATTAAAACAGTGGAGAAGCAGATCGGTTTGACTGTAATGTTACAAGGAAAATACCTCACGCTCGCTGTGCTAAATCATTTGCTGTCAGTGCACAGAGGGGTGATCTGCTCTCAGGCTGCAGGTGGGAGAGACTGACTGCTGTCTATGAGGGCTGGGCTGCCTTTAAGTGCTCTGAGGCGAGGGAGGGGTTGACAGCATCACCCACAGCTCGTTAGAAACAAGACAGTACAGAGACATGAGAGTCTAAAAATCTCCAGTAACACCAAAAAAGTCACTAGATTTGTCGCTAGTCGCTTTTTTGAAAATTTGTTGCTAAGGGGGTCTGAAAAGTTGCTAAATATAGTGACAAAGTAGCTAAGTTGACAACACTGCAAGCAGGAAAAGTGGTTTGTGAATGTATTGTTGTTTATTAATGACTTTAAGGTTGTTTGCTTAATTCTCATGTATGTGAATGTGTCTGATGTTGTTATTGTGCTCATTTACACTGCGGTCACACTGGACTTTTCTCCCCATAGACTTCCTGCAGACTTTCGCAGTTCACTGCATTGCAAAGTTCAATCTTGGTGACCTGCGAAATCGCTTCCCGTGACTGATTGAGACCAATTGAAGATCAAAACATGAACTTTCTGGACAGAAACTTAACATATGCACAAATCGCTCGCCTTTTTAAATGTCAAGTCATCTTGTTTAATCCCGCCCCTTTTCACAGCACCGTACGACACAATTGCACATGCTCAAACTCTAGTGTGACCGCAGCATCATTCAGTTCTACGGTGTTGATATCGGCATCTGTGTCAATAAGTGCATTAAACATCTGTGAAAAGTAACCTCAGCCTTCGCCTTGTGACTGAGGGCGGCATATTGTGTCTTTGTACCCCACTTCAGCTTTTTTGTTGTTTAAAGCCGCGGTCACACTGCACTTTTCTCCCCATAGACTTCCATTTATACGCATGTGAATGCGGAAGACTGGAAACGCAAGCTCATGCGACAAGTTTCGCAGTTCGCTGTGTTGGAAAGTTCAATCTTGTGAACTCTGACCTGCAAAATCGCATCATGTGATTGCGTGAGACCAATCGAGGATCAAAACATGACCTCTCTAGACAGACATTTAAAATATGGACCAATCACTCACTTTTTTAAATGTCTAATCATCTAGTTTAATCCCGCCCCTTTTCACAGCACCGTATGACAGACTTTCGCATGCTCAAACTCTAGTGTGACCGCAGCTTTAGATTTACTTCAAATCGATTATTCCATTTTGTCTTTAAATCAATAGGAAAGCTTGAAATTGGACTCTCCTGAGACTTACAGCAAGAGGAGTCAGTGGAACAGGCCTTAAATCAGGGATGCCATATCAGGGACTCTGCACAGTTTAGCTTGAACCCTAATTGACTCCTTCATGCTTGTTTACAGGTAATGCCGCGGACACACTTGAGTTTGAGCGTGCAAAATTCTGTCATACGGTGCTGCGAAATAAGGCGGGATTAAACAAGATGATTACACACTTAAAAAGCAAGCGATTTGGTCCGTATAATACATTTCTGTCCAGAGAGGTCATGTTTTGATCTTCAATTGATTTATACAGTCACATGATGCGATTTCACAGGTCAGAGTTCACCAACCTTAAACTCTGCGACGTAATGAACTGCGAAACTTGCTGCACAAGCTTGCTTTTTCGGTCTGTCGCATTTGTGTGGGTATGAGTGGAAGTCTATGGGGAGAAATGTGCAGTGTAACCGTGGCTTAAGTGTGTTGAAACATGATTGGAACTAAACTGTGCAGGGTTGCGGCCCTCTGGAAACTGCATTTTACATCCTGGGCTTAAAGCCGTGGTCACATTAGAGTTTGAGCATGCGAAATTCAGTTGTACGGTGCTGCGAAAAGAGGCGGGATCAAACAAGATGATTAGACACTTAAAAAAGTGAGCATTCGGTCTGTATAATACATTTCTGTTCAGAGAGGTCATGTTTTGATCTTCGATTGGTCTTACACAGTCACGTGATGTGATTTTGCAGGTCAGAGTTCACCAAGCTTAAACTTTGCACTGCAGCAAACTGTGAAACCTGTCGCACGAGCTTGCGTTTCTGGTCTGACGCATTCACGTGTGTATGAATGGAAGTCTATGGGGAGAAAAGTCCAGTGTGACCGCGGTTTTAAGCATAGGTATCAAACTCAATTCACACCTGATTCAACTAATCAAGCGTATTGGGCTGTTTCTCAATATCCGTTCTTCAGCAATCATGCGTCCATGTGTTCTCATGTAACGTCATCATCAACTGTTAAACCTACAAGGAAAGAACTTAGATAAACAAACACAGTTGAAGTCAGAATTATTAGCCCCCTTTGACTTTTAAATATTTCCCAAATGATGTTTAACAGCAAGGAAATTTTCACAGTATGTCTTATTTGTTTTATTTAGGCTACAATAAAAGCAGTTTTTAATTTTTTTAAACATCATTTTAAGGTCAAAATTATTAGCCTTTAAGCTATTTATTTTCCGATAGTCTACAGAACAAACCATCATTATACAATAACTTGCCTAATTCCCCTAACCTGCCTAGTTAACCTAATTAACCTAGTTAAGCCTTTAAATGTCACTTTAAGCTGTATAGTAGTGTCTTGAAATACATCTAGTCAAATATTATTTACTGTCATCATGACAAAGATAAAATAAATCAGTTATTAGAAATTAATTATTAAAATGATGTTAAAAAATGAAATAAAACAAATAAGACTTTCTCCAGATAAAAAAAATATTATCAGACATACTGTGAAAATTTCCTTGCTCTGGTAAACATCATTTGTGAAATATTTAAAAAGAAAAAAATTCAAAGGGGGGCTAATAATTCTGACTTCAACTGTATGTTTGCATATATGCACATATCTGTATGTTCACCTATATATTAGTAATCTTAATAAAATAAAAGCCCATGTAGAAATGTACATTTTTTATTTACTTAAGAACAATCAAATAATACAAGAACAAAAATAAGACAAAAAACTGAACAGAAAAAAAAAAACTACAAACCATTTTGTTATACATTTCCTTCTGTTACACTCTTCATACAAGAAAGAATTGACCTTATACTGTAAATGTTTCAGGAAAAAGTGCAGACATCATAGCTTTTCATCTCCTCTCACTTATTTGCCAGAGTTAAATTCCATGAAATGCCAATAACATGTGATGCTAATTTCAAGTGTTCACACATACATGCAAGTTTTTTTTTTTTGTTTTTTTTTTGCATTTTTTTAGTTAGTTCTTAGTTATTGCCTTGATAGTAGAAAATATGAGCTAGGCATCATGTATGACAGTTGCCAAAGTGAGATATGAGCTATATAGGAGACATCTTGTATGCACATATAGGGCTTATATGTGGATATAAAGAAGCAATACAGGAGACCTATATGGCCTTTATATGCACCTCAATTTTGCCTATATGTGGCATATATATATATATATATATATATATATATATATATATATATATATATATATATATATATATATATATATATATATATATATATATATATATATATATATACGGCATATAGGTTTCATATATGTGCATATATCCTCATATAGGTTCTTTCCATGTTGGAAGTTCATTTCCAATACTCAGAGGACGCATGACAGGGCCTGGATGTGTTCTTGATATCAAGGATGCATTGAATGCAGATGCACTGAATTTAATATTAACTATTATTTACAGTTTGGAGATATAAGTTGTTTATCTCAGGATTTTCTACATGAAAGTTTTAATAAAGGCATAAACACATGGAAAGGTGTTTATTTGCTGAAATTCATACTTTAGTCTGTTTTATTTGTATTGTGCAAAGTATATCTGTAAGGCTTTTGTACGTTCTCTGTTCTCAGAGTCTTCAGAGTTCATTTTTCTGAGGTAACTTGACAAGGCCGTTCTCCACAAGAACGCAAGTCTATTCTCTGCATGTTTGGTATTGAGAAACAGCCTTATAGAAACTATTAAGCAGGAGCTAAACTGTGCAGAGTGTAGTGTCTGGGTGGTTTAATGACATTAATTGTAAAAGACACAAAACTTCACTTACATATTCGGATTATCCTATGCTTGCAAAAACAGCGATTAGCAATGAGAAGAAGCGTAAGACAAGGGAGGCGTCTCCAACAGAGAGTTTGAAGAGGTCGAGGATGATGTATTGAAATGGGTCAGCCATCTGCTGCTGCTAAAGGAGGATTTGGTCTCTTTTTGACACTTTTAACAAACTGCTACAATTGCAATCTGGAAGAAGCATGAAGAAATCCTTCGCCAGCTAAAAAATATGGCTTTGGAGGACAATCCTGACCAACTGCCCAAATGTTGATTAACATCTTTTAGATATATACTATTAGCTATCTTGATATAGATATACCCAAGCATATCAGTAAAGCTTATGCAACGTATAACATCAAAAGCACACCTGTAGACAAAGGCTTGAATACTGTATAAAATGCTGGGACATACAATCCAGCAGCACGCTTAAACAGACTTCTGTATATTGTAAGTCTTCAGCCCTTTATTCTCAGCGGAGGATAAAGTATCATTTACTTTAATGATATAAAAGTAAAATTTTCCTTGGATTTATTTTGTTAATAAAAGTGTATTTTTATTAATTTTCTTCCTGGAGTGGACATTGGCTTCATTCACAGAACCAAGCAAGATACCTTGTAGTATAAAGGTATGAATATAATTATTCCTTTAAAGACATTACAAAACATGGTCTTAAACAAAACTTAAAAAAGGAATATAGTGAAGAGAGGATCCTGGTTTCTTTCTTTAATTAGGGTATTGAATGAAGGCATCCAGCACAAGAGCTGTGGCCCTCCATTAATTGAATTTAAGACCAATGACTTAAAGAGATAGTTAACCCTAAAATGAAAATTTACTCACTATTTGGTCCAAATTAGCTTGGTGTAAAATACAGAGCAGCCCAATGTGAGATATGCTACTTTATGTATTGCATCAACTATCTGGACTCTTTTAAAATATACATAGTAGCATTTGACATTATCACTTTCAAAACTCTCACAACTTGTTCTCCCAAGCCATTCCGCATTCATTAACAGGCAGAGAAATGTCCTTACCTCAGACACTTATTCTGGAATCTACCACTGACTAATGTATTACTTAAGACTTGACATTTAATCAGTTTTGTGTATTTCTAGAACTCCGTCTTTAGTCTAATTATCTGGTTATTTGTTCAAGGGTTAACAGTTGTGGTTTTAGGAAAATATTAAGATATGATTATGCAATTTTAATGCTGTTTTTATCACTTTTTTTTTTTTTACTCTGAGCTGTAGAATATCTCATGTTTATGGTGCTCTGTGGTTTCTGTGTTGTTGTTTTTACACCTTCATTTATTCATGATCAGTTCTGCCTGTCTCTGTGTATTTACATTCCCTGTTTAGTTCAGTTTTTGGTTGGTTCTTTTTCTTCACTTGTGTTGGATTGTTCCCCTGTTGTTGTACTACCTCTGTCTGGATACTTGCTTAGATTATTAAACATTTGTTAAATATTGCCGGCTTGTGTTTGCTCCTTCTTGCACACACCTGTTGTACAATGTTTATAATAGCTTTTGCTGTTTATTATTTATTATTCATTCATTTATTTTATTTTCGGCTTAGTCCCTTTATTAATCTGTGGTTACCACAGTGGAATGAATCGCCAATTCATCCGCTGCGTTAAACATATGCTGGATATCCTTCCAGCTGCAACCCATCACTGAGCAACATCCATACACACTCATGCACACACATTCACTACAGACAATTTAGCTTACCCAATTCACCTTTAGCGCATGTCTTTGGACTTTTGGGGGAAACCGGAGCACCCGGAGTAAAACCACGTGAACACAGGGTGAACATGCAAACTCCACACAGAAAGTAGGGGGGTTGTAAATGTGTCACGCTGCTCGTATGTAGCCCTAAACACAGTAATATCCAGAAAATTATTTTACCGGTAAGTTCAAAAAGCGCTGTTCACACAAGCAAGGACGTTACAAAAATTGTACTGGAAAAGACCATTCACACATCCATTTCAAAATACCGGTAAATTCTGACATCATTAACCATAAATGAGCTCTAAACGGCTGCGCTTGTATATGTAAACACAGAAGTGGTCGGGCTTTTGTTGATGATTTCACTTTTATTTAAAGCTTTAGCATTCATGCAGCTGTTTTGTCCCAGAGACTTCCAACGGCAGAAGCAGGAACCACAGCTACAGTAAATGTTTACACATTTGACTACATTACAAATTCTGTGGATGGATAAGTATTGTGAACAACTGCGATACAAAACATATGGAGGAACACTTGCGCATGTTGAGATGTACATAATGTGTGTGTGTGCTGGCGCTCACTCACCGTGCACGCGCGTCAAGCAACTGAAGCAGAGCTTGAAGGTAAACAGCGGGTTATGATAAGCATTTTATCAATATTTCCCACAGCTGGCATTCAGAAGGAACATAGAAACGTTATCTGACTACCATCTAGCAGCTAAATGTTTCTGGGAAAATATTCAAAGGCTTTTATTTTCATAAACAGTGCGGATGTGAATGTGTCTGAATGTTCTGATTGGCTGGAGTAGACATCTCACGTCAGCAAGTTCTGGACGTGAACGGCACTTTCCGGCAATTTTCTTTCTGCATTCACACAGAACAGCACTCCGGCAAATTACCGGTAATGTTACAACTTCTCTTTCCGGAAAATGTGCTGTTCACACATGATCCCGGCAATTTTCCGGAAAGGTCTGTATGTGTGAAAGGGGCTAATAATGGTAGCTGAGTGAGAAAAAGAGTTTCATAAACATCTGGCAAACAGCCAACAAAATGGCTGAATGGAGCATACACTTACCCACCTACTATTCAGTCACGATGATTTTATTTTTTTTTATCCAAAATAAGTTCTGTGAGAAATGAACAATTAACTTGTTCTGCCTTGGTCTTTACTTTTCCCACCACACATAATTTAAACAAGACATTTCCTTTCTTTTAAAAATTGAGAATAATCCATATTTGATCTGCTATTGTAAATGAAGCATAAAACCCACTCACAATAACATGTAGCCTAACCTCATGTACAAATAAGATGTATGGCTATAACATATATATAATACACACACACACACACACACACACACACACAGTGGGTATGGAAAGTATTCAGACCCCCTTACATTTTTTTTTTAATCATTTAAAGTTATTTTTTTCCTCTTTAATGTACACACAGCAGCCCATATTGACAGAAAATCACAGAATTGTTGACATTTTTGCAGATTTATTAAAAAAGAAACACTGAATTATCACATGGTCCTCAGTATTCAGACCCTTTGCTTTGACACTATGTTTAACTCCGGCGCTGTTCGTTTCTTCTGATCATCCTTGAGATGGTTCTACACCTTCATTTAAGTCCAGCTGTGTTTGATTATACTGATTGGACTTAATTAGGAAAGCCACACATCTGTCTGTATAAGACTTACAGCTCACAATGCATATCTGAGCAAATGAGAATCATGAGGTCAAAGGAACTGCCTGAAGAGGTCAGAGACAGAATTGTGGCAAGGCACAGATCTGGCCATGGTTAAGATTCCTAAGAGCACAGTGGCCCCCGTGTTCCTGTAAGGTCCACCCAGTTGGCCCATTGGAGGTGTCTACTGGTGAATGAAGGTTCACTGCATGTTCATTTCAGTGCACAATGTTGAAGTAGTTTAAATGGAACTCATCTTTGATCCCAAATTGCCGTACCTCACCGTCACACTATCATCAATCTTGCTTATTAAACCGAGGTAATTGACTGATACTTTTAGACGGCCGCTCCTATGCTTGCTCATTCTAAAGTATTTTTGATTAGTCCCCTTAGATGTACACTCTTGAGTTAAAGGTCATCTTATTTCTAATCAGAGGTTATGGCCATTAGTATAAATATACCTGACTACTGTTCTCTATAATCATTTTGACTTAGCTAAGATCATGGATTCTCATGTACACTTAATATAAAACAACATTACTTTCAGACAATGGTCAGGCACCCTATCTAGGTTGTTTGTGCAACACCCTGTTGCCCTAAATGGAACTGTTTTTTTTTTTTTTTTTGCTATGACAGTAAATGTATTACTATGCTTAGTGAAACAGGGGGTTTCTTATTTTTACATTTAATGAGGATTAATGGTTTTATATCAGTTAAAGCCAGAGCTTACAAGTCAGCTGTGCACTTCAACAGACTTTTGTATATTGTATATTGCTCAAATCTCTATGCACTTTTCAGCATTAATGGTGCCATCACAGAGGAGCAAGTTAACTTTGGCACGGGACACTGACACAACTCCATGGGGCTAATAATTCAGGGGGGCTAATAATTCTGACTTCAACTGTATATATTAAGTTTTAATTTTTTAAGCCGTTATTTTCATTATTGTCTAATGATTCATTCAAAGCAACATGGCATTTTTACATTATATGATGCCACTACTCCACTATAGTGCAGAGTATATAGAATGCAAACACATAGGCTATACACACTTTCTAGTGAATTTGAGGGGTTTTCCAGTGTCTCAGCTGATATACTGCAAAGTTGAAGCATGCAGGAGGTGACTGAAGAAAATGGAGGGTTCTCTGTCTCCCACCTTCTGCTCTTTGAGTTTTTTGAAGTTTACAAATGAATGCAGAAAGTAAAAATGTCCTTGCTCTGTTAAACATCATTTGGGAAATATTTTAAAAAGAAAAACAAATTCAACGGGGGCTAATAATTCTGACTTTAACTGTATATATGTATATATAGCATTCCAGAAATTGTGTTGTCTGTAACGTCTTCCTTGTACTGCACAGGGCCCTGGCAATTTAGGGGCCCAGCGATGTATATGTATGTTATAAATATTTAGTTTTTATTTTTAAGCCGTTATTTTCATTATTGTCTTATTCATTCAAAGCAACATGGCATTTTTACATTTATATGATGCCCTGGAAGGACTACTAAAACAGAAATATCTACTACTCCACTATAGTGCAGAGTACAGAATGCAAACACATAGGCTATACACACTTTCTAGTGAATTTGAGGGGTTTTTGTGATTAAGTTGATATACTGCAAAGGTCAGTTGAAGCATGCAGGAGGTGACTGAAGAAAAGGGAGGGTTCTCTGTCTCCCACCTTCTGCTCTTTGAGTTTTTTGAAGTTTGCAAAGGAATGCAGAAAGGGTCGCAGGAAGGTTTGCAATCTCAAGACTTGTTGGTACCAATGTAAATGAAGCATAAAACCACTCACAATGTAACATGTAGCCTAACCTCATCAGATGTGTGGCCATACCATGATTATATATATATATATAATGATTGGTCTGCTTTTTAGATATAAATCAAAACTATGTTTATACTATATGCATACATAACGGTAACACTTTACAATATGTTTGTATTAGTTAATGTTGAACAAATAATGAGCAATAGCCTACATTTATTACAGTAATTGTTCATGTTTAACATTAGTTAGTGAAAATACAGTTGTTTACTGTTAATTCAAGTTAACTCGGTCCATTAACCAAAGTGAACAAACATGAATTTTAATTTTAGTAGTGCAGTAGTAATGTGAACTATGATTAATAAATGCTGTACAAGTGTTGTTTGTAATTAATGTTAGTAAATACATTAACCAATGAAGCCTTACTGTAAAGTGTGAACACCATATGTATGTTTAGTTTTCACAATCTTCTGAAATGTGAAACTGATTAAAAAAGCAACTAATAACCACATCTCATTCAACCAAGCGAAATCTAGATAAATATAATATGATATAATAATATATATTCTTTCTTTTTATCACTAAAGGATGTTGAGCTTCTGTGTCCTTTTGCTCATGCAGTCGAGAATAGCACAGATGTAAAACTATATTTCCTTCAGCCTGAGGCTTTTCTCTTTAATTTTGGTGTGAAAGGCTCAAACATTTAGCATAAATCACAGTCCAGGAAAACTATCATGTTTACCTAAAGACTACAGACTTTTCTCTTTGCGAGACTGATTGACATACAGGCAGCCAATCAGCATTCGCTGAGCCACAGGCAGCCAATCGGCGTGCAGGCAAATATCCCGCCCACAGTGATTAATATGAGTTCAGTTGGAGAGTGAATTAAAATCTCAACGGAGAAGTGCTGATGGACGCTAAACCTTGTCGTTGTATGAATATCTCTACTTACGGGTGTTATTCGTCTCATTAAGGTAAGTGTATGTATTGTTTGCTTCTCTGTTCCGATTATTTTGCGGTTTGCTCTGCTTTAACACATCTGGTCAATGCTAATATTCATCATTAGGTCAATATTTTACCGTTAACAGTTACTCATAGTTATTCTGTTGAACACAAAGGAAGACATTTTGAGGAAAGCTGAAAAAACATTGACTTACATAGTTGAAGAAACAAAGACTTCAGAAGTCAGTGATTATGGGTTTCCAGCTTTCTTCAAAATATCAGAAACAGAGAAAATGAACTCAAACAAGTTTTGAACAAGTGAATGTTTAGTAGATGATGACAGGTTTAGGTGAAGTATCCCTTTAATGCACATAGCTCAGAAAATATCCAGTCAGATCACAGATTTAATGTTTTGACACACATTTGATGCTTATTTAATGTATAAAACAGCAAGTTTGGTTTCTTTTATTTATGAACCTTTTTTCCAAGACGGTGAGGGCGCGTTCAAGGGAAATCAGCATCTTAATCCTTGATAGTTTTTGATTTTTAGATTTTTTTTTTAAACGTATGTACGTTTTCTATGCATTTTTACGGATGTACTACATCACATTTGTATCATATATATATATGAGCAATTCCATGCAAATGTCAACCTTGCCATGAAAAAAAGTTTTGGCCAAAAATAGCGAAACCATTTCTGTTGATTAGCATAGTTTCTTTTGGGTTGTGCAGTTTAATTCACAGAATTTCTACAAAATATGTTGTATACTGAAAAACGCAGACTTTTTTCGTCACATCCATAACGCAGGTTTATTTTCCTCATTTAAAATATAAAAAATGTTTACAGATAAATATTTTTCTGCTTCCACAACTCTGTGGTCAGTTGTTTTGGAAAATATAAACAGATGTTTCAATATGATGTTAACATATACTTCCTCTGTCAATTTATGTTTTGAGATTTTACTGCAAATGTCACATCCATAACGCTGGAATTGCTTATATATATATATATAATTGAATACAAGAATAATAACATCACTGTATTAAACTGGAAATACAATAACATAAAACTAGGAAAGAAGAAAAAGAGAAAAAACTTTGCAAAGCCTCAATCATTAAGAAAAAAGATTACCATAGGCTTAAAAAACGTATTATTCTTCTTATTATTAATAAGCTTAAGAGATTGAATATTGAAGGAAATTTCAGCAAGAAAAGTATTAAATCTAGGTATTGCCTTTAGGAACTTATTTTTGTGTATAAAAAAATGTACAGTGTAACACACAAAATAAACAATAAGATCGAGAGCATGATCATTACCAGAGAAATACAGAAATACATCTTTTATAAATCATATTTAAATAAGGACCATAAATAAATGAATGTTTTTCCAAAGAAGTTTAACCTAAATGCAAATATAGAATAAGTGAAATAGTCTCTTCATGTATATTGCACAAAATACACGAATTAGATGTGTCAAAATAATTAGCAATTTGGGAATTTGTAGGATATACATTATGCAAAATCTTAAAATGTATCTCTTATTTTGGTTGATATGCTGAACTTTTCAGGTAATAACCATGCTTTCTTCTATTGAATGGTGTCAGAAAATTTGGTCCAGAAAAAGTTACATCTTGGGGAGGTATTATACAGATTAATGTAACAATCGTCTGACATGTCTGTTGTCACATTTATTATTTTTTTTATCAAAAAAAGACACTCCATCCAAGAAATGTTTAGGCATAATTGTTTTCCTCTCATTAAAGTAAAGAAACATTTTAAATAAGTGCACAATACTTGGTGACAAACTCTTTATAACACAATTGAAGAATTTGGCTGGCAGAGGAAAATTATACATATGAAATTGGCAGAGGAAAATTATACATAAATTCTTCATATTCCAGAATATCCAAATAGTCCAAATCAAAAACAATTCCTCTTTCAAACCACCTATCAATAAAAAGAGATTTTCCACGAATTAAGACATTAGAGTTATTCCAAAGAATTTCTTTGTGTGAGGAAAAATTGTGCACGAGACACAATTTCCAAGCAAGTAAAACTTGTTTGTGAAAGTTAGAGAAAGAAATTGAGCAATTTAGAAGGGAATAAATTACATTACTACATTACTAATTTATCAAATATAACATTGGGAATATAGTACTAAACTGAGTTATTACTACGAAGACATCTTTGTAACCAATTAATCCTAAATGAGCTAATTAAATCTTTGAAATTTAAAACCTCAAATCCACCCTCTGAGGCTTAAAGGAATTTGAGTTTGATCTTTAAGAAATAAAGTGGTTTCATCAGCAAGTTGAGAAATTTTCAATTATTTGTCAAACAAAGTGAGACCTTTCAAATTTGGATTTTGTAAGATGTTTAGTGATAACAGTTCAACAGCTAAAAGAAAAAGAAATGGGGCAGCCTTTACGCACACCTCTATCACAATTACAACGTTTAGTGGTGTTCAGATGAACCAAAACTGAAGAGTTGATGTCATTATAAAGCATTTTCACCTTATTACCAAACTTATTCCCAAAACCATAAGCTCTGAGAGAGTTAAATAAACATTATGCTCTAATAAATCAAATGCTTTATAAAAGTCTGAAAACAAAATAATAGATTCTGAGT
Organism: Danio kyathit; assembly: GCA_903798195.1. Classification (NCBI taxonomy): domain Eukaryota; kingdom Metazoa; phylum Chordata; class Actinopteri; order Cypriniformes; family Danionidae; genus Danio; species Danio kyathit. The sequence continues at coordinate 14,799,733 of LR812521.1, read as the reverse complement.
CAATGTTCTCTGAGTAGTCAGTAAGATTGAGTACTAGTCTTACTGTATATTAGAGCTCAAATGTCTGTTATTCATGAAACATTTTGTGTTTCACCAGTTATACTGTGAAGATCAGATTTTAAACGAATTGCAAGAGTTAAGGCAAGTAGCTTATAATCTATATTTAACAATGAAATCAGCCTCCAATTTTCAATTAAAAGCCTATCTTTATCTGATTTGGGAATTAAAGAAATAAAACCCTGCTTCATTGTGGCTGTCATTTCAGTTTTTTTAATACATTCTTTACACAAAAAATATAAAGGCTGCTTTAAAATATTCCAGAAATGTAAATAAAATTCAACAGACAAACCAGCAATAGATATATCAGCTTTACAGCAACTTCAAATCCTCACTTATACTAGAAACTTTATCACGGACAGACACAAAGAAACCATCGCATTCTTGAGAAAACTCAGAAGTGTATAATTTTTTTTTGTAGTAATTGTATACAAAAGATGAAATAATATTAGGATCTGTACAAAGAACCCCATCAACCTTTAGAGAAGAGAAGTTTTTTTTTTTTTTTTCGATTTCTTTTTTTAAGAGCAAAAAGTAATCAGTATTTCTTTCGCCCTTTTCAGTCCATTTTGCTCTAGAGCGTATGAATGCACCTTTAGCAAATTCTGAATACATATTTTCAATTTTCATTTGACAAATGCTACATTCTATCTCATCTTCTTTAGTGAGATTATTTTTCTGCATTAACACACCTAATCTATGAATAACTCGAAATTCTTCATTATTTTTTTCTTTTTTAATTAGTTTGCTCCTGTTTACGGCAAAATCTCTAACTTTAAATTTGAAAACAAATAAAAAATACACGAATAGACCCTTTTCACAATGACGTCACTTCACTTCCCCCTATCAGTAGGGCCAGACAGAATCTGCGGACGTTTTTTGCTATTTCTGCAGAGAATTTTGGTAAAAATCTGCAGATTTCTGCTGAATTATTTTGGGAGTATCATAACTAAAACCTTAATATGTTAAATAAAAAATAATACCTTTTTAACTTTTATTTAATGTTTAAAATGCAAATCCAATTAGATTCACTTTATTTGGTAAACAAAGCAAATCTCTCATATAATATATCTACTAAAAGACAGAAAATATTACTTCAAATGAACATTTTCATATTAGTCAATAATAATTAATAGTAATTAATTTAAAAACTGAGTAAATTTAGATTTACACACATTTACTCAAGTAAATAAACAGAATTAATGATGGACTAAAAAAGCGCGAAATTTTTGCAACCTTTTCACTTATTAAGTTTATTTAATTAAAAAAACGCAGAATTCTTAGCGCAGCTTTCGTGTGGGCCTACCTATCAGCAACGCAGTGTATTTTTAGTTCTGTTTTACCTCTGAATGAATGGGAGAAAATTTACAACTAAAAATATTAACATTGCACGTTGTGATTTAAGACTATTACAGTAATGGACATGTGTCCAAATGTTTCTCTTTCCATACTGAGCTGCTTTCTGAGTTTAAAAATGATTAAGATATTAAGAATAAGTTATTGTTTATCAAGGAAAGTATATGTTTGTAACCTTTTCACTTATTAATTCAGTTTATTTAATTTAGTTTTATTTTATTTAATCAATAATGTATTTATTTTTACTTTGATGCTGCTCTGAAAATAAATATATATTATCTGTTATATGTAAATGTTCCAGCATGAGTAAAATTCTTTATTAAATCTTCACATATACCTGGTATGTTGTCTTTAAATGCAATCAGATTTATCAATTATTATTTACTGGTCTTTTAATGTTTTGTTCAGTTTCAGTTTGGGTAGGTTTAATTTGATATCTGTACTCCCTTTTAATTAATAATCATATAAATAATGTCCTAATCTAATAAAACTGAATTAATGCCGTCTTCTTGGTGTTATTTTGCAACTGTAAATTTTTATAATGATTTTGTTTGACTAGTAAGAGTCACATACAACGTTGTTATTCTGTTTAATTTAATATGAATATTAAGTAGATATTAGAAATCTTTATTGTCCACACGTGTGGAAATTCGTTTTTGGCCTCCAAAAACACCATAAATGCAAAACACAAACACAAAGCGCAAACACAGAGCTTCCTACACCACGGATTACAAACACACAACCCTAAACATACAAACTGCTTCATGGTCATTTATTCAATATGGTAATAGCAGACGGTATAAAAGTTTTCTTAAAAATAGATATAAATGTTTTATGTGCATAAATTAAATACCTATATAGAAAAAAAGTCAGAGAACGGAGCTGTAGAATGTGAATAATATGAATGTGTTTGTGAATCAGCTGTCCACTGTAAACAACCACAGTAAAACACACACAGTTTTATTTATTTCTTATTCTTCTGGACACAAAAAAATAATATAAATTCATTTGACATAAAAAAAGATCAGCACCCGTGTAAACATCTGAAATCTTTATTTAACAAATGCTGACAAATATTTAATTATTTAAATGATGCAAATGAATCATTGACTTCTGCTGTCTTCATTAGTTTCAAAAACACTGATTTCTTCACAATTTAAAACAGCATCTTTGGATGTCTTTTCTGCTGGAGATACAGTTGTCCTAAATAACGTAAATAAAATATCTTACACATACCTTATATGGTAGTACAGACAACGTTGGCGGTTTTAAAACCTTGACTTTTCCAAACCGCGGTATACCTTGAAAACGGTTATTGTCCTAAGTAAATTTGCCTGAGTAAATATACAGCTGACTGTGTGAGTTCTCTATAGGGAGTTCTGTGTAGGCGGAAGTAACGATACACTGCATGGAGTGAAACTGAACACTGTGTGAAGTCATGTAAAAAGGATCTATTGCTACTGCTTATGCAAGGTGTTGATAGTGCAGTGTGGGCAGGACAGTTGTTCTCTTTTCTGGCTGCCATTATAAGTCTCACACTGTTTATTTATTTATTTATTTATTTAACTTTTTTTGTTCTAGATAAATTCTAGATAACATTAACGGTTGAATTATTTTTTCATTATTTTAATGCAAACAAATATGTATTGTACTCTCCCACTCACTGCGCTATAATGCAGAGTTCCAATTCGCTTACTTGTATACTACGTCCTTAAAGTATACACTTTTTTTGTGAAGAAAATGTACTGTTGAGTGTGTAACAGAAGAGTATGCAGCTAGTTGTTAGTCAGATAACGTTTCTATGTTCCTTCTTAATGCCAACTGTGTAAATTATTATAGATAAGATGCTTATGATAAGCCGTTGTTTGTTTACCTTCAAGCTCTGCTTCCTTGACGCATCGCATGTGCACAAGCAGCCGGTTAGCACCAGAACACACACATATTATGAACATCTTGACATGCGAATGTGTTCCTCCATATGTTTTCATCAAAGTTGTTCACAATACTTATCCATCCACAGAGTTTGTAATGTAGTCAAATGTTTACAAATACAAGCACAGCCGTTTAGAGGTCATTTCTGGTTAATGATGTCAGAATTTACCAGTATTTGGGAATGGATGTGTGAATAATCTTTCCTGTAAAAATTCTGGAACGTCCGTGCCTGTGTGAACATCGCTTCTTTGAACTTACCGGTAAAATCATTCTGGAAATTTTCCGGATATTTACCGGTATCACTGTGTGAAAGGGGCTCATGAAGTGTCCATCATTCCACACTTTACCGGTTGAATAAGTGCATAATCCGGATAATTTTCAGTATTATATAATAGTACGGATAGTTTTCAGTGTGAACGCACTACTTACACTATTTATACTACAAAATGGTGTAGAATAGTGCATAAGTATGAGATTTGGGACGCACCTTGACAATTCTTGTTCATTGAAAAGTAGTGATGTAATGGATCACAAAACTCATAGTTTGGATGACATTATGGTCTTTTAGTCACTGATCAAATGTCAATTTGTCATTTGCTTTCCATTTATTACAAAAACAGTACTGCAAGAAACTTTTAGTTTCATAAAATAAAATGAAGAAAGAATCAGCTGAATAAAAATAAATAGTAAAATATTCAGTAGTGTGAAAAAATCACTGTTACTACTGCTGTTGCTGATAATGCTAAATGTAGAAATCTAACCAGGGTTCAACAGTAAGGATTTTTTCTACTGGCCCGATCGGGCCAGTGGTTCAGATTTTTACTTGCCCTGCCAAAATTTTCACTGGCCCCACCAATAAACGTTAATAGCTATTTTTTTTTGCCACATACAGTATTTTAAATAATGTTTCAAAAGCCAAACGTAATTGTAATACCTATACCCTTTTTATTCAGCATAACTTTTTTAATACAGTACAGCTGACAATTTAAAAAAATTCAATTGTGATGTAACTAAATTTAATAGTGTGTTTGTGTATATAGTATATATTAGTGATGCTCCGATCGATCGGCCAGAGATCGGTATCGGCCGATAATCACATTTTATGACTCGATCGGTACTCGCCAATCTGGCCGATCTCATGAACCGATCGCAGGTGTCTGTTTACGAGTTTACACGCAGAGTAGAGATGCGCGGATCAGCTGAAATGTCACACGAATCCGCTCCTTCATTCTAATCATCCACCCCCCACACATATTATTTTATCTGATATATATATCCGCACCCGATCGACACTTTAATAATTCTAATTCTTTGTTTTAATCATGATGATAGGCCTTACTTTCTCCGCAATGTCCGGCGGCAGAGTAACAGCTCATTAATTCATGCTCGAGCAAATGATGAGACGGACTAAAGTACTCGATGCATGCCCTTCTTTTACTTATTTCAGCGTTTTCAGGTTCACAGTGCAAAACAGCTCCCGGGTGGAATAACTGGAGTAAACATAAAACAAAACCGGATAAAACTTTCTCCCTCTAATTCACCGCACGCACAGCACACACCGAGAGCTCACATCAAACAGCATGCGTGTCGACCTACACTACCCACAGTGCCCCTCGCTATGGACTACAACTCCCGTAAAGCAAAGCAGTCTTAAAGCGGCCACACTATTTCCCCTCTGTTGCAACATAGTGTGGATTGTTCGTTATTAACAGCAGATTCAGGAGTGGATTCGGGCGATTTCGGGCGATTCCGCGTCGCCTCCAAAACACGGCTTGCTGCACCAAATGAGCGTTCGCGCGCACCGCTTGTTGCAGGAATGCACACGCTTCTCCTTGCTAGGCGCTGCAGTCGTGTAAATAAGCGATCTTGTTTCTCCCAGAACGATAGCAGATTTTCCTCTGACTCCTCTAACTGAAGTTTGCACTGTACTCTTGCACTTCATTCATTATTTTGGGCGTCTCATCTTCACATTCTGCGAAGTCCACTCTGCTTTTTTGCTGTTCAACTGCTGTGACCAATGGCTGTGACCCGCTACATCCACCCGCGACCCACCCGCAATTAATCATAATTAATTTTTTTATAACCCGACCCGCGGATATAACCGCCATCCGCGCATCACTAACGCAGAGGAACCAGACATGCTAGTTGGAGAGCAAAATAATGGAATGCAAAAATTGCTTTGTTAGTTGTTTTTCTTATCATTTTTTTGTATCTGTTTTATCTATCATTTTCTGTAAAGTTGCTTCTGACCATGACATGTCCACACTAAATGGTTATAAGAGACATGTTTGAGGGATTATATGCAACATTCTTCATTTAATCTCTGAGGTGAGGCAAGATCTCCACTTAATTATCATACTTAGGGGGAAAATGTGCTTCATGTATTATAAAGCTTGAAGCATCAGAATCGGTACTCAGTATCGGCCAATCACCATCACAAAGAATCGGTACTTGGTATCGGCTGCAAAAATCCTGATCGGAGCATCCCTAGTATATATTAGTAATGGGCGATATAAACGATATGCGATATAAACGATACAAAATTGGCCTACGATAGAGATTTTAATTCTATTGCACTATCGCGATAATGCATGTTTGATGACGTAATCTACCCGCGAAATTAAGAGCAAAGCCGGCCACGTATGCAATCTAGATTTTACCCCATTCGGTGCCATGCATTGCTTAGCAACTTATACAAAACAATGTAAAGACCGCTTGACGTGAAAGTAAATAAAAATGCCGCTATATTAATGTGCATATCGCATTTCCGGCCAGCCGCGTATCCAATCTAAACTTTACCAACCGGACATGTCCGAGATTCTGCTTTTGCTTTCGATATTAATTGTATTAATTTTTGCATTACTTTATACACAAACTTTGGCTGGTGCATCTCAATCTCTCAGCAGCACCAACACTGCAGCAGACAGAGGGAGAGGGAGAGAAAGAAAGCAGATTTGACCTGTCAGTGGTGCTCACTTTTTTTTTTAATTTGTTTGTTAAATAAAAATAAGAAATCAATAAGAAATTATTCTGTTGCTGAAGGTCATTAAAGTTATATAGAAAAGATGGTGTTACTTTGGGCAGAAGGAAAGAATGAAAGAATTTTCTTTATTTAAAATAGCCATGCCTAATACTGGAAGTATAGCCCTAATTCACAGTGTCCGTTCCTTTATTAACAAGACACCAGTTTTAATTTCATTAGGAGATCAAAATTTTTAAAAACCAAATGCGTTACCTTAGGCTGCAGGTTTGAAATTTGTTTTTATTTAAAGTATCTGCAATACACAATTTTATTTGACTAATTAAAACTGGAAGTATTTTCAGTACAGTGTAAGTTCCTTAACTAAAAAGACACCAGTTTTTTTTTCTCTGCAACTTGGCATTTAGGAACCAAGGACTTAAAAGAAAAGTCTTTCTTTCTAAAAGGCACTACATTTAGTTTATTTATCTGCAACATTGTGTTGTTTAATTACAGTTTTGCTTTTGCACAATAAATGTTTTCAAAACGACATGCAAAGTTTCTTTATTTCTTAAAAAAAAAAAACAGTTTGGCTTTCCTAAGGGTCTATGTAACCTGTTCTGAAATGGTTCTATTATAATTTATATATCACAATATATATCGTTATCGCAGGGGGCTGCAATGTATATCGCAATATGGATTTTAGGCCATATCGCCCATCCCTAGTATATATATATATATATATATATATATATATATATATATATATATATATATATATATATATATATATATATATATATATATATTTATATTTATATATATATATATACAGTACCGGTCAAAAGTTTGGGGTCAGTTTATTAATTCTTTTCATGTATTTTTTTAAAGGAAAATTTTTATTTTTAAGTTCATCAAGGCAACATTTATTAAATGTAAATATAAATGTTAAATTGTTAAATATTTATTAAAATTTTAAATAACTGCTTATTGTATGTAGTTTCAAATAAAATTATTACTCCAGACATTATTGCTTTTATTACTATTACCATTAATAACATTAATAATAATAATAATAAACAACAGTAATTAATATTAGAGTGATTTCTGAAGGATCATGTGACTCAAGACTGGAGTAATGAAGCATTGAAAAATCACCTTTAAAATCACTGGAATAAATGATTAAATTAAATGATAAACTACTTTTGAACAGTTATTTTATTGTGCAATAACAGTTCACAATTTTACAATGTGTTCTGTATTTATGATGAAATAAATGCAGCCTTGGTGAGCAGGAGAAGCTTATTTTAACATATTTAACAATCATACTGACACCAAACTTTTGACCAGTTGTGTATATAATATTTTATAAGCGAAAATATAAGTGCACTTTAATTTTGACACCCCACAGACATAGCCACCAAGCGAAAATATAAGTGCAGTTTAATTTTGACACCCCACAGACAGCCACCAAGCGAAAATATAAGTGCACTTTAATTTTGACACCCCACAGACAGCAACCAAGCGAAAATATAAGTGCACTTTAATTTTGACACCCCACAGACAGCCACCAAGCGAAAATATAAGTGCACTTTAATTTTGACACCCCACTGACATAGCCACCAAATATAATTCAGAGAGGTCAAACTTTTCTTATACAGACAGAGCCTCATTTCAGTTCGATCTATCTATTGAATTAATAAATCTGAAGGAACTCACTGAATTAAGACCAGTTCGAATCAGGCTTTGAATGTTGAGCGCAAATTGCTTCATTTGCTCCAGGGCTTGTACCATCAGCATAACAAGGCACCAATTCATTTGACTCTCTTCCCCCAATACTTTGGCCCAAATGGACAGATGCGGCCGCAATTTTGGTTAATCGTTAACCTTCTAAACAAGGGAGCTTTTTCAAGACCGCTCCATCATGAGACTTTTGGATGACCGATCATGTGATCTGGTGGCCATGCGTTCACCCCGAGACATTCTAATTTCAGCCAGATGGACAGAATTTACTGACAAAGAAATGAACGAGAAACTTAAGACAATTCTTATAAATGTTATAACCAAGGCAAAATTTGATATTTTGAATGACATTTATAGGTACTGATGTGCTGTGTTTATTCCAACCAACCAGGTTCATAATGTGTGATTTCACCTTTATAACAGGCTAAAATGATCTGTATGTGTCTGAAATGCTTTGTGTTTGGATTTAAACAAAACCTTTTCTTATTTGCAATATATTGGGGTAAATGAGAATTTAGTAATACGAACTGTATTCGTCTTGTATCATTTGATGTCAGATAGTTACAATCTTACTAGAGATTTTACTACGTGAAGACTCTTGCAGTTGGTTAATGATTAAACCTGATTACACTGGTACGGGGCGTTGCCCCGCCCTTCATCTTGCCATTCATTGGACGATAGCGTCATGAGGGATGGGTCAGATCAAGCCGTTTAAAACTCCCAGCAGCCCCAAAGTCACCGCCTTTTGCATCAAGCCGGTGTCCGCCCGCTGTTGCATCCGCCCCCAACCGCCACCAATCGATTGGGTCACCACGAATCCTTCATGCAAACTTCGTAAGTCTCGGGATCCCCCGAAATCGAACGAACTTCTGCAAACTGACTCTCTACGCAGTCGGTTATCCCGGTCACCCAGGACAACGAGCTCCACTCACGCCCGAGTGAATCCCGAAGACGTCACCGAAGCCAACCTATCAGGAGCGACACGTGTTTCCTTAAGCAAACCCGGCGAGGGAAAATCTAGTCAAGAACACTTTAACAAACTCACAAATACACGACAACTGTTGTCTCTTTCTGATCTGGTGCATATGATTTTAAGCAGTTAAAAATCAGTCAAATCTCTGCTTTTGTGGTTTCTCAGGTGATTCTAAGATCTAGTACGAAATACTAGATAGTCTGGGACTGTTTGTCAATTCATTTTGCATCCTCCAAGGTTTCCGCTACATTCATTCATCCGTGGCGGGCCGCCACGCCAAAATTCATCCCGCCACGGCTACATTACAACTTCTCATTAAACATTTAGTCGTGTTTTGTATAGCGGATTATAATCGCACTAAAACATATTAGAGGTAAACCGCGCAAACTTTTCTGCAACCGTAGTAGTGCTGTGCGCTATTTGTTCAACCCTTTAAGGTGACATGGTGGCTAACTGACAGACTGACTGACAGGTGCGTGAGTCTAGCAAACACCGCGTAGCTTTCAGTTTAAGATGAACACAGTTTCCATAAGTATATTTTATTGATAAATGTCAATGGCTCTGCATACAATGACTTTATCTTGCTGGAGTTTCACTTTACTTCAGGACGCGTTAATGTCGGAAAACGCACAAAAACACACTAAATCGCGCTTCAGCAGCGCTTACTGGAGAGCGCACGAGAAGATCTGCACTTGAACGTGTAAATTTGAGTGCGTGCAAGAAGTTCTGTGCACGAAGAGGAAATCGGCGCGCAAGCAAAGAGATTCGCATGCTCGTATTACATGAATGCTATCTCGCCTTGCAATAATGCGTGTAATATTGGTCTTTGAAATAGTTGACAGATCTGTGTAAAAAAAAAAGTCCTGCCGCCACTGCTGGAAAAAATCCTAGAGGAAACACTGTCCTCTGAACTGCCTGTGTGTGTGTGTGTGTGTGTGTGTGTGTGTGTGTGTGTGTGTGTGTGTGTGTGTGTGTGTGTGTGTGTGTGTGTGTGTGTGTGTGTGTGTGTGTGTGTGTGTGTGTGTGTGTGTGTGTGTGTGTGTGTGTGTGTGTGTGTGTGCGTTTTGTTTGTTGTTTTGTTTATTACGTAGATTAGCCTCATGTATCGTTGTGTAGCTCAATAAATCTTTGTTCTCCTTTGTAAGAACTGTGTTCTCGTTTATGTGCTTCTAAGTCATTGCCTCAAGCTATAGATCGTGTTACCTTGCTAAAAGTTAACCCTATTCTGTGTTATGTTATTATCGTTGGCCACGGAAATAATATAGACAAGATTAGTAAAAATGTGATGTCTCTATTTGCGGGACAAACTTCAGATAAAGTTTGAATCTTTGATCTGATTTAATCCGACTCAATTGAGTCGAATCAATGATTTCGAATCTTCAAGATCCGAGTCATTGATATGAGCTAATAAATCCCTGATCGATCTTTTAACGTAGATTGATTTCTTACAAATTTATTAAAGAATCGTTGATTAGACTTATGCATTATAGGATAAAACTATACAGATAAATAACAAATGAACCGAGACTGCATCAGATCATGAAGCAGATCATGAATGTTGATCTTTCTTTCGAGCTGTCAGTGCAGAAATTAACAAAACAATAGGCCTAATACAACATATTATAAGATTAAAATATGGAAAAATTATCAGATGTTAAGTTAACTTCGGTCAATTTACCTAACGGATAAACAGCACTCGGTAATATTGCAGCATGCTTTCACTTTTGTATTGGACATGAAACGTCAACGCACATTGCCGAATGACATCTCGCCACATTCTCTCTTCATAATATAGCCGTATATATGGCTATTACACAATAATAATACACTGTGATCTAGCCTGGATCGTTAGTTCGTTGGATTGTTTTGTTTTCTCACTACAATCGATCCGCTCAATCGAGCAGAGACCACCTCATTCAGGCAATCTCGGACTGATTGATTTGGCGCGATAGCTGAATTCACATATTTCAAACGAATCGCGCTAACTGGGGGAAACGAGACAGATTCCGAAACAAACGTCTATGTGTGAAAGCACCCTAAGATTGTATTTGCACGCAATTGACTGACAGTCGCTGCCAAACGTTTGTGACAAGGCAGCACTGGCCCGATCGGGCCAGTTACTATTCTGTACACTGGCCCGAGAGTCTCGCACGCTGGCCCTGGACCATCGGGCAGTCCTTATTGTCGAGCCCTGCTAACATTATCATTTGTACAACCCATATTTATTATTAGTGTCATTTTCAATGAATGATTCAGTTGTTCACTCATAAAACTTCGTGTCATTGCTAAATGGATCATTATTGAAGAATTATTCAGTATAAAACACTTCAATCAATTTAAATTGAGACAGATATAAGCAAATGTAGAATGTGTTAATTAGATGAAGAAACATAAACTGAAGTATTTTTAATATTTGCAGATCTGCTCCTCCATTGCAGTGAAGCTCCTCCCCTTTCTGTGAAGCTCCTCCCTCATCAGTCCTGCTATAAATAATCCAATAATCTGCAAAGATGAAGGACGGTGAGAACATGAGTGATCCAGAACCCAGCACAACTGAAGATGAAGAGACTGAAGAAGAAACAGGTTGGTGTTCATTCCTTATTTGGAAAAAATGATGCTAAGAAGGTTTGAACAGCTCATTTGAGTTATCGTGTGTGCTGGGGGAAAAACTAAAAACAAAAGGAAAAAACAGAAATAAATGCAGAAACTGGCACACAGTTGTCTATTTTATTTCCATGTTTAAAAAAAGGATTATTAATATAATAAGACCAAACTATATATGATCTGAGCTGATTTGTTTTAAATTTATTTGATATTTTATTAAAAACAATTCTGAAATCTTTAGTCTGAAGTCCTTTGCTGCATTTTCTGAAACCTTGATTTATGCTTCTGTCTTGATTGATTGCTGTATCTCATGGTGTTGGCGTTGGTTTCCTCCGGGTGCTGTGGTTTGCCCCACAGTCCAAACACATGCGCTATAGATGAATTGAATAAGCTAAATTGGCTGTAGTGTATGAGTGTGCGTGAATATGAGTGTATGGGAGTTTCCCAGTACTGGGTTGCGGCTGGACCTGTGTAAAACATACTCACCGGCCACTTTATTAGGTACACCTTACTAGTACCAGGTTGGACCTGCTTTTGCCTTTAGAACTGCCTTAATACTTCATGGCATAGATTCAACAAGGTACTGGAAATATTCCTCAGAGATTTTGGTCCATGTTGACATGAGAGCATCACGCAGTTGCTGGAGATTTGTCAGCTGCACATCCATGATGCTAGTCACCCATTCCACATCCCAAAGGTGCTCTATTGGATTGAGATCTGGTGACTGTGGAGTCATTGTCTTGTTCAAGAAACCAGTCTGAGATGATTCACGCTTTATGACATGACCCGTTATGCTCCTGGAAGTAGCCATCGGAAGATGAGTACACTGTTGTCATAAAGGGATGGGCATGGTCATCAACAATACTCAGGTAGGCTGTGGCATTGACACGACCCTCAATTGGTACTAATGGCCCAAAGTGTGCTCACTTAGGTGTGTCTCACACCATTACACCACCACCAACACCACCTTGAACCATTGATACAAGGCAAAATCAAACAATTGTCCAACTACAGGCGACACTCAACTTCCAGTTGCTGACCAAGCCGCAGGAAGCCAATTAAACGTGCAACAAATGGAGAACACATATGTACACGTTGAGGTTTTTTTTTATTACAGCTATAAAATGGATCCATTCTTTCATGTTGTTGATGCCAAATTCTGATCCTACCATCCGAATGTCTCAGCAGAAATCGAGACTCATCAAACCAGGCAACGTTTCTCCAATCTTCTATTGTCCAATTTTAGTGAGCCTGTGTGAATTGTAGCTTCAGTTTCCTGTTCTTAGCTGACAGTAGTGGCACCCGGTGTGGTCTTCTGCTGCTGTAGCTCATCCGCCTCAAGGTTGGACATGTACAGTATGCAGAGATTTTCTTCTTGACGGTCAAGGAAAAAAAACCTTGAGAGAAACCAGGCTTAGTTGGGCGTGACCATTTCTCTGGCCAAACTCGTGCAGAGCTGCAGTCTAGGTGCTGGAGGCTGAGCATCTGCTCAGGATACGGCCTGGTCCAGGATTATAGATACCTTTAGAAGTCCTCTATGGTTGCCATCATCTCTTGACAGGTCACAATCTCTAGAGGCCTGAGGATGAGTATCCCCAGGTGTAAATGAACAGTCGCTTAGATTGCTTATGCCTTGGGCTGGCTCTTAGAGCATATAGAGATAAAATTGAGTCTTTATTGCATATTAAGAGATGTTATGGGGAAACACAACCCTGATCCTAAATACATTAGAAATTTGATACTGATTTTGAAAGGATTTATAAAAAAAATTCATCAACATGTGTAGCCAATGCCTCCACTGTATTTTCACTTCACAATTTGCTCAGGTTTGTCACGATTTACTACTAACTAATTTTTTTTCTTTACTTTTGATTTCAGACTTTATTGAAGAGGATAAGAGTGAGGATGACAAACCTGTAAACGCTGACAAAATGCCACATCTACTGACTGAAGGTATTTTTTTAATAAAAAGAAAAGACAAGAATAGTTTCACCTGCACTCAGTGTGGGAAGAGTTTGGGACGTAAAGACAGTCTTAAAACTCACATGAGGATCCACACTGGAGAGAAACCATACACATGTACTCAGTGTGGGAAGAGTTTTAGACGACTATCATCCCTTACTCAACACATGATTATTCACACTGGAGAGAAACCGTACACATGTACTCAGTGTGGGAAGAGTTTTAGACGATCATCAAACCTTAATATACACATGTTGATCCACACTGGAGAGAAAAGAAACAAATGTGATCAATGCGGTAAAACATTTTTGACAGCTTCACATCTGAAGATCCATCTTAGAGTTCATACAAAGGAGAAGCCTTATTCATGTTCTGTGTGTGGAAAGAGTTTTTCAACACAGTCAAGTTTAAGAGAACATCAGAAGATTCACACTGGAGAGAAAGAGTATATGTGCTTTGAGTGTGGGAAGACTTTTATTACAGCTCAACAATTGAAAAGGCACCAGAGGATTCACACTGGAGAGAAACCCTACACATGTACTCAGTGTGGAAAGAGTTTCACACACTCATCATCCCTTAATATACACATGTCGATTCACACTGGAGAGAAACCACACAAATGTGATCAATGTGGCAAAACATTTTTGACAGCTTCATATCTGAAGATCCATCTTAGAGTTCACACGAAGGAGAAGCCTTATTCATGTTCTGTGTGTGGAAAGAGTTTTTTAACACCGTCAAATTTAAGAAAACATCAGAAGATTCACACTGGTGTGAAAGAGTATATGTGCTTTGAGTGTGAGAAGACTTTTATTACAGCTCAACATTTGAAACTGCACCAGAGGATTCACACTGGAGAGAAACCTTACAAGTGTTCACACTGCGACAAGAGATTCACAAGTTCATCAGACCTTAATATACACATGTTGATCCACAGTGGAGAGAAAACACACAAATGTGATCAATGCGGCAAAACATTTTTGAGAGCTTCATATCTAAAGATTCATCTTAGAGTTCATACGAAGGAGAAGCCTTATTCATGTTCTGTGTGTGAAAAGAGTTTTTCACACCAGTCAAGTTTAAGAAAACATCAGAAGATTCACACTGGTGTGAAAGAGTATATGTGCTTTGAGTGTGAGAAGACTTTTATTACAGCTCAACAATTGAAACTGCACCAGAGGATTCACACTGGAGAGAAACCGTACACATGTACTCAGTGTGGGAAGAGTTTCACACGATCATCAAGCCTTACCCAACACCTGATGCTCCACAGTGGAGAGAAAACACACAAATGTGATCAATGCGGCAAAACATTTTTGACAGCTTCATATCTGAAGACCCATCTTAGAGTTCACACGAAGGAGAAGCCTTATTCATGTTCTGTGTGTGGAAAGAGTTATTCAACACAGTCAAATTTAAAAAAACATCAGAAGATTCACACTGGTGTGAAGGAGTATATGTGCTTTAAGTGTGAGAAGACTTTTATTACAGCTCAACAATTGAAAAGGCACCAGATGATTCATACTGGAGAGAAACCCTACAAGTGTTCACACTGCAACAAGAGATTCAATCAGTTACAAATCATGAAAAAACATGAGGATTTACACGAGAAAACACATACACATGTGATCAGTGTCTGAGGAGTTTCACATCTATGTCGCACCTTAGCCCTTTAACTACTCCACCAAGAAAAAAAATCGTATTGCATTTCTTAACTCCTGATGTCACTATTAACACACTCAGTGTATTTATTTTCAACACATCCCATAATTTCTAAAATATCAGCCTCTACCAAATGGTTGATATGTCAGTTTATGGTAAAAGTACTGGAATTAATACATATACTATGAAAAATCTGAAAATATGAAGTGTAAGGCCAATTATTAAAAAAAAAAATTATAATAAAACACTTTTGAATACTAATCATTTTTGAAGATTTTTTATTTGATGATTTGAAATCATCTTTTTTTAAGCTTGCCATAAAAATATTTCAGATTTTCTTTTAACACAGCAATTTACAAATTTTCTTGTTTTTTTTTTTTTTTGCAATAATAATAATAATAATAATAATACAAGACTATACAAAACTAGCATGCTCAGGGTCCGTATGTGATATTTAGTGTATATATCTATGAAACTTATTTACTTCCCTAACTTGTGATTAGTTTAATCTGTATAATTTTTGCTCATTGTATAACGCTTATTGTTGACTTATTTACTGATCTGTGGTTTATTTGAGCAAGAGTTTTTCTTTCTAAAGATTTTTGGACATTTTAATTTCATTCCCATCTTGCCTAGAAAAATATTACTTCCCCGTTTCATTTTCATGCGAGCGACCAACCCAAAAGTAACAGCAAGATTTAAGGATGTTTCTTTTGTGAGTTTAAGTCGTCCAATCAAGAAATCTAAGGATGTACGCCTCCTCTCTTAGTTTACAAGCAGGCAGTGTTGCCAATGTAAGCTTCAGCGACGGTTCTAACAGGAAGACTCTAATTCTACGTCATTCCTCATAATTATCAATTCAACCAATAATGATCAACAGTGGCGGCTGGTGTTAAAAAATGTGAGGGGGGCGCATTTTAAAAGCCATTAAAAGCCATTTTTCAGGTGATGTACCAAAAAACAAAAATGACTAAAGCATACAATAAATGCATCACAAATCAGTTCATTTTAGTTCAATTTGGGTTTATCAGTAATGAATAAGGGTGTAACGATACGCGTATTCGTATCGAACCGTTCGGTACGAGGCTTTCGGTTCGGTACGCATACGAACCGAACGATTCAGACAAATATAATGTTTTCAGTGGAACAATGCTCAACAAGGCATCCCATGATGTGACAGGCAACATCTGCCTTCCCCGCCCACCACCAGTCAGGCACACACTGCACTCAGGGTCGGAGTAAGCTCAATTGGCGCTCAAACCGAAAGTTATGCCGCTTTCAATCCGAAAAAGCCGGCGGAGCTGGGTGTTGAGATGATGCGGGGTTTGTCCCGGACAAAAGCGAAGACCGAGGGGCGCTGAGATGATGCAGGGTTTGTTCCGGACGAAAGCGAAAGGGTGGAAACGCGCCGCGGACTGACTGCACTGCAGCTAGCAAAATGGCTAGTAGCTAACATTAATGTAATCCTCCTATAACCAACAACGGGTCTGGCGTTTGGGAGCACTTTGCTTATTCCTGCTTTCAGATCCACTGAGATGGCAGGTGACGGTCAAATCAAGCAGATCCCGGTTGTATCCCCATGTGCTGCCGTTAATCATGCTTTCATTTAAAAAAAAAATCGCTCGTCACGGCTATATGCGGTGAACATCTCCGTTCTCACAGGTTTCTGAGTTTTCTCATCATCAATCACTTTCAGTCTGGGAACATGTTCAGTGCTGCGAATTTTGTTTTAAGCCTGTCCTGCAATATCATGTATTGAGGAGGATATAGTCAAAGATATTGCAGAGAGCTGAGATCTACAGTATGGCGACTTTAAAGGTGATATTTAGCTTGTTTCGCATTAATGTAGATATATTACATGTTTTAATTACATTATTGAATAAAATGAATAGCATTATTATTTTTAATCATCATCATTAATAATAAATAAACTAAAAATAATTTGACAGCTTCAGCTGTTCACATCAACATGACCGGCACTTTCAGACTTCAGCACCACATGTCTTTAGCATGAATTGAAATCGACTTTCCCTCCTAAAGGAAAAAATACAATCATTTTTAAAATTGCAATGCGATTAGTCATGTATTCGCAATTTCACATAAATCAGCATGCGAAAATTTAAATAGCCTATTTCCATTGCGCTCTTTCTCTCTCTCAGCAGCAGTTCACGCGCTCTGGATAAGCGCACTACACAGCCACATCTTGTAGCAAATTAATTTGCAACTTTGTTGTATAACAAATAGGCTAAATAACAACATTTAATTAACAAACAAATGAAATAAAATTATTTGTAAAAATGAATCTAGAAAAAAGAAAATGAAAAGAACTGAAACCAGCTCAAATGTTCTGTTCTGAATAACAGGTGTTGCGATCAAATTAATTCGATGGAATGATAAACACAGACAGGCGCATTTTTCAGAAAATAGCCTATTTTATTTTATTTAAAAATATGTTAGGCCTATATTTATTATATATATATATATTTTAAATAGCCTATATTAAATTACCATTCATTTTGGCTTTAACGAATTATTGAACAGATTATTAATAACTTATCAAAAACATTTACTGAGCTCAGTGTCGGCCGTCACCGGATAAAGTCCAATCTTTCTTTAATTTTTTGGACTTTTGTTTGAAAGCTTAGTGGCATTGTAGAGGTCCAATTTACTGTTGTTTGATTTAAATTATAGCCTATATATGCGCCAATAAACAAGTCAAAGGAATGAGTGAATTAATAAAGTTATTCTTAAATGTCGATATTGTTTTTACTCAAAAAAAATAACAAATGTTTTATAAAAATAAAATTAGCAATTTTCATAATTTATACGATTCAGTTAAATATAAGTTGGACATTTATGGGGCCATGTAACATGTTTTTGTGTTTGTTTTTTTGTTCTCGGTGATCTTTAATATATACTGGGTAGCTACGCAAAATATTTTCTAAAATGTCAAGCAGGAATTTGTCGATTAGCTTTAATTATGAAGACAAAGAAATATTAAAAATAACAAAAATAAAATGATAAAAAAAAATACAAAGATAAAAAGAGCAGCATTTTGCTAAATATAATAGTCCTTTATATGCTTTAAATCCTGCTATGTGTTGTTTCATATTCGTTTTTATTTCACTTGATGCATTAGTTATTTAATGTTTGAAAGCTGAAAGAAATAACAGCCGTCCTTTAAATCATTATTTTACCATCAAAATGTAGTATATTTTATATTACTATAAACTTTTGATATAAAACCGCTGTGTAATTTAATTGATTGTTAAAAATGAAATAATTTTATGGCATAACAGTGTTTAGTAGTTGCTTTCGCTTTCGTTCTTCACGGAAGCTTTAACAGAAGCGTGTGCCGCATTCACCTCTGAAGTGGCTACTCAGCCTGTAGCCTAGTTTGGGATTTTTTCATTGTGACGATTAAGCAAGAATCATAATGCATTGCATATTCAGCTCATTCTTCAGTAGCCTCAACACAGGCTGGTAGCCTAGATTTAAACGGATCGTTTATAAGAATGAGCGATTAATAGATTAATTGATCGTTAATTTAAATGATCATTGATCACTGGATTTTGTAGAAACTGACATCCCTAGTTCAAAGTAAAAAAAAGAAAAGAAGAGAGATCATGCTTTTATGATGTTAGTTTTCATACAATAAAAAGATTTCAATCACAAAATCCTCTGGCTTTTTTCCTTTTTTTTTTTTTTTTTTTGCTGTATCGAAAACATACCGAACCGTGACACCACTGTGTCGTATCGAACCGAACCGTGATTTTTGTGAACCGTTACACCCCTAGTAATGAAGTAATCAAGATAATCAGTAAACACACACAAATGTTGCCTAATCACTGGCCAGTATAGCACTACTTAAAAATTAATTTTGCTCTCCTTTTTTTCTGGCTTGCAAATTTCTTGAGCTTTTGGTTAAAGTCAGTCATCTCAGTCACCAGTAAAAAAACAGTAAAAGGCATGACTTACATTAGAACTTGCCAGTCAACTCCGTTTGTCATAACAAGTGCTGGAAAAGCCAAGGGTGTACGCGCGCTCGCGAATCGCGATCACTTGACTGCTGGTGAATTTGTTTTCATTAGTTTTGCAAGGAAGGTCGATCTTGATTCTTTTTTTTCTTCATCCAAACGCCTTGTGAACGGATATCTTTGCAAAGATACAACAGAATTTTCCTTCATCTTGCACTTGCTTTCACTATATGATTTAAGGTCAGCACAGCTAACTGACGAGCTGCTGCTGAGTGAACGGTGTAAGTGAGAATGGTCCAATCACATAAGGCCAATCATATAAAAACAAATATGATTCGTTCTAACAAGAAAATAGGAGGGTTCGGGGCGCAGAGCGCTGCGCCCCAAAGACAATTTAAAACCGGCCAATTAGAGCTTATCCTCATATCACGTGCATTGCAAAAGTTCGTGTACCCACATAGACACCCATTAGTCCGGCGCCCCGTACACATTTGAAAAAATATTGTTCATACATTTTTTTTTTCAATAAATGTTAGTATGACTACAATAAATGTTAGAATGTTATAATTAAATCAGTTTATTTTGTTAATATTTGTGATAATAAATATTGACATATTAAAGGAGTCTAACTTGACGGGGGCGGCGCCCCAGCGCCCTCTATTGACCAGCCGCCACTGATGATCAAGCTAGTTGTATAAAAAGTCGTCTAAAACAATTTCCTTCGCTGATCATAGGTGACATAACCGAAGTTCCGCTTCTCATAACTTTAACTCAGCCAACATGTCTCAGAGACCACTCGTAGATTTTGAGATCTCCGATTCGGATGATGAAACAGTTTCACCAACTCCTGTGCGCCGAAGCTCTCGCTTGCTATCTAAAGACTCTCCTTGGGCAGACTGGCCTTCGGAAAAAATTATCGCGGCACTAGAAGCGGTTGGCACACCTTTTAATCACGACATGCCACGTAAGGATCTGCTCCTACTGGCTTTCAATATTTTGGGATGCCCCCCTAATACTCTCACAGACACATCTACAACCTCAGCTTCGTCAGTACAAACCAGACAAATCAGCGGAAAGAGAACCGATAAGTCTTCACCCAAGCCTGCGAAAAAATCAAAAACTGTGTCACAGGCTTCTCCTACACCTTCCTTGGCAAGCGACCCCTCTAATGCAATCCTGCTAAAGACTGTCCAAAGTCTGTTGGATTCCGTCAAAAGATTCGAGTCTAAGCTAGGAGTTTTTGAATCGGCTTTTGCCTCCATACCTGCTTTGTCCATACCATCGACTTCTTCTGGCTCAACGTCTGCAGCTCCCCTTTCTTTCGGATTTAACGTTCCGTCAACATCTGCCACACAGCTCAACTCAACACTGGATCATCCGATGATGCAAACTTCATCACAAGAAACGTTCGCTACGCCATCTCCAGATTTCAACCTCGGCACATCTACCCCTGCGCAAGTATTTGGAAGACGTTTCGTTCCTCCGGCTGCAGTTACTATCTCTTCTAAAATGAGAAATGACATCAATCAAGGTAAGGACATTAACTTAGCCGCCTTGCTGCTTCCAACTCCAGCGAGTGACAGGCAAATGGTTGACTGTGGTGACAGGGCAGTCTTTTTAAAAACTTCAGATCCCAGACTGCAACACAACCTCTCCTTTAGCGAATTCGTAATCGCTTTTGGTATATACAGGGATATCTTATGCCAAGCATTTCCTAATCGCAGGGAGGAACTTGTTGTATACTTGGCCTTAATTTCAGATCTTAATCTAAGATACGGAGGTACACTCTTTTATGAATATCACAAAGCCTTTTCCGCTAAGTCCGCATCCCACATCACATTATTTAACTCCAGATTGGATTGGTCCGTCGTAGATACTGAACTGCTGGTTCGAAATTTTGGAGGACAAAAAGCTTTGACCTGCGTTGTATGCAGCGCTCACGGTCATTCAGCATCTTTTTGTCCAAAAACAACTGGTTTCAGAGAATCGGCTGCTGTCCATGGTGCTGAACCTTCAGCAGCATTTGACGTAAAAGGCCGACCTATTACTAAGTTCAATGGCTTTTCACTGTGTAATAATTTTTACGAATCAGTATGTAACTTTCCTAATTGTAGATTTTCTCATGTTAGCAGTGTTTGCAAGGACCCGCACCCGAAATCCGTTTGCCCGAGACGCTTTCGGCCTTCGGCTCGAGGAAAAACGTTTCCACAGAAAAAACTCTGAGCAACCATCCTTCTACTCCAATTGATGTCAAAATTCTGGCTAAATATCTCTCTTCCCATCCTGATCCAACGTTCATAGATTATTTAATAACCGGGCTTTCTCAAGGGTTTCGGGTCGGGGTCCTCTCATCTCTGTCATTTTCGTATGTTGCCAAAAATCTGCAGTTGGCCTTAAACGAACCGGAGGTCGTTACTTCCCTTTTAGAGAGGGAATTGAATAAAGGCTACCTGATTGGATCTTTCGAATCTCCCCCTTTTTCACCGTTTAGAGTCAATCCTTTAGGTTTAGCAACGCGTAAATATTTCAATAAAAAGCGTCTGATTTTTGATATGTCTTCTCCTCATTCAAACAGCACAGCAAGCATAAACGAATGCATTTCGCTCGAGCCTTTTTCCCTCTACTACGCCTCAGTCGATGACGCCATTAAATTAATTAAGTTAGCTGGATACGGAGCATTGCTGGCTAAAACCAACATAATGGATGCTTTCAAAATCATTCCAATCCATCCCTCAGACTGGCCTTTGTTTGGAGTTAAATGGCAATCTAAATTCTACATCGCAGTAAGACTGACTTTCGGATGTAGAAGCAGCTCGAAAATTTTCAACTGCCTTTCAGAAGCCTTATGCTGGATTATATTGAATGTTTGTAAATTGCCTTTCGTACTCCATTTACTTGACAATTTCCTACTCATTGATTCTCCGTCGTCTCATAGCTCGGCGCTCGAAATACTCAAAAGTGTCTTTTCGCGTTTAGGCTTCCGCTTTCTAGTGAAAAAACAACAGGGCCCGTTACGTTCCTTGAATTCTTAGGAATCATTCTTGATAGCATTAAAATGCAAGCCTCTCTTCCATGCCAAAAACTGAATTGGGCATCTGGATTTGTCTGTGATTTAAATATTTTCATGAGTAGTTTTTAATAGTTTGTAGTATTTTTCTAATTGGGAATTCATATTGTGTGTAGATGATGCCTTCTTGTAAAGACTACCAAGACAGATTAATTTTTTGATTATTTATTTTAATTAAACGATATTATGAAGATACTGCGTGCTTACCAGTGCAGCCTGTCTTTTTCCTGCTCTCAGTAATGCAAACGTGTGAATGAATGTGTAAAAATACATACATGTTAATTGTCATTTTAACGTGATCAACTGATTTTTGATCGTTTTTTTTTTCTTCATTTGAACACATTTAACTCTGTCATAACTGCAATATTTAAACTCCTCCTTAAAATGTACAGCATATATGACTGTATGGGCTGCTTTTCGCTGTCCTCGGTGACAAAAAAGAATATTGAATGTTGTTCTGTTTCCATGATGGAACTTGCAGGCATATAACATTAGACTTGTCCCTCACGCCTCACTCCTCATTTCTGTCGTCTGTTACTAAGGTAAGCGGACTGTGTGCACGCGAGCAATAGAAAGAGGTGCTATTTGTGTAGGAACAATGTTTCGGTCATGAGTTATTGATCCGGAAAATACGAATCTGCGAATCTTATTTAAATATGTCTTAAGATAATACTATGTAGG
The DNA here is from genome assembly GCA_903798195.1 of Danio kyathit. NCBI lineage: Eukaryota > Metazoa > Chordata > Actinopteri > Cypriniformes > Danionidae > Danio > Danio kyathit. The sequence goes on along the minus strand of LR812521.1, from coordinate 14,776,760 downwards.
CACATTTACATAAACCGTTTTAAAACTTTTAACAACAACCGTAAAGAAAAACAAAATGTGTTTCCCCCGTAAAAACTGTCCAAAAGGTACACAGGTCTAAGTGGTTTTGCGTATTTGTTTATAATATATAGCGTTGATTTATAATGTAATAAACCGAGAGTAAATCTTTGTCATGGATCATATTTCTAAGCTTAAAGAGTTGTCTGTAGCAGGGTGGTGCTGACGTTACAGGCGAGCACCCGAAGGCTGTAGTCCGTTTATAGCCTAATGTTAGCTTTTCAGTTCTTGCGTTTACGTTTAAAATTCAAAAGTGCTAAAAGTTGTATTTTTGTGTGAGGATTATCCGGCTGGACAAAACGTGTAAGTTTAATGAACAGTGTTTGAACACAGAGCTTATTATTTGCAATCTTCGAAAAGCCTATGGGAAAATCCTATAGAGATTTTATCGAGGGAACCAGTTTTATGCTAGCAGCCGATTGGCCTACAAGGTGACGTCATAGTTCCTCCACTCTATTTGCCAGCTCTTCACGAGACCTGCATCATCGACGGGGCTTAGGCCAAAAGACTATACACAAAGGACAGTAACTGAAATTGCAATGTTTTATTCATTTTAAATAAATGTTATAACGTTTTTCCGCCTCCTGAGTCTTTCTGGTAGAAACTATTCAATAAAAAGGCGCTAAGCTCTGCTATAAAAGTTGCTAGATTACATCATATGTTAATTTGCATATTACTGACGTCATCACGTCCAGCAGTTTTTGTTTAGCAGCCTTTGGTTAATAACAGGTTGTTCATAGTTGCACTAGGCTTTATATATGCATGTCAGTTTAATTAAATGTATTATTTGAATACAGCATATCAGTATAGATGTACAATGAATTTGCAGTAATCTCCCAGACATAATAAACTCACACAAGCTCCAAAACTGTCACTAAAATCTCTCTGATTGTGAACAAGAAAAGAATAAACGGCCGAATTAAATAGTTAAATTAAAACAGTGGAGAAGCAGATCTCTTTGACTGTGATGTTACAAGGAAAATACCTCACGCTCGCGGTGCTAAATCATTTGCCATCGGTACACAGAGGGGTGATCTGCTCTCAGGCTGCAGGTGGGAGAGACTGACTGCTGTATATGAGGGCTGGGCTGCCTTTGAGTGCTCTGAGGCGAGGGAGGGGCCACCAGCATCATCCGCAGCTCGTTTGAAACGATACTGTAAAGAGACATGAAAATTTGTCGCTAAGGGGGTCTGAAAAGTCACTAAATATAGTGACAAAGTAGCTAAGTTGGCAACACTGCAAGCAGGCAATGTGGGTTGTGAATGTATTGTTGTTTATTAACGACTTTTAATAAGGTTGTTTGCTTAATTCTTATGTACATGAATGTGTCTGATGTTGTTATGCTGCCCATTTACACTGCGTTCACACTGGATATTTCTCAAAAGAAAAATATATGACGCAGTGCGTCAGACCAGAAATGCAAGCTTGTCCGACTAGTTTCGCAGTTCGCTGCATTGCAAAGTTCAATCTTGTGAACTCTGACCTGCGAAATCACATCACGTGACTGTGTGAGACAAACTGAAGATCAAAACATAGACAGAAATTTAACATATGGAGCAATCGTTCGCTTTTTTAAATGTTTAATCATCTAGTTTAATCCCGTCCCTTTTCGCAGCACCGCATGACAGACTTTCGCATGCTCAAACTCTAGTGTGACCGCAGCTTTAGATTTACTTCAAATCCATTATTCCATTTTTGTCCTTAAATCAATAGGAAAGCTTGAAATTGGACTCTGCCGAGACTTACAGCAAGAGGAGTCAGTGGAACACCTTAAATCAGGAATGCCAAATCAGGCCTGCAGCTCTGC
>LR812521.1:14669896-14769896 GCA_903798195.1 Danio kyathit | reverse complement strand
GGCATACACACACACACACACACACATTAGGCATGGGACGATAACTGTTTTCAAGGTATACCGCGGTTTGGAAAAGTCAAGGTTTTCATACCGCCAAAATTTTCTCTAATATCGTTCCTAAGGTATGTGTAAGATTTTTTTATTTACATTTTTTTTAACAACTGCATCTCCAGCAAAACAGATATCCAAAGATGCCATTTTAAATTGTAAATAAATCTGTGTTTTTGAAACTAATGAAGACAGCAGACGTCAATGATTCATTTTCATTATTTAGCCTGACACGTTTACTGCTCCAAAATATTATAAATGTTTCTCAAAATTAAAATATATTGTGTTCAGTTCCAATACTCAGGACTGCAAGAACAGAGGACACATGACAGGGCCTGGATGTGTTCTTGATGTCAAGGATGCATTGAATGCAGATGCACTGAATTTAATATTAACTATTATTTACAGTTTGGAGATATAAGTTGTTTATCTCAGGATTTTCCACATGAAAGTTTTAATAAAGGCATAAACACATGGAAAGGTGTTTATTTGCTGAAATTCATACTTTAGTCTGTTTTATTTGTATTGTGCAAAGTATATCTGTAAGGCTTTTGTACGTTCTCTGTTCTCGCAGTCTTCAGAGTTCGTTCTTCTGAGGTAACTTGACAAGGCCGTTCTCCACAAGAACACAAGTCTATTCTCTGCATGTTTGGTATTGAGAAACAGCCCTATAGAAACTATTAAACAGGAGCTAAACTGTGCAGAGTGTAGTGTCTGGGTGGTTTAATGACATTAATTGTAAAAGACACAAAACTTCACTTACATATTCGGATATTCCTATGCTTGCAAAAACAGCTATTAGCGATGAGAAGCGTAAGACAAGGGAGGCGTCTCCAACAGAGAGTTTGAAGAGGTCGAGGATGATGTATTGAAATGGGTCAGCCACCTGCTGCTGCTAAAGGAGGATTTGGTCTCTTTTTGACACTTTTAACAAACTGCTACAATTGCAATCTGGAAGAAACGTGAAGAAATCCTTCGCCAGCTAAAAAATATGGCTTTGGACAAGCATGACGAACTGCCCAAATGTTGATTAACATCTTTTAGATATATACTAGCTACTAGCTATCTTGATATAGATATACCCAAGCATATCAGTAAAGCTTATGCAACGTATAACATCAAATGCACACCTGTAGACAAAGCTTGAATACTGTCTGGGACATACAATCCAGCAGGATGCTTAAACAGACTTCTGTATATTGTAAGTCTTCAGCCCTTTTTTCTCAGAGGAGAATGAAGTAAATGATATCTGTTTTGTTCTTCTTTTTGCTTGGATTTATTTTGTTAATAATAAGTATTTTTATTAATTTTCTTCCTGGAGTGGACATTGGCTTCATTCGCAGAACCCAGCAAGATACCTTGTAAGGTATGAATCTAATTATTCCTTGAAAGACGTCTAACGCGAGAGTGATGGCGGTTGCAGGTTGCAGCTCGGCAGGTGCTGCTGCTTTGCCTCTTCCTAAACGAAACAGTAGGACTCCCGAAAGTAAATCCGAAGTTAAAACGGTGTTTTGGAATACTTATATCAAAAATACTAAAATAGAGACTTTGTTACGTTTGACCCCGCTGTCTCTGTACGTGTTGGTTATTATACTTACACAGTTGTGGGGAAACTGGTTTGCCGCGTGTGAACATTCTTCTCCCACCGCATTTACATCAAACGCTGTTGTACCACTAGACTCGTGGAGTCAATATGTCATCTATTCCAACGTTCTACATAATGGACAGGCATCGTTTCGACCTGCAAAGCGGGACCGGCGTGCCTCGAGGGCGACATCGGAGTTGTTTGATCATGGATATACGGTCTTTCTTTGCACTATGCTGTTGTTGTGTGGGGATATTCATGTGAACCCCGGGCCTGTGGATTATACAGCGCGAGTGATTTCTTCACAATCGGACGCTACTCCTCAATTTGCAGAGACATTGGCGACAGACTTTTGTGATGTTTCCCGCATGGTATTACGAGGTAATTTTACACCCGTTTATAGTAAAGGAAAATTGGCAGAAACTGGGCTTTGCTTAGAGCAAACAGCAGTCTCAAAAATCGCATCTAAACAGTATAAAACCAAAATGTTCCAGACTGTAAATCACGCTGCTGTTTTATGGAATCCGACAACAAAACCAAAAGGCGTCTTTGGAGGACATTTGAACATTCGCAGTATTGTCTCAAAGACTGAGCAACTTGAACATCTTTTAACAGACTCAAATCTAGATTATCTATGTCTTACAGAGACATGCCTTACTCCTACAATGCCTTCATCATTAGTAAATGTTCCGGGATACAAGATGTATAGACATGATAGAAGTAAAGGGAAAGGGGGTGGAGTTTTAATATATGTCTAAGATAGTCTTCAAAGCAAAAAAATAGACACTGGTGACCTTCTTGAAGGTGTGGGGATTAATATTAATCTATCCCCTGAAATGTCTTTTGTTATTTTAGTGATTTATCGACCTCCAAATGCTGCAAATCATTTTTTTGATTCTCTTTGTAAAATTCTTAAACAGTGTGATGCAAAGGAGGTAATACTCATGGGTGACTATAATCTAAATTGGTTAGACAGAACACGAAGAAAACAACTAAAGGAAATAACTGAATCTTTTCAAATGACACAACTGGTAGAAAAGCCAACACGGATAACAAAATCACCGCAAACCTTATTAGATTTAATTTTCACAAATAAACCAGAGAGAATAAATAAAATATATAATCTAATTACAGGACTGTCAGATCATAATCTAACTCTTGTAGCGAGAAAATTGACTAAAGCCCGTTATAGGTTACAAAATCCAATTAAAAGTAAATCATGTATAGCATTTATTCCAAAACAAGATCAATTGAATGTTGAAAATGAAATAAGGCAAACAAATTGGGAATCTATTACTGAAAATAAATAATGTGATGAGGGTTTTCAGGTTTTACTGTCTACCCTAAATAACATATTAATAAAATATACAAAAAACACAAGTAGAAAACAAAAAAACAAAACAGAATTTACCATGGTTTACAAGTACTCTATGGGATATGATGAAAAAGCGTGATGCCTCTTTGAAAATGTTTTTAAAATCAGGATTAACTACGGATCGATTAATTTATACAAGCTTAAGAAATAAAGTAATATCTGAAATTAGAAAGGCTAAAGCAAATTTCTTTCTTAAAATTATTGAGGATGCAAAGGGAAATAGTAAAATTATATGGAAAACCGTTAACAAATTAATTGGAAAAGAAAAGTTGAAAGTAGAGGATATACAGCTTAAAATAAATAGACAAATTGTCAATGATTCTGTAGAAATTGCAACTAATTTTAATGAATATTTTTTAAACTCTGTTCAGAAACTTGCTGAACATTTTCCAGTTGTTCATCCATGCTCTAGCCCAAAAGGCAGTCAATATTCTTTTTCTCTGAGTCCCACAGATGAAATAAATGTTCAAAAAATAATTTCCACATTGAATAATAGTAAAGCAAAAGATGTTTATGGCCTTGATACTGCTTTTTTAAAAAGATATAAAGATATTTTAGGTTTTCCTCTTACAAAAATGATAAATAAATCCATAAATGATAGTACTTTTCCCGCTGCTTTAAAATCTGCAATAATAACACCAATATATAAATCAGGTGACAAACAGCAAACTAGCAGTTATCGGCCTATAAGCATCCTACCAGTTCTATCAAAAGTGGTTGAAAAGTTGTAGCAGAGCAACTTATGGCTCATTTAGATAGAAATTCTCTCTTGCATCCCATGCAGTTTGGTATTAGAAAAAAACATTCAACTGAGACAGCTTGCTGTTACTTTTTAGAAACGATAAAGACAAATTTAGATAAAGGGGGGGTGGTGGGAGCAGTCTTTCTTGATTTACGTAAGGCATTTGACACTGTTAATCATAATATTTTATTTAACAAATTAAACAATTACGATATTTCAAAGCAAACACTAAATTGGATAAAATCATACTTGAGTGGTCGGAGTCAATGTGTTCAGGTTAACAATTTTAAATCTACCTTTAAACCAGTTAAATTAGGAGTGCCTCAGGGATCTATTTTAGGACCTTTACTTTTTAGTATTTATATAAATGATTTACCAGCTACATGCATTGATGCTGATTTATTAATGTACGCTGATGATGCTGTGCTTTACACTTATGGAAAAAATTAGGGATGGGCGATATGGCCTAAAATCCATATTGCGATATACATTGCAGCCTCTTGCGATAACGATAAATATTGCGATATATAAATTATAATAGAACCATTTCAGAACAGGTTACATAGACCCTTAGGAAAGCCAAACTGCTATTTTTTTAAGAAATAAAGAAACGTTGCATGTCATTTTGAGAACATTTATTGTGCAAAAGCAAAACTGTAATTAAACAACACAATGTTGCAGATAAATAAACTAAATGTAGTGCCTTTTAGAAAGAAAGACTTTTCTTTTAAGTCCTTGGTTCCTAAATGCCAAGTTGCAGAGAACAAAAAAACTGGTGTCTTTTTAGTTAAGGAACTTACACTGTACTGAAATTACTTCCAGTATTAAAAAGTCAAATAAAACTGTGTATTGCAGATACTTTAAATAAAAACATATTTCTAACCTGCAGCCTAAGGTAACACATTTGATTTTAAACATTTTGTTCTCCTAATGAAATTACAACTGGTGTCTTGATCTGCTCTTTCTCTCTCTCTCCCTCTCTCTCTGTCTCTGTCTGCTGTAGACAGTGTTGGTGCTGCTGAGAGATTGAGACGCACCAGATAAAGTTTGCTTATAAAGTAATGCAAAAATGAATACAATTAATATCGAAAGTGAAAGCAGATTCCAGGGAAAAGAGAATGTATTGTCACCCCAAATAATGAGCTGGATCAGTCTATTTAGTCTTTGCGCTCTTCTCAAAGCTGCTATAAAGGCAGGACAACAGTTCTGTATCCAGCGCGTCTCTGTGGGTCTGCATGCAGAGCATGCGAGTCTGTGGCGGAGGGGTCTCAGTTTCTCGCAAACACAGAACCGGGCCGCCCCAATAATATATCGGCTGCCCAGGTAAAATCTGTGTGGGAAGCGCTGTGTGGGAATCTGTGTGACAAGCCACGATATGCCATGCATGAGGCTCGCAAGTTGTGCGACACGTCGCCATTCGGTGCCATGCGTTGCTTAGTGCTGTTGTTGAGAGCGTCAGCGTGTGCTACAGTCACAATAGATTTCCAACGTAATACACCATACGTTAGTGTGAAGAGCATGTTGTTTTACCGTGGCCGAGTGAATTAAGTTATCAATCGAGCTTATTAAAAAAGAAAATATGCGAGCGAAATGGTCGCACTGTCGAGCCCTGTCCATGTTTATTCAAGATGATGCGTTGCAGCCGGCTGCAGCTCGTTGCACTTAATTTCGCAGGTTGTTGCGCTGTAATTTTGACATCTCTAAATTACCAATAAACTTATCTGGTTTTCATAAACAGGCTTTAATATGTTGGTCCCTTACATATAAGTATAACTTTTCTCCACGTACCTATTTTATTTGGAATAATAAAAATATTAGATATAAAAATAAATGTCTTTTTTTAAATAACTGGTTTAATAAAAATATACTTTTAGTTAGTCAGCTCTTAGATGACTATGGTGTCCCTTTTTCGTATGAAAAATTTATGCATCAATTTTCTTTTCCTGTTCCCCCCAAAGAATATGCCATAGTTTTTGGTGCAATCCCTGATTGTGTTATACCTTTAGTCAAAACTGGCCCCAAAGGTTCTTTTAGATCCTTTTATTTTTGACAATACAAACCTTTTTGTTGACCAAACTCTTCTCAGTTCTATGTCAAACAAAGATATTCGCTTAGTTATTAATAGTTCTCGGATCTCTTTACCTGCTTGCATAGGCTTTTGGAATAATATATTTGATGACATAGATTGGGAACAGTTTTGGCTTCTTCGGAAAAAATTCTTTTTATCTAATAAAGCTGTTGACGTCTCAATCAAAATCATTCATAATTGCTACCCAATAAATACCAAACTAGCTAAATTTAATAACAATATTTCCCCTAAATGCTCATTTTGTACTCAATATGATGAAACACTAAATCATTTATTTTGGGAGTGTACTTACTGTAAAGTGTTTTGGGTTGACTTCTCCAATTTCATTAAAAAAATCTTATTTCCAAACTTTTGTATTTCCCCAAAAATTGTATTCTTTGGTTACTCTCTGAATGTAGATCCTTCTCACTGTAAATTTATTGTTAATTTATTGCTTTTTTTGGCAAAATTTTACATCCATAAATGTAAATTTTCAAAGAAACACCCTTACTTTTTTATTTTCAGAAAGGACTTTGATTTATATGTGAACTCTTTAAAAGACTCTAACAATTACATTGCATGTAAAACTCTCTCTTGGTGTAAATCTTTTAAACTTGTTTAATTTGCTGGAATTTTATTTATGTAACCCTCTTTGTCTCCTTGTTCATATTGTATCTTTGTAATGTTCTTTCTTGCATTAAAAAAAAAAAAAAAAAAAACTTAATTTCGCGGGTAGATTGCGTCATCAACCATGCATTATCGCGATAGTGCAATAGAATTAGAATCTCTATCGTAGGCCAATTTTGTATCGTTTATATCGCATATCGTTTATATCGCCCATTACTAGAAAAAATTCAACTGAAGTTGCTGCTAAATTAACAGATGAAATGCAAAATGTTTTTAAATGGTTGCAAAATTCAAATCTCACCTTAAATTTTGAAAAAACTGTATCCATGTGTTTCTCAAATAGGTATAAAGTTGGAAATGTTTTAGAAATTTTTATAAATGGGCAAAGTATTAAAAATGTCACTGAATTCAAATATTTAGGCATCATGTTGGACTCAAACCTTAATTTTAAAACTCATATTAAAAAACTTGCTACCACACTGAGATTCAATCTAAACATTTTAAACATATCAGATTCTCTGACTTATGAGGCCTCTGGTATGTATTTAAATACTATGATTATTCCACATTTGTTGTACTGTATAAGCAGCTGGTCTCCGGCATGTAAATCATCATTATCACTATTGGAATCATTATACAAGAGAGCACTTAAAATTCATGATAAAAAGCCTCGTTTGTACCATCACTGCAATATCTTAAAAAAACATAGTCTATTAAGCTTTGATAATATAATTAAATATTACAATATTTGTTTTGTTTTTAAAATTATTCACAATCTTTCTGCTCCATCATTAAAAAAATTTGTAAATTCCAAACTAGAAAAAAACATTGCGAACGACACGTTCTATGATAAGAGGGGAATGTATTGTCCCCAGACGTAAGACCTCTTTTGGTCAATCTTCTTTTATTTATAAAGCCACAAATCTATGGAATTCTCTCCCAACAGAAATAATCACATGTACAAATTATAAGACGTTTTCATGCCTGACTAGGAGATGGTTTTTATCGAATCAGATTTGTACACACTGAGTGGGATGTCTTCTAATTTGTTAGTGTTTATATGCGATTATGCTTGTATGTTTTTAAACTGACTTTTTAGTTAATTGGATATTATTGTTTTAATTTTTACCTGTCCAGGGACTGCAGGTGGAAAATAGCAATCTTGCTACAACCTGGCACAATGCATCTTTCCTCTTTGAGGTTAATGTAATTTTTGTGCATTGTCCCTGCTAAATAAAAATAAATAAATTCAAATAAATAAATACAAAAGATGGTCTTAAACAAAACGTAAAAAAGGGAATATAGTGAAGAGAGGGTCCTGGTTTCTTTCTTTAATTAGGGTATTAAATGAAGGCATCCAGCACAAGAGCTGTGACCCTCCATTAATTGAGTTTAAGACCAATGACTTAAAGGGATAGTTCACCCTAAAATGAAAATTTACTCACTAATTACTCACCTTCAAGTGGTTCTAAACATTTATCGACTTTTCCAAATATTTCCTTGCTCAGGGGCACCTCAGTTTGGTATCAAAGATGGCGAATATGATAGAAAGCTAGAAGATTATTAAACTCGCGTATATCAGGGGTCTTTTTTAAAGTCTAAATTCAAAGGTCCAAATCTGAATTTTCAGCAATTTCCACAAAAGTTGGGAAAACAAAAACTTGATTTTACCAAACATGCATATACAGAAAATCAACAATTTAAAAATGTAATGACTTCCATTTAGAAATACATCACTACTGCACAATGATAAGTGACACAAATAACTAAGTGTCTGCAACTTTTAGGACAAAACCAAAACAACAACTTGGTCCAAATTAGCTTGGTGTAGAATACAGAGCAGCCCAATGTGAGATATGCTACTTTATGTATTGCATCAACTATCTGGACTCTTTTAAAATATACATAGTAGCATTTGACATTATCACTTTCAAAACTCTCACAACTTGTTCTCCCAAGCCATTCAGCATTCATTAACATACAGAGAAATGTCTTTACCTCAGACACTTATTCTGGAATCTACCACTGACTAATGTATTACATAAGACTTGACATTTAATCAGTTTTGTGTATTTCTAGAACTCAGTCTTTAGTCTAATTATCTGGTTATTTGTTCAAGGGTTAACAGTTGTGGTTTTAGGAAAATATTAAGATATGATTATGCAATTTTAATGCTGTTTTTATCACTTTTTTACTCTGAGCTCTAGAATATCTCATGTTTATGGTGCTCTGTGGTTTCTGTGTTGTTGTTGTTTTTACACCTTCGTTCATTCATGATCAGTTCTGCCTGTCCTTAATCTAGTCTCTGTGTATTTACATTCCCTGTTTAGTTCAGTTCTTGGTTGGTTCTTTTTCTTCACTTGTGTTGGATTGTTCCCCTGTTGTTGTACTACCTCTGTCTGGATACTTGCTTAGATTATTAAACATTTTGTTAAATATTGCCGGCTTGTGTTTGCTGCTCCTTGCACACACCTTTGGTACAATGTTCATAATACCTTTTGCTGTTTATTAATTATTATTCATTCATTCATTTTATTTTCGGCTTAGTCCCTTTATTTTCGGCTTAGTCCCTTTACCTTTAATGAATGGCCAATTTATCCAGCATATGTTTAACGCAGCGGATGCCCTTCCAGCTGCAACCCATCACTGAGAAACATCCATACACACTCATACACACACATTCACTACGGACAATTTAGCTTACCCAATTCACCTTTAGCGCATGTCTTTGGACTTTTGGGGGAAACCGGAGCACCCGGAGGAAACCCACGCGAACACGGGGAGAACATGCAAACTCCACACAGGAACACCAACTGACCCAGCCGAGGCTCGACCCAGCGACCTTCTTGCTGTGAGGCGACAGCACTACCTACTGCGCCACTGCGCAAATTTATTTTAACTTGTTTCCAACTCCGAATTTAATCAGACTCCAATTCATAATAATTTAAATTTAGATTCATCCAATTCAAGCTGATCATCTTATAGGTTGTGATTTGGTCTAATTTAGATTGAGTAACCTAATAAATCCTTATTCTCAGTTAATGGTTCATCGTTTACCCGAAGTCGCTCAGAGTCAGTATGCTGGCCAGTTACATCTGCTCACGGACACAACCTCGCCAGTTTTGGTTCTGAGGTAAAGAATATAACGGTAAGCTAATTTCCTTTAAATAATAATAGGCCGCCCCATGCTTCCTCACACTTAAGGAAAGTTTGATTTAGCCCCTAGATTATATCACACTAAGTCAGTGATAGTCAGCAATCACCAGGTCTCTAATGCTTTGCCTATTCTCCATCTATTGAGCCTGAGTGTATGACAAAATCCTGGTCGTAGGCTGCAGAAACATCAGCCTAAACAATCTACTAAATTTAATTGATTTCAGGAGATATTAGAGTTAAACAAGAATTTTACAATTATTTGTCAGGCAAAGACTTTCCACACCAATTCACATAGTTAAACAAGATAAGCCAATTCAGGTTGTACAACATCAATTACGTAAAGATACATTTAAGAGTTAGATTAATACCTGACCATGTAGAAATGCGCTGCAGCATATAAGTCCCGATGCAGAGCTCAGAGACTTGTACACAGCAACAGGGTTTTCTGGCTACAGAATCCCACAGACACTTCTGCACCTTTTGCCTAAATACTCAAATCACCATAAATTCAAGCCAATAAAAGCTTCACCAAGACTTTTGTCTGGTCATGAGCTGATGTAAAGACCATATTCCCTGGAGTGGAGCATCTGGCAAAGATCTTATCAAAGTCAAAACCCAAATTAACTGATATAAGGGAGATTGTAAAATATTACAGTGAAACTAAGACCACTTTACCAATCACACAGAGACATTTAAAATGACACCAAACATGAATATAGAGCCACAAGATACGCCATATTAAAAACTTAGACATTCTGTGTGGATCTGCTCTGGTGGAGAAGGTAAAGTCCAGGGCAAAGAGGGGGGCTCAGGATGCATGAGCGAGACAACCTGAACAACTGGTTTCCTAGCTGATCTTCTCAGATTAGAAAGTTTATTGTTTTAGTGCCTGACCATTCTCGTGGTCTTGTCTCGTGTGGAGTTCCATAACAGTTCTCAGGGTTTAATCTTATGGAGAGATATAGCCATCCTTACAACGTGTTCAACTGAGAGTTTGCAGAGGTCAAGGGCGATTTATTAAGATCACTTCAATGCTCACAATGGAGGACGACATGGCTCACTTGAAACTCCAAATAAATAAACAATCTTGCTTTCTGGACAAGACTAGGAAATTATACCAGGAGAGGAAGGCATTCTTCACCAATTAGCAGCCATAACCCTGGATGAGGAGACAATGGGATATTCGCCCAACATAAACTCTTTTTTTGCTATGACAGTAAATGTATTACTACGCTTCGTGAAACGGGGGGTTTCTTATTTTTACATTTAATGAGGATTAATGGTTTTATATCAGTTAAAGCCAGAGCTTACAAGTCAGCTGTGCACTTCATCAGACTTTTGTATATTGTATATTGCTCAAATCTGCACTTTTCAGCATTAATGGTGCCATCACAGAAGAGCAAGTTAACTTTGCCAAGGGGCACTGACACAACTCCATGGGGCTAATAATTCAGGGGGGCTAATAATTCTGACTTCAACTGTATATATTAAGTTTTTATTTTTAAGCCGTGTAGGGTCCAACCAGTTAGTCCAATGACGGTATCTACTGGTGGATAAAGGTTTATTGCCTGTTCGGTCTTTCCAGTGCACAATGTTGATTTACTTTAACTTTAACTCATATCTGACTCCAATTTTAGTATGAGGTGGTTTAGAATATTAATATATTCCTTCTCATTTGATCTGACTCCAATTATAAAACATTGATAAGGTTATTTTGTTTCTTTTAATATTACTTTAGGTTATGATTGAATATTCTCTTCGATTCATTATTGTATGTTATTCTCGTTCATTCGGATTCCTATAACATCCTGAGTCTTGTACCGGCCGAGTATACAATCTCTTAAACACAAACTTGTTAGTCTTGGTCATTAAACCAAGTCGATTAACCACTATTCTAAAAGGCAGAACCCTACTTACTCAGATTAGAATATTTGTTGTGTGGTCCCCATAGATCTGCTATCTACTAAATCAAGACAAAACTGTTTACTCTTACCATGATCATTACTATAGAATTGGGCTGACCAATTTACTTAAATTATTAACAACTTTGAATAATCACCATATGATTTAAATAGTATTATAAGTTTGTAGATGAAGGCCTACCCACATTTAGATTGGTCTCAACAATCCTTTGTTGTTCTAAATAGAAAACCCATTATTGGCCTTTTACAGTCTAAGTATACTTGAATTAATACCAATGTGTTAGTCGGAGCTCTAAGATCATCGTATAGCGTGCCACGCTGCTCCGTCTATCGTGTCTTAGTCCGTTACTAACCTATACAGGGGTTTGCGGTGTTATGGACTTAACGTAACCTATTAGAGATAATAACATGAGATCTGTTTGAATTATTCAAAACATAACAATTTATTAGTCAGGTAACTGTGTATTAAGCCAATTCATTCAGTCAATTCATAAACCATCAATACAAGACATCAAATAATCAAAGATAAATCCAAAATCAAAAGATGCATACCTGACATCAAAATATACATAGCGTGGAGCATGAGAGCTCCACGCTACGGGCTAATCTGGGTACAGAATCGCGCCGAACATTTAGAAACTTCTCCTTAAGTAGTCAAACCAAGAATCTCCTCAAGGATGGGTGTTTGTCGAAGAACAAAAGGCATTTACATTTAGTGGCATGTTAGAAGAGTTTCTGCCTATAGGGAACAAATGGTCATTTGAATAAAGGCCCCCTAGGTAAAGGCACACCCTTAGCAGTGGTTCAAAGATACCTGAAGTTATATATCTATTATTTTGATTATGTCTATTTCTGAGGAAATGAGACCATTGTACCAGTCGCACTGAGACATTTCAAATGATATCAAGCATGATAGATAAAATCACTTGGATTGATATAGAACCTTCATACTTTGAAATGACCATTCTGTGTGAGTATGTATGAAGAGAGGGTGAGTGAGGAGAGGGGGTTGCTTCAAATGTAAATGAAGGAGAGGTTGTAGAGCCGATTGTCTCTGTGTTTCCAGCTCATGTTTGAATTGTCAAAGACATCAAAATATTTGTGGTATCTCAAGTCTTACAGTAAATCCCCCTTTGACCCCATGGGTCAAATATAGATGTGTAGACATGGGGTCACTGATGTGCTCTTGTTGAGGTCGTTCTGGGGCAATTCAAGACAGTCCCTGCAGCATTTCTCGGTTGTAATTCGCGTTCAGCAGGTAGCACAACAGGTCCCGGTTCGTTTTCACCTCTTATGATGAGCCTGACTCCAATGCACAGCCCATTCAGTCAATAGAGGCCTTTGTAACTTGTTCAGTTCAATGTGTCCTTCCCCCGGCAAAAGTTTTCACTTCGTGTGGGTTTCTCCCTAGAATATAGTCTGCTCCTTCTGATGAATCTGGTCACCTCCATTGGTGCAGTTCCTTAGGCAGACATCGGTAGGTGGGGGTCAGCAGTGTGTATACACTGCCTTCTCTTGGACACCTAAACAGCAACTTTGGCTCAGAGATTGAACAATTATGAACTTGTGTCATTCTGCATTGAAGAAAGTCATGAGGTGAAGCATAAAATATATGACCAAAACATAAAAGGTGTCAGCAAGTGCGAGTTGTACAACTGGTCTCAGGTCTCTTTCAATGTGTTTAGAAGGTCCAATTAAAAAAGCAGATAAACTCTTTATCACCACTGCGATGGGGTATAATGGTGGGGGAAATATTAGATATTCTTGGTATGAATTACAGTGGCGGAGCTAGAATTTTTTACATGGGGTGGCCAGGGGGTGGCCACTGCTATTTCAGGGGGTCCATACACACACACACACACACACACACACACACACACACACACACACACACACACACACACACACACACACACACACACACGTACTCAAATACAAATGCACACACAAACACACTGAAAGTGTTTAGAAAACCCCGATCTAATTCATTACCACCATATAATTCAAAATACGAAAATATAATAATTTTCTCATCATCTACTCACTTTGTTATGAGTTAATAAGTAATGACAGGATTTGATTTCTAACATTGGTTGAAACATGATTGCCTAGTAGATGCTCTGACCTGCTGATTGACCTGAAGTCTGACCTAGTTTGGATATGCGCATAAAAAACAGTTGATGGAAACGCCAAGATGCACATAAATTTTGAACATGCGCATAAAAACATATGCACATAACTGAGTAGAATAAACTTTTTTTATTCTATAAGAAAAGATGTGCATAAACTACAATGGAATTACAAAAGTCATGTGATTTTGTTATGAGAGATCATGTGATGATAAAAATGTGTGTGAATAGACAAACCAGCAGGCTGAGCACATTGTAAAACATCTGAAGTGTTGTTCTGGTCATTGTTAAACGCCCTAACCATTTCAGTATTAGTGTTATTATATTATTAATGACCTCCAGAATCAAGAGCGTCTGTGCTCCGCATCTCACAAACTCCTTCAAACGCCTCCGCACGTTTACTGCGTGAGGATTGTCTTCTGAGGCGCAAATCATTTATTACATTAAGTAAAGATTGACGCAGCTTCTCTTATCGCAGCAAATTCCGTTTTACTGTTGATATTTGGCACCAGTTAATCAGGAAGTGACGATTTTGTTCTCTTTAGGTGCGTTCGACATTAAGCACAGCTGCAGCCGGTGATCAACGAGATTAGCCGAGCGCAGGCGGGGGCGGAGTTGAAAACGGAGCCGTCAAGCCGGCCACTTCGGGGACTCAAGTTGCTGCAGTCATGATTACCGATCACATGGCGTGATCATTTATTTATTTATTTATTTATTTATTGAAATAACAACAAAAGATATAAAGTACAAATAAAATCAAAATACAGTCTCTACAAACTTCATTTTAAACAGTAAGGGAATTATGAATTAAAATTAAGTAGCCTACATACAAATGCATCAGAAATAAGGGGGAAAATAAGGGCACATAAAAATGAAATAAATATCCACGAATAGGATTATTTTGAATAATGAAGGCATTTTTAAAAAAGCCCTTTAATCCAAAAAGATTGAACAAAATGACCAAAATAAATGAGCTACACTTTCAGTAGAAATTTCCCAGAAAGAGCAGGTACATCAATGACACTTTTAACTTTTATTTCTGCGTAATATGGTTTGACTGAAAATAAAATATTTTAGAATCATATTTTTATATTACATATTTTTATATAACTTAATTTGCTAAGAAATCGTCAGGATCAATGATGATAATTATTGTATTACAAGTCTGTAAGACTTATTTGAGTTAATATTTAAGTTATTTACTAAAATATATCATTTATATCGTTTATGGAGCTAAATACAGTAGTCTGTATAAAAAAGGCAGAATAAACCTGTGCAAACAATCTAGTCAGTATGAACAAATTACTTAACAAAAGATGATGCTGCTGTAAAATATTTGTAGTCTTTTAATAAGCATGATGTGTACAAGATAGAGAGTGTATGAACAGTTAATTGTTTGTTTTGAAATTTGTGAGAAGGATGTTGTCCAATAATAAACCTGAATCACACGTGGTTGTTGTCATGCTGTGAACTTGGCCAATCGTATTATATTGGTGTCGTCATCAGAGTTCATGCAGGCGCTCTTCAGTTGCTGCGCGGGCTGAGTCAGTCGTCTGATCTCGAAGCGCTGTCGCGGTACTTTGATGCCACATGTGACAGTCACATGCCGTCGGCGCAGCATCAATCCGGCCAAAAATTCTAACCAGCATGCACCGCTTTAAGACAGACTTCGATCGATCTGCGCAGCGCTGCATGAAGTCGAACGCACCTTTTGACTCGTTAGATGGAAACGCAGCTTTATTCGCACGTCTTTTATGCGATAATCCAGTTTTGCGCATAAAGTTCATTCGCATTTTTGGATGGAAACATAGGCTAGCTGGTATGTTTGAACCTGATCTGCCTGTTTGTGTTACTTTATAAAGAAGTCTAATATCTCGCGGTTTCTTTTTATGTTTAATTGACCCTGTGCAAAAATAATGTAACTGTCTGTTTACATCTGATCCAGTTAGAAACACATGCACATTAAAATCAACAACCGATCTAAAAAACGTTATTCTGAAGAAAGTATATGAGCTCGCTATTCCATTTCAAATAAATTTAACTTACATACATGGAATGTGCATGTAATACTAGCACAGATGAAGTACAGCGTTAACTGTCTAAAGACGAATTGATCTCTCTCATTAAGTTAACTGATGTCGTCGGTGCCTCGTTAACTTACGCAGCGGATAAACGTTCCTCAGCATACAAACCTTATAATAAACTATAAAGCGTATTTCAAATACTAGGTTATGGTGTATTATTATTATTCGTATTACTTGAAACCATGCTCTTGTCTTCGGCTCGTCATTGATTTGAAAATAGCTTGAGCGTTGCCGGCAAAATTCAAAAACTTCTTTAGACAAAGAGATGTCAATCAGCATCAGAAACTGCCAGTAGCAAATACAATTTTGGGGTGGCACCCGGGGTGGCCAGTCGGATGTCAGGGGTGTCCAGTGCCACCCCGGCCACCCCTCTGGCTCCGCCACTGATGAATTACTCAGAGGAAAAGTATCAAAAGGTCAGTGTAACTTATTAAAACAGTATAACATATTTGCATAGGCAGTATGCATCATAAAATCATATTATCATCATCATGACAGTACATTCAAATAGATGGCATTCATATTCATAATAAGAATACATGAAGATGTTTATCATACATGATATTAATATTCAACCATAATTATAAAGGTTGTAAAAGTCCATCTATTAGCCCAATGACGAAACTAACAGCATGGTCGAAGGTTAAATGCATGTAAGCCTTTTCCAGTGGTTCTGAAAAGAATTCTGTTATTTATTAGAGTTTATTTATACTCATTTTCTAGCTCTGAACTTTATCTGACTCCATTTTTAAGTGATCATAATATTTAGACTGTATTTCTAATTATAGGAACGGATCACAATAATCATTTATGACTTAATTTAGAGTTTTGATCTATCTGTTCCCATACTCTTCAATTTATACGTTCATTAGTGGCCATCCGCCGCTCAGAGTTTCATGCCCCGGGATGCATCAGCGCTCACGATCATTATGCCGACACTATGAAATTAGTCAGAGGATACGGGATAAATTAATATTTAATTAGGCTGGTTGTACAATACTAACTCATGCCAAAAGAAACATCTCACTTAATCAAGATCCGTACTTGCTAGTTCCAGTGGTTAAGAAATTAAAAGATCTCTATGATACCGTGTGCCATACTACGTGTAATCTATATGTCTAAAAAAATTCCAAAATTATGCCGATCATAAAGGTAGCGAAATGGCTTCACGTAATCTACTGGATATAAAAGATTTCAGGAGAATTCAGAATGAGTCAAAACTTAACATTTTATTCGTCAGGTAAAATTGTATAATGCCAATTATATAATAAAACAATCATCAAGCCAATTCAGAGATGATACTGTAACAACATAACATCCATTAACTCAAATATAGATTAAAGAATTAAAGATGCATACCTGACCAGAGAAATACATTGCAGCATAAACGAGTTACTGCAATGGGGGTCTTGGCTACAAGATTTCCCCCCGAGCAGTGTCACACCTGTTCCTTATATAGTCAACTGAAAACAAACAGTCATAAATTCAAGACAATAGAAACGTCACAGAGACTCTTGCCTGGTGAATTTGAGAAGTTAATCATCTCTAGAGGGGGGAGCATCTGGCAGAGATTATATCAAAGTCAAAAACCAAATCAACATATATAAATGAAATATTATAGTGAAATTAAGACCACTTTACCAATCACACAGAGACATTTAAAATGATACCAAACATGAATACAGTGCCATAACATACATCATATTAAAACCTTGAGCATTTTATCTGGAATGTGCTCTGATGGAGAAAAGGTCAAGAAGGGGCTTGAGGTGAAATGAGAGGGGGAATCTTTCTCGCATTACCCCCTGGTAAGCTCTGTTTGTTGACAGTCCACACCTATGTTTGGATGGTCAATAGTGATTAAAATAGAACAGTTGGACAGCTGTAATCCTTATCTTCTTAGACCCGAGAGTTTGTTTTTATTGCATCTCATGAAATTCCATATCAGCTCTCAGGATCTGACATACTGGAGAGGTTAAAGCCATCTTACAAGGTATATCTATAATACTGTGTGTGTGTGTGTGTGTGTGTGTGTATGCGTGCGTGTTTGTGTGTAAAGGCTAGGTCAAGATTGATGGTATTTGTCAAATTTTAAATTTCCTAGTTGATTATTAGAAGTGTCCTCACTTCAGGTGTAATCATTTTAGCACTTATTCCTGTTATTAGTGATAGATTGGGAAACCAGGGGCCCTCTGGTTTGTCAACCATCCCCACAACAGTCAGTGTATGTATTCTTAAATTTAATGGCAGGTTTGCCTCTGTATTGACATTTTATACCATCAATTTGTTATCAAAGCCATGCATATGTGTATTTTCTTGTCAGCTGACACAGGGTGTTAGAAGTGTGTTGTTGTCTCGTCTGTCATCAGGGTAATTATTCTGTTGTTCTATGTGTTTGAGGCTAATGTGGTTTGTTTGTATGAATATGGACAATAGATCTTTAGTTAAGGAGATTTGACTCCTGTGTCTTTGAAAACCAAGGTGTTATCTATGTGCCTGTGTTTACCTGTGGCTATGTGTCAGTATAACGCTCCAAATAATGGTAATCAATTTTTATAATTGTGTTGTAAGATTTTGGTCCTGTTTTAACAGGCAGCCAGCATAAGAATGTGAGCATGAGGTGTGTTCTGGCTCAAATTAATTCTATATAATATCTTTTAAGGAGCATGATATAGTGCAATGTTCAAAGCTGGATCCTGTAAGAATGCATTTTCATAGTTAATGTAATTATCACACTGTATCAGTGGCGTTGCGAGGGGGGGGCTTTGGGGGCTTAAGCCCCTGATGTATTGTCAAAAGCCCCTGATCTTTTGGAATATGTTGCACTTATATAAAAATAGGTTGTATAACATTTATTTTCTTATCTAAGTACTTAAAAGTACCACATACATCACGCGTGTTCCACTTAACGCAGTGATTGTGTCGGGCAGCTGTTCAGTAGTACCTGTTTCTACCGGCAGGTGGGAGTGGCACTGTTGTCACATGGTGTTAAAAAAATTCCACCCCTGCATCATTCATTCATTATTTTGAGGAGCTGAAGCTGATGAGGTAATAATACAACTGTTTCACGAAACTGAATAGTTCTAAACACTGATGAAGCTTAATATTTGTTTTCACAGTATAAAATGTGTGTAGTTTTGGTGAAATAAAATAACTGTAATCAATAAAATGTGCATCATATAAATGTGAATACATGCGAATTAGTCAGAAAAACATAAATTGTACTAGCTTTCTAGATATGATATAGATATCTAGACCTATTTATCTAGATATGATATAGCCATTTGTTTCTGTAATAGTTAAATCACAGTGAGTTCATGCATCTAGCATATTATTTTATAGCTATATTCTACTGTAACATGCTGTCAGTTAGCATCGAATTATAAATCGACTTTAATCCTATAAAAATACCTAAGATGGCTGGATGAACACATATAAACCATTTATTGTCGCAGTCATGTAAATAAAGCCTTTTTATGTTTATTTAGATTCTATTTTCATTCATTCAACTACAGCAATTGCTGGATGCCTTCATCCATATCAGGGATTTCCTGGAATGTTCTACTACTTTTGTGAGGCATATATGGAATTTCTTCTCAAGTATGAATGAAACAGGCATTACATGCATTTAAAGTGCTACAATGCCCACATCAACCTATTTTGAGGAAAACTGAAAAAAAATCCCTCTAAAGAAATTTGAAGTAAACATATTTCTAGCATATAGATCTTTATTTTATTTATTTTTTTGTACAATTTTAGATTTTAGCAGGGTGAATTAAATTTTTTTTTGGGGGGGGGGGGATTGGGAGACTTTGGGGCTAAGCCCCTTATCTCTTTCGACCCTAGCAACGCCCCTGCACTGTATACTTCTGTTTGTAGTTTAAACTGCAGCTATATAGAGAAAAGCAGAGTTTTCTACTTTTGGAGATCAAACTCATTCAACATAGAATTCCATTTTTACATGTGTGGCATCTGTAGCCTCAGATTCAAGTGTTTTTATACACTAATAAAGGAATTATTTAGTCTGAGTATGTGGAGTATCATAAACCACTATTAAGTGTTCTATAATAATGAACATGCGTATAGCACAATAACAAATTTGGAAATGCAATCAGAATCAGTGACTATTAAATCTACTGCTATTGGACTATTAGTCCGCCAGCTAGAGAGGTTAACAGCTGTATGTCTTGCATGAACAATGCAGTTAATTCATTATTGCCTCTAGGTAAACAGGCCTTTAGTCCCATTGCTGTTAAGCATTTTGGGAAACATGAAGTTTTGTGTTTTTATCTTAACTAAGAGATCTTTTGTGCCTCTGTTTCATTTACAATGTAATTCTTCACATCTTTGGTTGAAGAAAAGACGTTTTGTGAAATCACATAGCCACATAAAATGCTGAATTCATTGATAAGATCAGCTGTGGATAATTGTTATTCTGATGACTGATCAAAGACTGTTTCAGAGAACTCACTGCAGGGCGCCCTTAGATTCGGCACCAAGGTGTGAGGTGTTTGTCTCACAGGGGTTCATGCTTTGAGATGCAGAATGGAATTCTTTTGTCATCTCAGGTCGTGACGTAACAGTTCCCTTCCTTTGTCCATGTTTGGTGTAGACCGGATCAGGAACATTCCTTGTTGTTCTTCAAGGAATTTGCATTGGCCAACCTGAGATGAGAACAAATACAGAGAGAGCCACAATTAATTTAGAATTTTCATCAACTTCATATTTAATCATGTGGAATTAATGCAATTGCACCATCTTGCAATATCAATTCTGAATGCCACATGATGTTGTTGGTCAGATCTGAATTGCTGTCGTTATTTTAGCACATTGTTGTGAGTGTGTAACACCTGAAAACTGCTCTCGCTGCTGAGTTCACACAGTCTGCTGTGTCCTGAGCATTACCTCCCAGTTCCGCTGGGCACATTTTTCTGAATCAATTAGTGATTTTTCACTAATTTCAGTTCACAATCCGATGGGCTGATACCCATAGTTTATTTTTGCTCTCATTACAGTCAGATCTGTTAGCAGAAATCATTTCACTCTTTTGGTGTTGTCTGCTTAGCAGTTGTTGTTTTTTTATGGTGTGGCTCACAGATTAGATTAGTCTAGATCTTTTGACCCATAAAGACTGTGGTTATTCTGAATGTTATCATATCCATCCCCCTTTCATTATTTTTCTGGTGAGTTTAACTCTCTGATCAGTTTTTAATTGTAGCTGGTGTTTTTCAGATTGCAAAAATGCCTTGTTTTAGATCGTAAATTCTACTTTTTATATTTAGTCCGTTTCAAGACTAAATTAAAGCATTGTGGATATTTTAGCTGATTAGCGTCATATTTGAATTTACCACAATTAAATTTCAATTGCAAATTTCTGCTTTGTAAGGGTAGATTTTTCCTTTTAGCCTCTTTTTTTGCAATCAAACCATCCTGCTCTGTTCACCTTTATTTTTCATATACAGATGCCTTAAAACAGACTGTTGTCATTTATCTAATTTAAAAGTTTTACAATTGTTTTTAAATCTTTAACCGTTTTTTCTTTTTTCCTTTTTTATAAAACAGTAGATTAAAAACAATGGCCAGTTTTTGATTTAAACTTTTAGGATCTAATTTATGACTCTCCACTGAGTCCCAGAATATAATTTGGATGATGTTATTCCAATTTAAGCTTCAAATCTTGCTGCCTAGCAGACAAAGAGATTCTTCAGAGCAAGGGATGGTATACTATTCATCTACACTGCTGCTATCATGTCCCTGATATTCAAAGTGGTTTTGTCTAATTCTCAAGCCCCACCGGATAACGCATTCCGGTCTAACATTTTTGAGTATTTCCGACTCATTCTATCAATGTATTTATACAGGGTGCATCTCGCTTTCACTCAACACTTCTAATAGGCAAAGAAGAATTGACTTACCACAGCAGCTGAAGAAAGAAAAGAAGATCCAAACCTCTTGCTTGATTTAAATCCATATTGTGCTGAAAAGCTGTAACTCGCCTGGGCTGGGAGGTCACGGAGGTCGGTCACCACTTTGTAGGGTCCAACCAGTTAGTCCAACGACGGTATCTACTGGTGGATGAAGGTTTATTGCCTGTTCGGTCTTTCCAGTGCACAATGTTGATTTACTTTATCTTTAACTCATATCTGACTCCAATTTTAGTATGAGGTGGTTTAGAATATTAATATATTCCTTCTCGTTTGATCTGACTCCAATTATAAAACATTGATAAGGTTATTTTGTTTCTTTTAATATTACTTTAGGTTATGATTGAATATTTTCTTCGATTCATTACTGTATGTTATTCTCGTTCATTCGGATTCCTATAACATCCTGAGTCTTGTACCGGCCGAGTATACAATCTCTTAAACACAAACTTGTTAGTCTTGGTCATTAAACAGAGTCGATTAACCACTATTCTAAAAGGCAGAACCCTACTTACTCAGATTAGAATATTTGTTGTGTGGTCCCCATAGATCTGCTATCTACTAAATCAAGACAAAACTATTTAATCTTACCATGATCATTACTATAGAATTGGGCTGACCAATTTACTTAAATTATTAACAACTTTGAATAATCACCATATGATTTAAATAGTATTATAAGTTTGTAGATGAAGGCCTACCCACATTTAGATTGGTCTCAACAATCCTTTGTTGTTCTAAATAGAAAACCCATTATTGGCCTTTTACAGTCTAAGTATACTTGAATTAATACCAATGTGTTAGTCGGAGCTCTAAGATCATCGTATAGCGTGCCACGCTGCTCCGTCTATCGTGTCTTAGTCTGTTACTAACCTATACAGGGGTTTGCGGTGTTATGGACTTAACGTAATCTATTAGAGATAATAACATGAGATCTGTTTGAATTATTCAAAACATAACAATTTATTAGTCAGGTAACTGTGTATTAAGCCAATTCATTCAGTCGATTCATAAACAATCAATACAAGACATCAAATAATCAAAGATAAATCCAAGATCAAAACATGCATACCTGACATCAAAATATACATAGCGTGGAGCATGAGAGCTCCACGCTACGGGCTAATCTGGGTACAGAATCGCGCCGAACATTTAGAAACTTCTCCTTAAGTAGTCAAACCAAGAATCTCCTCAAGGATGGGTGTTTGTCGAAGAACAAAAGGCATTTACATTTAGTGGCATGTTAGAAGAGTTTCTGCCTATAGGGAACAAATGGTCATTTGAATAAAGGCCCCCTAGGTAAAGGCACACCCTTAGCAGTGGTTCAAAAGATACCTGAAGTTATATATCTATTATTTTGATTATGTCTATTTCTGAGGGAATGAGGCCATTGTACCAGTCGCACTGAGACATTTCAAATGATATCAAGCATGATAGATAAAATCACTTGGATTGATATAGAACCTTCATACTTTGAAATGACCATTCTGTGTGATTATGTATGAAGAGAGGGTGAGTGAGGAGAGGGGGTTGCTTCAAATGTAAATGAAGGAGAGGTTGTGGAGCCGATTGTCTCTGTGTTTCCAGCTCATGTTTGAATTGTCAAAGACATCAAAATATTTGTGGTATCTCAAGTCTTACAGCCGTTATTTTCATTATTGTCTAATGATTCATTCAAAGCAACATGGCATTTTTACATGTATATGATGCCCTGGAAGGACTACTAAAACAGAAATATCTACTACTCCACTATAGTGCAGAGTATAGAATGCAAACACATAGGCCATACATACTTTCTAGTGAATTTGAGGGGTTTTCCAGTGTCTCAGCTGATATACTGCAAAGTTGAAGCATGCAGGAGGTAACTGAAGAAAAGGGAGGGTTCTCTGTCTCCCACCTTCTGCTCTTTGAGTTTTTTGAAGTTTTGAAATTTGCAATATATATATATATACAATTTCTGTTTAACTGAGAGAAGATTTTTCAACTAATTTCTAATCATAATAGTTTTAATAACTCATTTCTAAAACTGATTTCTTTTATCTTTGCCATGATGACAGTAAAAAATATTTGACTAGATATTTTTCAAGACACTTCTATAAAGCTTAAAGTGACATTTAAGAGCTTAACTAGGTTAATTAGGTTAACTAGGCAGGTTAGGGTAATTAGGCAAGTTATTGTATAATGATGGTTTGTTCTGTAGACTATCGGGGAAAAAATATAGCTTGAAGGGGCTAATAATTTTGACCTTAAAATGTTTTTAAAAATCTGATTTTATTCTAGCCGAAATAAAACAAATAAGACTTTTTCCAGAAGACAAAACATTATCAGAAATACTGTAAAAATTTCCTTGCTCTGTTAATCATCCTTTTGGAAATATAAAAAAAAAAAAAAAAAAAATTCAAAGGGGGGTTAATAATTCTGACTTCAACTGTGTGTGTGTGTGTGTGTGTGTGTGTGTGTGTGTGTGTGTGTGTGTATATAATTCCAGAAATTGTGTTGTCTGTAACTTTCTTCCTTGTGCTGCATATCTGCTGTCTTAAAGTAAAAACATCTTATTCCTGCTGTCTGTATTTTTAATATTTACCAAACAACAAAAGATATTGAAATCAATCTGCTCTTGACTTATTAGCTATAAAGGCTACTGTAGCTCAATAATAGTTCACCTTTAATGAATACATAGGACATACAGTTTCAGTGTTATATTTGATTTTTCAGTTTATGTAACTTAAAACTACTGTTAAATACAAGAAAACCTGAAAAGCACTTTTTATTTGAGCACTTTTTTATTTTATTTAGTTCTTTTAGTAATTTGTTATTGTATTTTTACTTTTTGTATTTTCTTCTCATTTTAGTATCTTTGCTATATCATATTTTTGTATTGCAATTAGCTTTTTTATTCAATTTTATTCTTATTTCTTTCTCTCTCTCTCTCTCCTCTCTCTCTCTCTCTCTCTCTCTCTCTCTCTCTCTCTCTCTCTCTCTCTCTCTCTCTCTCTCTCTCTCTCTCTCGGCTGTACAAGTGTTGTTTGTAATTAATGTTAGTAAATACATTAACCAATGAAACCTTACTGTAAAGTGTGAACACCATATGTATGTTTACACCATATGTATGTTTGAAAAGCTTACTAAGCTTTTCACTCATCATAGCACACGTGCTGCTGATGATGTGACAATAAAAGTGATTTGATTTGATTTGATTTTAGTTTTCACAATCTTCTGAAATGTGAAACTGATTTAAAAACAATTAATAACCACATCTCATTCAACCAAGCAAAATTTAGATAAATATAATATAATATAATATAATATATAATTAAAATTCTTTCTTTCTTTTTATCACTGAAGGATGTTGAACTTTATTCTTCTGTGTCCTTTTGCTCATGCAGTCGAGAATAGCACAGATGTAAAACTATATTTCCTTCAGCCTGAGGCTTTTCTCTTTAATTTTGGTGTGAAAGGCTCATACATTTAGCATAAATCACAGTTCAGGAAAACTATCAAGTTTACCTAAAGACTACAGACTTTTCTCTTTGCCGAGACTGATTGACATACAGGCAGCCAATCAGCATTCGCTGAGCCACAGGCAGCCAATCGGCTTGCAGGCGAATATCCCGCCCACAGTGATTAATATGAGTTCAGATGGAGAGTGAATTTAAATCTCAACGGAGAAGTGCTGATGGACGCTAAACCTTGTCGTTGTATGAATATCTCTACTTACGGGTGTTATTCGTCTCATTAAGGTAAGTGTATGTATTGTTTGCGGTGTGATATGCTTCTCTGTTCCGATTATTTTGCGGTTTGCTCTGCTTTAACACATCTGGTCAATGCTAATATTTATCATTAGGTAAATATTTTACCGTTAACAGTTACTCATAGTTATTCTGTTGAACACAAAGGAAGACATTTTGAGGAAAGCTGAAAAAACATTGACTTCCATAGTTGGAGAAACAAAGACTTTATAAGTCAGTGATTATGGGTTTCCAGCTTTCTTCAAAATATCAGAAACCGAGAAAATGAACTCTTAAACAGCATATTGTAGGTTAGACACCCCAGTGAGTCAATGTGTGTAAGAGTAAAGTAGGAACTAGATTTTCTTTAAAACATACGTTAAAGTTTATTATTAAGCCATCTGGAGTCGTTTTTAGTCACAGAAATGTACCTCCGCATTTGGAGAAAAAAATCGCCAGACCGGAAGTGACGTCGAAAGAGGGGTATCGCGCATATAAACAGTATGAAGACAACTGATCGCGGTGCGCGTTTTGATGCTGAGATAAGATATTCTGAGATATTAACACAAACGACGGAACACAGCCATACTATTGTGAGCCTGTGGACAGACCAGCAGACAGAACCGCAGTCAAAGAAGAGTTATTGATCTGTATTGTGAGGAGAACAGAGCAAGTTCTCAGTGAGAGACCAGTGTTAGCTTACAGACAGATATGTAAGATAACGAAATCTTATCTGGCAATAGCAAAGCTAGTATTGATCAATGAATTAAATGATTGCGTTTTTATACCTGTGCGGCTTGCATGCGGCAAACGCAAATGAGTGGCCGCGAGCTCCGGTGGCCGGTCAGACCCGACGCCCCACGTCAAAATACTGGTTGAGAGATGCTGGATGGCTGCCAATATATGATGGGACTTCTTCCGAAGTTTCAGATGATATCTGGGCTTGTGCATAATTATGAATGAGAAAAGTGAAAGTGAGTCATGACATTTGGCCAAGCATGAGAATACGAGTGTTTCCATTATTATATTAATTATGACATATTTCATGCTTGGCCTGTATGAATAACACCTCGCTGTTTACCGTTTCTGAGAGTGAAAAATTAAATGCTTGTATAATTGTATAAAGAATGATGAATATTAATGGCTTTTTTTATATCTGTAATTTTTGATAATATTAATTGATTTAACTAGTGTGAGCTTATATTTTGAGTATCTAACACTCATTTAGCAAAATGCATCCAGAATCCTAAACCATTAACTTTGTCATAGAAAGCAAAAATGCAGATTTTCATAATGATTTTTTTAAACAAGAAAGAAAGAAATATTAGCTACCCTGAGCAATTGTTTATTTAAATATGATAATGTCAAAATATAAAATAAAAGCATAATGGTTTGACTTTGTGAAATCATAAAACACACTTGCAGAAAACAGTTAAAGGTGCAGTATGTAAGTTTGACACCCAGTGGTTGAACTAGGTATTGCAGTCCTGAATCATAATAAAGGTACGCCGGGTTGCCAGTTTGAGGGATTTTAAACTGTGTTCTAAATAAAAGCAACGACACGCGATTGAGGGAATATTCTCCATATTAAAAGGAGTTTTGGTTCTAACCAACACCTCGAATTGATTTATTAGAAGCGGCTTCTATTTCTCACAGCTGAACAACAGAAACCTATGACAGATCACCTCAGGTAAGCCTTGTGTGCTTTATTCAGTGCTAAATGCTAACAATGCGAGTTTGAATGCATTTTACATGACGTGTATTACCATATACTGAAAGCAGAAAGTTCACTTCACCTTTAATGATGTTAAAGAGGGTTAACATGTATTAAATAGATTCTAAACCTTACCGTTTTGTGAGTGAGTGCATATTCTGTGCTTCTGAAAGGCTGTATTTAAATTTCTGCCGTGTTTTGTGGTGCAAACAGCCAAATGGCTCATCACTCATAACAATCTCGTCACAGCGTGTTGTTAGGACACGCGATGTAACCTGCTCATGTTCCTAATATTTATGTCATTTGCTAATTAACGTCATGTGGAACTGAATCTGTCTCATTTTGACATCTGATACTTTCCACTACACTGTAGCATTTCGCTCATGGACGCATGCTTTCAGAGTCTTTCTGAATGAAATATGCTGTTTTCCAACAAGGCAACCCGGGGTGCTGAATTATAATTGGTTAAACTGGCATGTGCATGTGAAAATTACCTAAACAAAGACATCGTTCTGGCACGGAAAAAAACATTTTCAAAGCAGAATATCTGACTTCAGCCTTGTTTGTCAGTTAAACAAGTATGTTCACTTGGGATGTTTCTTAAATATCTGCACACATATTATTGTATTTTTATGCTTTAGAAGAGTCAAAAACTTACATACAGCACCTTTAATAGAATACATTTGCAAATGCATTCTCTCCAGTAGATGGCGATTATAGCTCAGTAATAACCCCATGATGAACACTGAGCTGCTTTGCAACTGCTTGCACTCAACCACGCATGTTAAACCACGCATTCTAGACATTAATCTTATGAAATCAGCTGAAGCAACAAATATATTGAATTTAAACCAGTTTAATTAAGTTTAGATGTTTAATAACTGCAAATAGATCAACATTGCTAATATTTAAAAATAAATAAATAAACGGAGATAAAATACAAACGGTTGCTGAAAAGTTATTAGACGACCAAAAAAAACTGTCAAAATAAGGGTTTCCTTATTTAATACCGAAAACAAATTAAAGTCATTTATAATAGCCTATTATCAAACCACACAAGGCTCTTCATTTTAATACTTATAATTGGCTAAGACATTGATATTATTGCTACTTTTGTGCCATTAATACATTTTTTTTCTCGCCTACATAACAATAAAACAATATAATCTGTACAAACTATAAAACATTTTGCAAACGGTTAACCGTGGCAGAACCCCAAAAATGAGGAAAAAGAAGAGAAAGGCAGGCAGAGTGATAGCTAAGGATAAATAGAAATATTAATTTAGAATCACAAATGACTTTAAGCGCAATATCCTAAATTAATGTCCAATAATAATAATAATAATAAAAATATTAATATTAATAGTAATAATAACAACAATAATAAGAAAGAATTTAAATAATGAAAATACAGCCTATCCCAATCCTGAAAAAACGCTGCGTTTAAACAAAGCAAACACTTCTAATAACCCCTTAATGATTATGCCATAGGCCTATATTAGACGGTTCTGTAGGAATAACTGAAGACGCTCCTTTAATGCATTCACACGTTATGTTAAATTATTTTAAATTATACGTCCCATCCATACCCAAGCTTAAATCATACCTGAACACTCTGTCTAACAGTTCCAACTGTTTTGTGTGACATTCTAATAAAATCTCTCTGGTTTTAAAACTAATATCTTTGTTGTTAATTGTTCTTAGCCCTGGCAATGTTTATCTATTTTGTATTATTATAATATTATCTCTCCTGTTTCTCTTACGTTTATATTCTTTAGCAGTCGTACGTTTATATAAGGTAAGCAGTAAATATAATACTTTATGTCTATAGAACAACGAGTTAATAAAGCTAGAGATTGTGTTGGTAACATCATATTCGTCAAAAGACTGTTTATGTGCATGCAACTCCACCGGTCCGAGCAGGGCGCGAGCTGGCCAGGCGATACCGGCATGGGAGACAAATGCTCTGAGGAGACCAAAAATTGCAGAACGTCTGTTGCTGGATCCGAGGAGTGAGGTTGGCTTCCGTTACATAAGGGCAAATATAAATGACCAAAACATCATTTACTTATTTTACTCATACTTATTTTATTACTTATAATGTCCAAGACATGATATTATATTAAATGCTGCTTTTGTGCCTTTATTAGCTTTATTCTCGCCTATTTACTGGGTTAAAAACCTTACATTATACCATCTCCACCTGCTGGTGAAAAAGCAGCTGGTGATCTTAAATCTGCAATCTATTGCTTTTCCTGCAGTTCCCGGATGTAATGTCGAATTTTAACAGTCGAATTTGAACCACTGAATTTATGGAAGCGAATATTTGAACTGAAATAAAATGAACTGAAAATGACCTTTTGAATATTACACATCGTATTTTTAAAGGGTATTGAAAATATTGTAAGTGAAACCTGGAAATTGAATATGAATTATTGAATGTACAAGTATGAAAACGTATTTGAAATATTTTTTGTTGAAATATTCACAGCTTAAATAAACAGCTATGCTAAATTTCAGCACCTAAAAATACAAACCCTGGACTTCAATTCATTAAAATGCAAAAACTTGTTAATTCGGTGTATTATTTTTTTCAGTTTGTGCTATTCAACAAGCTTTTTAATTCAATACTTTTGGCATTAATTTTGTTCCATATCTAATATTTATAAAATATTAATGATGACTTTGATGACAATAATACTAACATTGTATTCCATTTCTCATTATCATGCTGCCTTGAATGTGCTTAAATGTGAGTTATCTGCTATAAAAAGTCCAACTGTTGATAAATAAATGTATGGTTTGCGTCAAGCAAAAATGAAGCATTGCAGTAAGAAATATACATTTTGCACTATTGTTTTATACGTATATACCATACCAAAGTCCCTATTCTCTAGTCCAGTGATCATCAACTGGCGGCCCGCTGAGCCATTCAATCCCGCCCGCGACTGGATTCCAAAATTATGAGGATCTAAAAGAAAATAGAGGTCAACACTAGGGCTGTGCAATTAATCGAAATCGAATCGCACGATTAGGAACATTACGATTAGCTAATCGCAAAACACTGCGATATGACGTGTATTTAACTTCCCACGCTCAGAGCAAATGTATGACTGCCGTCTGTTTGTGTGTTTGTGTGTGTGTGTGTGTGTGTGTGTGTGTGTGTGTGTGTGTGTGTGTGTGTGTGTGTGTGTGTGTGTGTGTGACAGTTACTAGCTAATCGAGTGAGCACACTTTCGTACTGCCCAATCTGAATTGCGCAACTGAACTATGCAAAACGCCCATAATAAACAGAAAAGCACGAACCGCTGCATGAGGAGCGTCTTGCTAAAAGGCAGCAAAGGACATATAGAGATTTTTCAACGAAAAGTGTAAGTCACATAAACTCGAGTTCGCTACTGAATGAGTCCATCATGATAATGGTGTTAATGCTCGTGTTTTCCCCGCTTTAACGCAGAATAAACAGCTAAATGCAAAAAAAAGCTTTTTAATGGGTTATTTTTGCAGTTATTCGCCTGATTTTTCTATTATTTATGAGGTATAAATATTACATTTTAGTGACATTTTAAGAACTAATTTTTGCTGCATTATCTTGTCGGATGGTTATCATAAACACACTTTTTGATGTAACAAAATATATTTTAAACCATTTTGTCAAATTGCTTATCACACTATTTTACTATTGTAACTGTTTATTTACAAATGTGCATTTTAACTGTTTAATATTACAGTTTTATAAAAATAATGAAAATTTATAATAAACTAATGAAAATGTACTTTTAAAATACAAATTTATTATCTTTCATTACACACACACATATATATATAAGTACAATTTCAGAAATGTTTGCTAATATCTTTTAAGCTCCTTTTTTAACTAACACTCACTGCATTTAACAGTAAGAAGCTAAAATACAGATTATTGAATTATTCACTTGACTACAAAATTAAATCGCAAAAGTATAAGAATTAAAAAGTATAAACGTTAAACATAATGTTAAGCCAAAATGATATTTTTATTTGATTTTCTTATTGGGGGTCCGGCCCCCAAGGAGACTGTCTCGTAAAATTCTGGCCCTCTGACAAATATAGTTGATGACCCCTGCTCTAGTCTTTGACTATAATGTGTTACATTTTACATTTAGCGTCCATTTGCGCTGAACACGCAGTGAATGCAACGCATCGAGATTCAGGCCATTAAACAGCTGATCCACTCCGAGTTTTCCAGCACTCTCCGAAATCACTCGATTGATCTCGGCTGGCAGATTAACATTCTCTCGGATAAACATGCTCTCATCATCGCGTCTTTATTTGTACCTTTAAGTGGGTTTGCTAACCTGTGTACTTTTCGTTGCTTCTTCCCCAAACTTCAGCTGCTTGCAGTTCTCGCAGTCACACATTTCCCTGTCATCTCAACTAGGTGCGGCTGAAAAGCGTGAGCGCGTTGTGTCGCGTGCGCGTCCCTCCATTGGAAATAACCAATTTACACGAGCTTGCCTTAGTTAATAGCCTTATTCATAGTTAATCCAGTGTGCATGGTTATTAGTCTGTGTACAAACTAGCGCACGGTTGGCATAACTTTGTTTGGTTGCTGCAGTTTTGTTCTGTGCAGAAACGCGGTGTTGAGAAGCTTTTACGATTAATTAACCGTGACGAATTAAAGCGCGGTTAATAGTGAAACCGGTTAATAGTTGCATCCCTACTCGTAAACAGACACCTGTGATCGGTTCATGAGATCGGCCAGATTGGCGAGTACCGATCGAGTCATAAAATGTGATTATCGGCCGATACCGATCTCTGGCAGATCGATCGAAGCATCCCTAAAAAGTAGTGATGTAATGGATCACAAATCTCATGGTTCGGATGACATTATGGTCTTTTAGTCACTGATCAAATGTCAATTTGTCATTTTGTCATTTGCTTTCTATTTATTACAAAAACAGTACTGCAAGAAACTTTTAGTTTCATAAAATAAAATAAAGAAAGATTCAGCTGAATAAAAATAAATAGTAAAATATTCAGTAGTGTGAAAAATTGACTGTTACTACTGCTGTTGCTGATAACGCTAAATGTAGAAATCTAACATTATAATTTGTGTAACCATAGTTATTTTTAGTGTCATTTTTTCAATAAATGATTCAGTTCACTCAAAACTTTGCGTGTCATTGCAAGATGGATCATTTTTGAAGAATTATTTGGTGGCATGTTTTTGATGGCTGGTTGTTGCCACCTTTTGGCTAAATGATGTAATTGCTAACTACAACTTTTATTTTTGAGCATATGACAGTGATTTTAAAAGTGCAGTAGGTGATCTGCCAAAATGCTAACCGGTTAGCATAATATCTTTGAAACACAGTCGCTTCCCTGCCGTCCAAAGGCTCATCTCCACAAATGCACGCACCTTAAAGATGACAGCAGACAACCCACTAGATCATGTCATTCGCCAGTTAGAAAATTTTACAGTACTTTATAATACTACAATTCCAAATGAAAAACTGTATTAAATCTAGCACGTCTTCAGTTGGGTAATTAGCAAGCAAAACTTGTCATAATGTGCAATATGTCATGCATGCAAGGATCAATATGTCTTGCATGCCTGTTTCACACCGCAAGCGCAAGCAGAGCGTGAGTAGCGCATTTTTTTTACCATCCATGTTAACATGTCGTCCTTCCTCCAGCGTGCAAAAGTTACGGCGATATTTATTCAGAATTTTGAAAAGTTTTGATTCAGTATTTGATTTTACCACTGTGACGGTCTCATGTGCATAGGAATACGCTGCACCTGCACATGCACCTGCCAATGGCGGATCTGCTTAAGCAGATGTGCAGATGTACAAACCTACATTTGTTGACAGACAGTTTGGGCTACTTATCAGAATTATGGGAATTGTCGGCCTGACAACTCTTAATTAGACATTTTTTAGTCTTATGCCTTACCCAGAATATATAAATACATTTAGATAATTTACTTTAATCATTACTATTGTAATGTGAAGAGACTTTTAACCTGCACAACAAAAACTGCTTCTGCAGACAATCACCTACTGCACCTTTAATCTTTACCATAAACAGCAGTGGTGTCGGCACCAGTGGTGTAGTGGTTAGTGTGTCGACACATGCACTCCAGTCCTCATGGCAACCTGAGTTTGATTCCGTCTCGCGGTCCTATGTTGATCCCTCCCCTCTCTCTGCTCCCCATGTTTCCTGTCAATTCTCTCTATTTTCATATCCAAATAAAGGTGAAAAAAAAACTGAAAAAATTATTATAATAAACATCAGTGGTTTTATCTGAACTATAAACTGTACTGCTGTGTAATTTGACTGTTTGTAACTTCATAACTGACTCAAAAGACTAAAGACTCGATCTCTTTCTTGATTTTTGCATTTTCAGATTTGAATACAGCAATTTGAAGGATCAATAAACATTTACAAATCGCCATCATTTATAATTTATGTTCAGTGGGTGTTGAGATCTCAATCTTTTAATGATTAATCATGCAGCTTACACTGAATGCATAGACTAAGGCTAAGCAAGAAGTGTCAGAAAACACCTTTAATAACCTAAGAAACCCACCACATCCTGAATAACCTCGCACAGCTTCTTCTTCATCATTATATTTTACAGGAAAGCCTGCCTATGATTTGAATGACACAAGAGGCGATCTCTCTCTGTGATCGTTACAAATTTAGGATTAATCTACAAGTATAAAAAAATTATTAATCCGAACCGTGGGTTATGATCAACCGTAATCCGTTAAATCCCTATTGGAAGGACATAGTGTTGGGCTTGGTTGAGTATCAACAACCTAAAAGTTTTCCTGTTTGCTAAATTTCATATTCGTTAGTTCAAATGTTCAAACTCCACATCTATGTTTGATGTTTTTATGAACAAATTTAAGTAATACCTTTCATTGATTCAATTGTCTGACAACAAAATGGCACTAAAAACTGTATATGTTTGCAACTCTTTTCCTATGATAGAGTAATTTCTGCATTTTCAGTATGTATGTTTTAATACCCCCTGTGTTTAGTTGTTTCTTTCTTTTTTACTTGGTTTTTTTTATTTGCATGTTTTTCATTGTTAATGATAATTATTTTGCCTATTTCTTATTATATGTATATGCTTATATTGTATACACTATTTTTGGACTTGATAAAAACAAATTCATGTCCAATGCACAAAGTATTGTGAGCAATATTAGCTTTTAGAGTACACATGGCTCTACTCCTCGAATTTCTAACAGAATAGTTGACCATCCAGGAACCTTTGTCATACGTTTTCAGCATACTACGTCTGGGACACACTAATTCAATTTTGAAATAATATTTAGGATGGATAGTATGTGAATTGGGACGTAGCACAAGTAGAGCTGTGCGATATTGCAAAAATATTATCATGATATCATCTTTCATATCATTCGGTATCGATAATTATTGAATATTTTTAATATTACATTGAAGAATATTAGGATTTTTTAACCACTTTATTTGAATTTACCAACATTACTAAGGCAAATAGTTTAATAGTCAAAAACAAAATATCAATAAACAAAATATCTGATCTCTTTATAATAAAATAAACATAAGTGTTAAAGAGACTCTTAAACTTTATTCATTCATTTTCTTTTCGACTTAGTCCCTTTATTAATCCGGGGTCGCCACAGTGGAATGAACCACCAACTTATCCAGCACATTCTAACGCAGCAGATGCCCTTCCAGCTGCAACCCATCTCTGGGAAACATCCACACTCATTCACAATTTAGCTTACCCAATTCACCTGTACCACATGTCTTTGGACTGTGGGGGAAACCGGAGCACCCGGAGGAAACCCACGCGAATGCAGGGAGAACATGCAAACTCCACACAGAAACACCAACTGACCCAGCTGAGGCTCGAACCAGCGACCTTCTTGCTGTGAGGCGACAGTACTACCTACTGTGCCACTGCGTCGCCACTCTTAAACTTGATAAATGTTACAAAGTGTGTGCAATGGTAAAGCGTAAATGCTGAACAATCAAAGCAAATTTTAAGGTGTGAATAATAATGGTACAGTAAACCTCAAACCTGTCAACAACACAAATTCTGATAATCAAATCTGAGCTTTCAAGTAAAGGAACCAGCCGTCATTATTCAAATACATGCTGTAACATTACAAGTTGTGAAGTTGGATGACTATATTACCCCCTATGATAAATCTTTCAGATGGGGAGATGGCTGGGATGCACTAGAAAAGAAACCAAAAAGCCACTCTGGTGACATCCTTACATCCTTTTTTATATTTACAATCTTTCCACTTATGCTATACGGCACTCATTTTCTCATGTGTTGTTTTTCTGACCTGAAGTGGAGTGCGTGCGAGTGGATTCCTTGACCATTTACAATGGACTTTGCGCTCGCGCTCCCCTGTGTCTCTCGTAACTAGGTGACTGTCAAGCCTTTTCTCAGAGGATGACAAACAAACGAATCATTGCTGCAAGTTTATGGAGAAAGATTGGTTAGTTCTACTTGCATGAATCGCGTTGCGCTCGCAGCATTTGGAAAAGTTCAGATGTTTTCAACTAGGTGTGGCTGGAAAATGCACGTGGTTCATGTGCGCACCGCTTGGACAACATGTGCGCGTCGCTCCCATATGCGCATTATGCAAGTCACGCGCCTCCATTGGAAATGACAAACTTACACCCTAAGCTTATCCCAAGCAAACATGCTTTTACAACAATATTGTAATGTGTATTACCAAAGGATGTGACAAGATCTCGTATGGCGAGATCTCGCGAGATTAAATCGCGACGAGATTTCTCGTTGAGGTGAAAAGTTGTCTCGTGAGTTATGATGGAGCGTGAGGGTGAAATTAACACTGAAGATTGGAGGAAGGATTGGATTTGAACTGCAAATCAGGTGCTTTGCACACACCTGGCAACCCAACCCAGGCTGGCCTCGGAGTTGCGTGTGTCACTCGGTTGTGTGGGTGAGTGTGACGTAACCGCTTTTTTTTTTTTCACCGGAGTTCAGCGGCCGGCTGCCGTGTCCAACAGAGGACTGCAGCCACACGGACATTCACCGTGCTTCATAACCATGCGATGGAATAGCACTTTAGATATGCTGAAAGTCATAATCGTCGTAAACACAAATGGAATTAAGACATTTCAGTCCCATTACTGAAGTGCAGTACAGACGTCATGTACACAACGTAATCAAACTTAATATCGTGAAGGACATTTAGCCGCACAAGAAATACACATACGGCTGTTTGACACTATTCCTTGTACCTACTGAGTGAGCGGTATTAAATTACATTAAAACAACAACTCCCTCCTATCAGTCCTTACTCTGAGGTACTGGATGTGACACTGAAGTGAGTCAAATTAAAAAATGAAATTTTAGTGAAAAATCAAGTACCACAAATTACATTAATTATTTTAAGCTCAATTTGTGGAAAAGAGTTTGATTTCTCATGTGAAGTCAGTATGTAGAGTTTATAGCTAAATATTTTGCAGTGTTTGCATGTCCTTTATGGCATATAATTCATGATAGATGTAGAGGTAAAATAGATGTAGAAGATAAGATTAAATAGAAGATTAAAATAAATAAAATACCATTCATTGCAATAAAAAAGCACCTAAATTGTTTCGTTTTTTTTTTTTTTTCTTCAGTTGATTAAAAATCTATTTTCCATTCATATATTAGCAAATATTTTGCTAATATATAAAATTATATGTAAAAAGACTATTTTCCATTCACATATAAGCTAAATATTTTGCAGTGTTTGCATGTCCTTTATGGCATATAATTCATTAAAATAGAAATAAAATAACATTCATTACAAGCTGGCTTAAAAAAAGTTTTGCATTTTGTGATTTTCTTTTTTTTTTCTCAGTTCAATAAAAGACTATTTTCCATTCATATATTTCATCATCGAACATTCCAAAAAAACAGTACAAAAATCTTGTCTCGTTCTCGTGAACCCAATCTTGTGTCTCGTCTCGTGGAGCAGGCGTCTCGTCACACCCCTACTATTACCTGTAAATGTGTATTTCCACGTTTGTAACTTCCACAAGATGACAATCAAAACAGCATTCATGTTGTTGTTCTTTGATGAACCATGTTTCTTATAAAACACAATAAACAATTTAAACACAGTTGATCGGTTGTTAGTTTATTGCAGATTTGTACACTTGTTTGTTTATTCTCTTCCCCTCCCCCATATTAATATTTGGTATATTTAACTTAGTTAGCAATAAAAACAGATATAATTTCTGATAGTATAACAGAATAAAACTCTTCAATCAATTTAAATTGAGATTTAGATATCAGCAAATGTAGAATGTGTTAATTAGATGAAGAAACATGAACTGAAGTATTTTTAATATTTGCAGATCTGTTCCTCCATTGCAGTGAAGCTCCTCCCCTTTCTGTGAAGCCCCTCCCCCATCAGTCCTGCTATAAATACTGCAATATTCCCATCAGTCTACAAGACGAGCACCAGACCATCAGGAAGGAGTGAAATCTGCAAAGATGTACGACGGTGAGAACATGAGTGATCCAGAACCCAGCACAACTGAAGATGAAGAGACTGAAGAAGAAACAGGTTGGTGTTCATTCCTGATTTTTCAATGATAAGTTTGAAGAAAAAGTGATGCTAAGAAGCTTTGAACAACTCATTTGAGTTATCGTGTGTGCTGGGGGAAAAACTAAAAAACAAAAGGAAAAAACAGAAATAAATGCAGAAACTGGCACACAGTTGTCTATTTTATTTCCATGTTTAAAAAAAGATTATTAAACATTTAATATAATAAGACCAAACTATATATGATCAGAGCTGATTTGTTTTAAATTGATTTGATATTTTATTAAAAACAATTCTGAAATCTGCAGTCTGAAGTCCTTTGCTGCGTTTTCTGAAACCTTGATTTATGCTTCTGTGTTGATTGATCGCTGTACCTCATGGTGTGTCCTCCAAGTGCTCCGGTTTCCTCCACAGTCCAAACACATGCGCTATAGCTGAATTTAATAAGCTAAATTGGCTGTAGTGTATGAGTGTGTGTGAATATGAGTGTATGGGTGTTTCCCAGTACTGGGTTGCGGCTGGAAGGGCGCCTGCTGCGTAAAACATACTCACCGGATACTTTATTAGGTACACCTTACTAGTACCAGGTTGGACCTGCTTTTGCCTTCAGAACTGCCTTAATACTTCATGGCATAGATTCAACAAGGTACTGGAAATATTCCTCAGAGATTTTGGTCCATGTTGACATGAGAGCATCACGCAGTTGCTGCAGATTTGTCAGCTGCACATCCATGATGCGAATCTCCCATTCCACATCCCAAATGTGCTCTATTGGATTGAGATGTGGTGACTGTGGAGTCATTGTCATGTTCAAGAAATCAGTCTGAGATGATTCACGCTTTATGACATGACCCGTTATGCTCCTGGAAGTAGCCATCAGAAGATGAGTACACTGTGGTCATAAAGGGATGGGCATGGTCAGAAACAATACTCAGGTAGGTTGTGGCATTGACACATTGCTCAATTGGTACTAATGGGCCCAAA
Organism: Danio kyathit; assembly: GCA_903798195.1. Taxonomy (NCBI): domain Eukaryota; kingdom Metazoa; phylum Chordata; class Actinopteri; order Cypriniformes; family Danionidae; genus Danio; species Danio kyathit. The sequence goes on along the minus strand of LR812521.1, from coordinate 14,731,245 downwards.
GTGTGCCAAGAAAATATCCCCCACACCATTACACCACCACCAACACCAGCTTGAACCATTGATACAAGGCAAAATCCAACAATTTTCCAACTACAGGGGACACTCAACTTCCAGTTGCTGACCAAGCCGCAGGAAGCCAGGAAAGCTTGCAACAAATGGAGAACACGCACACACACACACACACACACACACTGCTGGCAAGAAGCACACTTGCTGGAATGGGGACAGAAAGCTGCCTTGCTCCGTGTTCCTCCTGGCATATGCTGCATGAGAGATCAGCTCCTGTAAACTCTTCTCTCTCTATGTCTCTCCTTTATATGAGCAGCTGCGTTTAATTCTGCGTCTTAGGTTCTATGCATCCCATCACACATGCAAACTCACAGGGAACACTAAAGCCGAGCTTAATGTACACGTAGAGGTTTTATAACTTTAAAATGGATCCATTCTTTCATGTTGTTGATGCCAAATTCTGATCCTACCATGCGAATGTCGCAGCAGAAATCAAGACTCATCAGACCAGGCAAAGTTTTTCAATCTTCTATTGTCCAATTTTGGTGAGCCTGTGTGAATTGTAGCTTCAGTTTCCTGTTCTTAGCTGACAGTAGTGGCACCCGGTGTGGTCTTCTGCTGCTGTAGCCCATCCGCCTCAAGGTTGGACATGTATGCAGAGTTTTTCTTCTTGACGGTCAAGGAAAAAAAACCTTGAGAGAAACCAGGCTCAGTTGGGCATGACCATTTCTCCTCTGGCCAAACTCGTGCAGAGCTGCAGCCTAGGCGCTGGAGGCTGAGCATCTGCTCAGGATACGGCCTGGTCCAGGATTATAGATACCTTTAGAAGTCCTCTATGGTTGCCATCATCTCTTCACAGGTCACAATCTCTAGAGGCCTGAGGATGAGTATCCCCAGGTGGAAATGAACAGTCGCTTAGATTGCTTATGCCTTGGGCTGGCTCTTAAGCCTGGTTTATACTCGATGCGTTCGCTTGAGTGCGCGCGGCGAATGTGATGTCATCGCGGTGTTAACGGAAGTTCGCTTTGAGTGCGCGCGACATGATTTCGGCTGGAGGTGCGCATGGCAGTTTTTGAGACTAGAGCGAACAGTGCGCGTGGCGCCGCGTTTGATTTGAGTTGAATATGAACCACTTTGAAGTAGGGCTGGACGATATGGCAAAAATGTATATCACGATATATTTCTTAATTTCGGTCGATAGATATAATTCCGATATCGATATGGACAATATTAAAAAGACAGGAAAAAAACTGCCAAGAACGCACACAATGGATGTCTTTACCTGCAAATGTCTACAAACTGAATTTGCAAAGTCTATAATACCTCCAGGCTCTTATAGCTTTTTTTTTCTTTCTTTTTTAAAAAATAAAAACGGTACAAAAAAATAAAATTAATGTTCACTTTTTATTTGTATTTAGCCTTTACAAACAAGAAATGTTTAAATAAACTATCAAATAAATAAAAGTCTCAGATTGAGCTTATTCGCAGTTGAAGTCAACTTTTTTGCCCTCTCGTTAACTTAAAATAATGTTTTCCAAGTGATCTTTAACAAACCAAGGACATTTTCACAGTATTTCCTATAAAACAAAAAAAAAATATTTTGGAGTCATAATAAGTCTTATTTCTTTAGTTTATTTCTTGAATAAAAGCATTGTTTTTTTTACTATTTTAAGGTCAGTATTATTAGCCTCCTTAAGAAATATTTACTGTATATTTTTTGATTGTCTACACAACAAACCAGTTATACAATAACTTGACTAATTATTCTAACTTTCCTAGTTAACAAGTCTTTAAATTACACTTTAATCTGGATCAAACACTACAGAATACTTAAAGGGACTTTGTCTGAATGAAACTTGCAAAATCTTGCAAAATAACTCAATTATTCTGCACTGACTGTCACCATGGGAAAGACAAAAAAGTAGTTATTACTAATTAAACTATTATGTTTAAAAACGTGTTGTAAATAATCCTGTGTTTGAAGACTCGGGCCTGATGTCACAACTGAAAACAAAAATGAATGAAGGCAAAACTAAACGAGTTGAATATTATACCTTTACATGAGCGTGACTGAAAACTAAATTTAATCAATAGAGGTAAAGTTGGTTTTATATTCACACATTCGTTCATTTAGAAGTGTATATATATTGTTTACTATGTTACTTTGAATATTCGATCGAAATGAGCATGCAAGTATGACTTCTAAACAACACTAATACTGTTTTTTTGACTGTGAACAATGTAGTTTGATAGTCATTGGCTATTAATATGATTTCGCTATTTAGAGTTTGCAAATAATATGTTTATGAAATTATATTATTAAGGGGAAAGTCCGAATGTGCGAATATAAAACCAACTTTACCTCTATATTTAATCATTGTGTTATATCTGTTCTCCGGTACTTGGCGACTGTTTGTAAATTCAAGACTCCATTTCCTAATGTAAAACTATGTACACTCAATTTCTGATAAATAATAACCTCTGCATAGCCGAGGACTTCCTCTATTAAAAGTGTTAACATCGCAATTGAAAACAAAGGTCTAATATATTAAACAGTGGACATTTTGATAGTGTTTCACAACATGAACATGACTGAATCTTTTTATTACCTGTGTCAAATTGGGGGTTAACTTTTGACGAGCGCGGGGAACTGATGCGCGCAGCACCGTCCCTGACAGAGAGAGCGAGTGCGCGCGACACCGAGCGCTCGCGATAGAGGCCTCAGTCAGTGTTGCCAGATTGGGCGGTTTTGACTTCGATTGCATGCATGAATGTGCATTTCGGCGGGATTTGGATAGTTTTTGCGCTGGAATCAGTCAGCTACATCTGGCAACACAGGCCTCAGTCATATCTCAGCAGTCTGCCACCGATGGCTGATCTCGCTTCTCCGTGGCGTTTTGTCACAAAAATACGCGTGATATTATTGAAATTTAGGGGTATGAGCAGTGGCGGTTTTCACATCTGCATTCAGGGCACTCATTTTGCAGCTAAAACTTTCTGCGACGGAGGCACACAGCTTGACCAACTGCTGTGCTGCTGACTGAGCGCTGGCAGCGTGTCTGTGATGTACGTCATCACGCAGGTGACATATCACGCTCTTTCTGACGGCTGAGCGCTGAACGTCATTCAGTGACAAGTTATACAATGTACAAGATCTTATGTATATAATAAAATATATATATGCAAATTTATATCGAAATACCGGAAATGGGTTTAAAAATCATATCATCGTTATCGAAAAAAAATCTATCGCGATATATATTGATATCGCATTATTGTCCAGCCCTACTTTGAAGAGATTTTGTCTGAAACAGTACAACTGTACAGACATCTTTATGATCCGTGATCATAGAAGTAACCTGATGAACAATAATTCTTGGCTAGAAATTGCAACAGCCGTGGGAAATGAGTAAAGTTTTTGTTTAAATGTTTGGAAAAACCTGAGGGATAAGTTTGTTAAAGCCAAAAGAGGCCATGGCAAAAGTGGAGAATATGTTTTTTTTACCAGTCATAGGACTGATGTATATGTCACAATTTTGAATTTAAAACAATTTATTAGCTACAAAACTATAATTAAGGAACAAATTATTTCTTTGATAACTGGAAAGGAATATATGAACCTATCGGTTTACAATATAGGCCTATTGATGACCTGTTTTTCTAGACTTTATAGGTGATAATGGTCAGGAATGTTGGACCATTTTTGCCTTTTTAGCATAAGTATAGGACAGAAACTAACCAGATAGTAATGTGTGAATTGTGGAGCGGCTAAATCTAAAAAACATCAGTATTTAAGTAAGTGTGCTTTTTTTGCTTTTATTCTTGCCATGATAAAGAATATATTTGTAGAGCAACTCATGTTCTGTTGTCATTAATATTTTAATAAACTTTAATAGGTAAAACTGTCCGAGATATGAACAAAAGCAAGTGATGCATCAAATTTGATTAAAAAAAATCTTGAATGGTTATAAAAATCCTTATAATCATTAAAATAATTTATAAAACAATAAAAATAATTTGTTAAAAATTTGTGAATGATATTAATGATATGACGTAGTTCCGGAAACTTTCTACTTCTCTATTTATCCATCTGACTTTACGGTCAGTTTCTTTTCACCGCCCCCTGTCGTTTTATAGAATATCACAACGGCGAACGCGGCAAGTATAATAGCCTCGTCCGTGTCGTGAGGTGCGCGCGCAGTCAGCGGAGGTGCGCGATGCGGCGCCAGGCGAAAGTATAAATCCAGCTTTAGAAAATTGAAGATAAAATTTTGTCTTTTGCATATTAAGAGATGTTATGGGGAAACACAACCCCTGATCCTTAATACATTAGAAACTTGATACTGATTTTGAAAGAGATTCATAAAAAAAAATGCATCAACATATGTAGCCAATGCCTCCACTGTATTTTCACTTCACAATTTAATCAGATTTGTCACGACTTACTACTAACTAATTTTTTTAAACTTTGATTTCAGACTTTATTGAAGAGGATAAGAGTGAGGATGACAAACCTGTAAACTCTGACAAAATGCCACATCTACTGACTGAAGGTATTTTAATAAAAAGAAAAGACAAGAATTGTTTCACCTGCACTCAGTGTGGAAAGAGTTTGGGACGTAAAGACAGTCTTAAAATTCACATGAGGATTCACACTGGAGAGAAACCATACACATGTACTCAGTGTGGGAAGAGTTTTGGACAATTATCATCCTTTACTCAACACATGATTATTCACACTGGAGAGAAACCACACAAATGTGATCAATGCAGCAAAACATTTTTGACAGCTTCATATCTGAAGATCCATCTTAGAGTTCATACAAAGGAGAAGCCTTATTCATGTTCTGTGTGTGGAAAGAGTTTTTCAACACAGTCAAGTTTAAGAAAACATCAGAAGATTCACACTGGTGTGAAAGAGTATATGTGCTTTGATTGTGAGAAGTCTTTTATTACACCTCAACAACTGAAAAGGCACCAGATGATTCACACTGGAGAGAAACCTTACAAGTGTTCACACTGCGACAAGAGATTCAATCAGTTAGGATATCTGAAAAAGCACCAGAGGATTCACACTGGAGAAAGACCGTACACATGTACTCAGTGTGGGAAGAGTTTTAGACGATCAACAAAGCTTAATATACACATGTTGATTCACACTGGAGAGAAACCACACAAATGTGATCAATGCAGCAAAACATTTTTGAGAGCTGCAAACCTGAAGATCCATATTAGAGTTCATTTGAAGGAGAAGCCTTATTCATGTTCTGTGTGTGGAAAGAGTTTTTTAACACAGTCAAGTTTAAGAAAACATCAGAAGATTCACACTGGTGTGAAAGAGTATATGTGCTTTGAGTGTGAGAAGACTTTTATTACAGCTCAACAACTGAAAAGGCACCAGATGATTCACACTGGAGAGAAACCTTACAAGTGTTCACACTGCGACAAGAGATTCAATCAGTTAGGATATCTGAAAATGCACCAGAGGATTCACACTGGAGAGAAACCGTACAAGTGTTCACACTGCGACAAGAGATTCAGTCAGTTAGGACAACTGAAATCACATGAGAGGATTCACACTGGAGAGAAACCGTACAAGTGTTCACACTGCGACAAGACATTCAGTCAGTTAGGACATCTGAATTCACATGAGAGGATTCACACTGGAGAAAGACCGTACACATGTACTCAGTGTGGAAAGAGTTTTAGACGACCATCATCCCTTACTCAACACATGTTGATTCACACTGGAGAGAAACCGTACACATGTACTCAGTGTGGGAAGAGTTCCACACACTCATCATCCCTTTATAAACACATGTTGATTCACACTGGAGAGAAAACACACAAATGTGATCAATGCGGCAAAACATTTTTTAGAGCTTCATGTCTGAAGATCCATCTTAGAGTTCATACAAAGGAGAAGCCTTATTCATGTTCTGTGTGTGGAAAGAGTTTTTCACAGCAGTCAGGTTTAAGAGTACATCAGAAGATTCACACTGGTGTGAAGGAGTATATGTGCTTTGAGTGTGAGAAGACTTTTATTACAGCCATACAATTGAAAAGGCACCAGAGGATTCACACTGGAGAGAAACCCTACAAATGACCACACTGTGACAAGAAATTTAATCAGTTACAAATCCTGAAAAAACATGAGGATTCACACAAGAAAACACGTACACATGTGATCAGTGTCTGAGGAGTTTCACCTCTATGTCGCACCTTAGCCCTTTTTGCATTTCTTAACTCCTGATGTCACTATTAAAACACTCAGTGTATTTATTTTCAACACATCCCATAATTTCTAAAATATCAGCCTCTACCAAATGGTTCATTATGTCAGTTTATGGTAAAAGTACTGGAATTAATACTTATACTATAAAAAATCTGGAAATATGAAGTGTAAGACCAAATATTAAAAGAATATAACCAGTCTTATCCAGCTTTGGCCATTTATACCTGGTTTTTCTGGGAAACTTCTACTTAAAGTGTAGCTCACTTAGTTTGGTCCTTTTGTTCAATCATTTTGGATTAAAGGGCTTTTTTGAAAATGCTTTCATTATCCAAGATAATCTTAATCATTGTTCAAGACTTAATCAAAACACCTTGGTTTGGGGTTTACGCTAATATCTATTAGAAAGTTTTAGATCTATAAATGTAAATAAATGAAACCCCCTTTTTAGCATATTCAAACAAGAATTATTAGCCTAAAGTGATGTTTAAACTCCTAGAATTTGTGCTTATTGCTTTGTATTTATTGGCCTGTTCGTTTTTATGTTTATATTAGCCTCTCGTTTCCCCTTATTTCTCTCATGCGTTTGTAATATATTTAATTCATAAATCCCTTATTGTTTAAAAATGAACTATAGTTTGTAAACATTGTGTTCTGTTTTATTTGTAAAACTTTTGTTGTTGATGATGATGATGACGCCATGACTGCCGCAATTTTGAACCCCGAAGTGTCCGGTTGTCCGGCTTGACGGCTCCGTTTTCAATTCCGCCCCCGCCTGCGCTCGGCTAATCTTGTTGATCACCGGCTGCAGCTGTGCTTCATGTCGAACGCATCTATTCTGACGGAGGAAGCGATTCGTTTGTGAATGAATCTTCGTTATGAACAACTCGTTCACTTAGCCGACAATAATAATAATAATAATACAAGTTTCTAGCACCGCAGCGTCTTGTTGTCATATTTCATTTACATTGTTTGCTTATTTTATTCAACAAAACCAGCATAAGCCTAGTATTTAGTGCAAGTTGGTGCTGCTTTGCCTTATGGTCAGGGCAGTAAATGACTGTATTATCATCAATAACGTTACTTGTTGAGCCCAAAAGTTCGTAACAATCAAAAACATAAAATCTTACCTATGAAATGTTTTGCTTTTGTGCTTTGTTTTGTTTATTTCTAAAGTCCAGCATCCTCAGATTGGCTTTAGTCTTGACTAGTGCAGTTGAATGATATTTGTCCTGGGAGCACTGTACGAATATGGCGGCGCTATTGACGCATGCTCAGGGTCCCTATGTGATATCTAGTGTATATATCCATGAATCTTGTTTACTTCTCTAACTTGTGATTAGTTTAATCTGTATAATTTTTGATCATTGTGTGACGCTTATTGTTGACTTATTTACTGATCTGTGGTTTATTTGAGCAAGAGTTTTTCTTTCTACAGATTTTTAGACATATTTTAATTTCATTCCCATCTTGCCTAGAAAAATATTACTTCCGGATTGGTCGCTCGCATGAAAATGAAACGGGGAAGTAACAGCAAGATTTAAGGATGTTTTTTTTTTGTGAGTTTAAGTCATTCAATCAAGAAATCTAAGGATGTACGCCTCCTCTCTTAGTTTACAAGCAGGCAGTGTTGCCAACTATATTCAATAAAAAGGTGCAAAGCTCTGCTCTAAAAGTTGCTAGATTACATCATACGTCAATTTGCATATTACTGACATGGACATCACGTCCAGCAGTTTTTGTTTAGCAGCCTATGGTTAATAATGGGTTATTTATATTTGCACTAGGCTTTATATATGCATATCAGTTTAATTAAATGTATTGTTTGAATACCGTATATCAGTATAGATGTACAATGAATTTGCAGTAATCTCCCAGACATAATAAACTCACACAAGCTCCAAAACTGTCATTAAAATCTCTCTGATTGTGAACAAGAAAAGAATAAACGGCCAAATTAAATAGTTAAATTAAAACAGTGGAGAAGCAGATCGGTTCGACTGTAACATTACAAGGAAAATAGCTCACACTCGCGGTGCTAAATCATTTGCCGTCGGTACACAGAGGGGTGATCTGCTCTCAGGCTGCAGGTGGGAGAGACTGACTGCTGTCCATGAAGTCTGGGCTGCGTTTGAGTGCTCTGAGGCGAGGGAGGGGTTGACGGCATCACCCGCAGCTCGTTTCTTCGCAGTCGAGTCTAAAAATCTCCAGTAACACCAAAAAAAAGTCACTTGATTTGTCACTAGCCGCTTTTTTGCAAATTTGTCGCTAAGGGGGTCTGAAAAGTCACTAAATATAGTGACAAAGGAGCTAAGTTGGCAACACTGCAAGCAGGCAAAGTGGTATGTGAATGTATTGCTGTTTATTAATGACTTTAAGGTTGTTTGCTTAATTCTCATGTATGTGAATGTGTCTGATGTTGTTATTGTGCCCATTTACACTGCGGTCACACTGGACTTTTCTCCCCATAGACTTCCATTCATAAGCACGCTAATGGGTCAGACCAGAAATGCAAGCTCGTGCGACTAGTTTTGCAGTTTGCTGCACTACAAAGTTCAATCTTGGTGAACTCTGACCTGCGAAATCACATTACGTGACTGTGTGAGACCAATTGAAGATCAAAACATGGACAGAAATTTTACATATGGAGCAATCGCTTGCTTTTTAAAATGTCTAGTCATCTTTTTTAATCCCGCCCCTTTTTACAGCACCGTACGACAGAATTTCGCATGCTGGTTTCTTTCTTTAATTAGGGTATTAAATGAAGGCATTCAGCACAAGAGCTGTGACCCTCCATTAATTGAGTTTAAGATCAATGACTTAAAGGGATAGTTCACCCTAAAATGAAAATTTACTCACTAATTACTCACCTTCAAGTGGTTCTAAACATTTATCGACTTTTCCAAATATTTCCTTGCTCAGAGGCACCTCTGTTTGTAATCAAAGATGGAGAATATGATAGAAAGCTAGAAGATTATTAAACTCGCGTATATCAGGGGTCTTTTTTAAAGTCTAAAATCAAAGGTCCAAATCTGAATTTTCAACAATTTCCACAAAAATTGGGAAAACAAAAACTTGATTTTACTAAACATGCATATACAGAAAATCAACCATTTAAAAATGTAATGACTTCCATTTAGAAATACATCACTACTGCACAATGATAAGTGACACAAATAACTAAGTGTCTGCAACTTTCAGGACAAAACCAAAACAACAACTTGGTCCAAATTAGCTTGGTGTAGAATACAGAGCAGCCCAATGTGAGATATGCTACTTTATGTATTGCATCAACTATCTGGACTCTTTTGAAATATACATAGTAGCATTTGACATTACCACTTTCAAAACTCTCACAACTTGTTCTCCCAAGCCATTCAGCATTCATTAACGGGCAGAGAAATGTCCTTACCTCAGACACTTATTCTGGAATCTACCACTGACTAATGTATTACGTAAGACTTGAAATTTAATCAGTTTTGTGTATTTCTAGAACTCAGTCTTTAGTCTAATTATCTGGTTATTTGTTCAAGGGTAACAGTTGTGGTTTTAGGAAAATATTAAGATATGATTATGCAATTTTAATGCTGTTTTTATCACTTTTTTTACTCTGAGCTGTAGAATATCTCATGTTTATGGTGCTCTGTGGTTTCTGTGTTGTTGTTTTTACACCTTCGTTCATTCATGATCAGTTCTGCCTGTCCTTAATCTAGTCTCTGTGTATTTACATTCCCTGTTTAGTTCAGTTTTTGGTTGGTTCTTTTTCTTCACTTGTGTTGGATTGTTCCCCTGTTGTTGTACTACCTCTGTCTGGATACTTGCTTAGATTATTAAACATTTTGTTAAATATTGCCGGCTTGTGTTTGCTGCTCCTTGCACACACCTGTGGTACAATGTTTATAATAGCTTTTGCTGTTTATTAATTATTATTCATTCATTTATTTTCTTTTCGGCTTAGTCCCTTTATTAATCTGTGGTTGCCACAGTGGAATGAATCGCTAATTTATCCAGCATATGTTTAACGCAGCGGATGCTCTTCCAGCTGCAACCCATCACTGAGAAACATCCATACACACTCATGCACACACATTCACTACGGACAATTTAGCCTACCCAATTCACCTTTAGCGCATGTCTTTTGACTTTTGGGGGAAACCGGAGCACCCGGAGTAAAACCACGTGAACACGGGGAGAACATGCAAACTCAACACAGAAAGTAGGGGGGTTGTAAATGTGTCACGCTGCTCGTATGTACCCCTAAACACAGTAGCCCCTTGCACACGGTAATATCCGGAAAATTACTTTACCTGTAAATTCAAAAAGCGATGTTCACACAAGCAAGGACGTTACGAAAATTGTACTGGAAAAGACCATTCACACATCCATTTCAAAATACCGGTAAATTCTGACATCATTAACCATAAATGAGCTCTAAACGGCTGCGCTTGTATATGTAAACACAGAAGTGGTCGGGCTTTTGTTGATGATTTCACTTTTATTTAAAGCTTTAGCATTTATGCAGCTGTTTTGTCCCAGAGACATCCAAAGGCAGAAGCACGAACCACAGCTACAGTAAATGTTTACACATTTGACTACATTACAAATTCTGTGGATGGATAAGTATTGTGAACAACTGCGATGCAAAACATATGGAGGAACACTTGCGCATGTCGAGATGTACATAATATATGTGTGTGCTGGCGCTCACTCACCGTGCACGCACGTCAAGCAACTGCAGCAGAGCTTGAAGGTAAACAATCAGCGGGTTATGATAAGCATTTTATCAATATTTCCCACAGTTGGCATTCAGAAGGAACATAGAAACGTTATCTGACTACCATCTAGCAGCTAAATGTTTCTGGGAAAATATTCAAAGGCTTTTATTTTCATAAACAGTGCGGATGTGAATGCGTCTGAATGTTCTGATTGGCTGGAGTAGACATCTCGCGTCAGCAAGTTCTGGACGTGAACGGCACTTTCCGGCAATTTTCTTTCTGCATTCACACAGAACAGCACTCCGGCAAATTACCGGTAATGTTACAACTTCTCTTTCCGGAAAATTGCGGAACGAATTTACCGGTATTTTCAAAAAGGGCCTGTTCACACATGATCCCTGTAATTTTCCAGAAAGGTCTGTATGTGTGAAAGGGGCTAATAATGGTAGCTGAGTGAGAAGAAGAGTTTCATAAACATCTGGCAAACAGCCAACAAAATGGCTGAATGGAGCATACACTTACACACCTACTATTCAGTCACAATGATTTTATTATTTTATCCAATATGAGTTCTGTGAGAAATGAACAATTAACCTGTTCTGCCTTGGTCTTTACTTTTCCCACCACACATAATTTAAACAAGACATTTCCTTTCTTTTAAAAACTGAGAATAATCCATATTTGATCTGCTATTGTAAATGAAGCATAAAACCCACTCACAATAACATGTAGCCTAACTTCATGTACAAATAAGATGTATGGCTATATATATATATATATAATATACACACACACACACAGTGGGTATGGAAAGTATTCAGACCCCCTTACATTTTTTTTTTAATCATTTAAAGTTATTTTTTTCCTCTTTAATGTACACACAGCAGCCCATATTGACAGAAAATCACAGAATTGTTGACATTTTTGCAGATTTATTAAAAAAGAAACACTGAAATATCACATGGTCCTCAGTATTCAGACCCTTTGCTGTGACACTATATTTAACTCCGGCGCTGTTCGTTTCTTCTGATCATCCTTGAGATGGTTCTACACCTTCATTTGAGTCCAGCTGTGTTTGATTATACTGATTGGACTTAATTAGGAAAGCCACACATCTGTCTGTATAAGACTTACAGCTCACAATGCATGTCTGAGCAAATGAAAATCATGAGGTCAAAGGAACTGCCTGAAGAGGTCAGAGACAGAATTGTGGCAAGGCACAGATCTGGCCATGGTTAAGATTCCTAAGAGCACAGTGGCCCCCGTGTTCCTGTAAGGTCCACCCAGTTGGCCCATTGGAGGTGTCTACTGGTGAATGAAGATTCACTGCATGTTCAGTCTTTTCAGTGCACAATGTTGAAGTAGTTTAAATGGAACTCATATTTAATCCCAATTTGAATATGAGGTAGTTTAGAGTATGAATATATTTATCTTTGTTTTATCTGCCATTAGTATAAATATACCTGACTACTGTTCTCTATGATCATTTTGGCTTAGCTAAGGTCATGGATTCTCATGTACACTTAATATAAAACAACACTACTTTCAGACAATGGTCAGGCACCCTATCTAGGGTATTCATGCAACACCCTGTTGCTCTGGATGGAAATAACTCCTTTTCCACCCAAGTACACTTGAATCAATATCAAGAGTCAGTCGGATCCCTAAAATACAGTTAGTGTGCCCCAATGCTCCATCTCAACTGGACTTTAGTCCACCAGTCGGGGCTTTATGGCAGAGTGGCCAGACGGACGCCTCTCCTCAGTGCAAGACACATGAAAAAACACCTGAAGGACTCCAAGATGGTGAGAAAAAAGATTCTCTGGTCTGAAGAGACCTTTTGGCCTGAATTGTAAGCAGTATGTGTGAAGAAAACCAGCCACTGCTCACCACCTGTCCAAAACAGTCTCAACAGTGAAGCATTGAGGTGGCAGCATCATGCTGTGGGGGTGTTTTTCAGCTGCAGGGAAAGGACAACTGGTTGCAATTGAGGGAAAGATAAATGAAGATGAGTACAGGGATATCCTGGACAAAAACTTTCTCCAGAGTGCTCAGGACCTCAGACTGGGCTGAGGGTTTGCCCAAAATAATGAAGAAGTGGCTTCACAACAACTCAGTGACTGTTCTTGAATGGCCCAGCCAGAGCCCAACTGAGTATCTTGGAGACACCTAAATACTGAGAAAGGGTCTGAATATTTATGACCATGTGATATTTAAGTCTTTTTTTTTTCTGAACAAAAGATCAACAATTCTGTGTGTTTTTCTGTCAATATGAGGTGCTGTGTGTACAATAATGAGGAAAAAAATAACTTAAATTATTTTAGCAAATGGCTGCAATATAACAAAGAGTGAAACATTAAGGGGGTCTGAATACTTCCTGTACCCCATATATGCATGGCAGGGTGGAGGGCGACAAGTTGGCTCTGTGGTTAGCACTGACGCATCACAACAAGAAGGTCGCTGGTTCGAGTCCTGGCTGGGTCAGTTGGCATTTCTGTGTGGAGTTTGCATGTTCTCCCTGTGTTATGTGGGTTTCCTCCGGTTTCCTCCACAGTCCAAAGACATGCGCTATATATAGTTAAAAGAACCTATTGCAGGTTTTAATAAAAAAAATCATAGGTCACATGCTGAAGACTTCTGGGTAAATATTGCATATAGACATTTCCAAAAATAATGATGTACTGTAAAATATATGTTATGTACATTTCATAGGAACAGTTCATTTAATGTTATTCATATGGCATATCCTCTTTTGATAATCTTAAGAGTTAAAATGTTCCGAAAACTTTCAGCGTAGTCAGTAGTAGGAGCGTGAAAAGCCTTGGCAAAACTGATATCTTAGGCTTGATGTCTGTTTATTCAGGTTCAGTAAATCACAGTCTTGCTCTAATATATGTTTTGAATGTGTGTAATCTGTTCTCTGTCAGATTACAAATGTGCAAAAAGAAAAAGAAAAAAGACTGCTGCCTGACTATACACCTTTAGACAAACAGAGTTTAGCCTTTGTTGAAGCAGGATCTGTCTTGATCAGTGGTAGAAGTGATTTGAAGTAGATTGTGTTGCTGTATCAAAATCTTTATTACATCAATGATATTTGAAGCAAGTATAAGATTTCAACAATGGTTTGGGGCATCTACACTGCAAATAATTATTTTCTTGCTTAGATTTTTTGTCTTGTTTCTAGTCCAAATATGTAAAAAAAAGTCTTAAATCAAGAATAATCTTTTAGACAAGCAAAACATGTTGTCTGGTCTTAAGAAAAAATATGCCAAAATTAAATGAGTTTTTCCTTAAAACAAGCAAAATGATCTGCCAATGGGAAAAGCAAAATAATCTTATGTCAAAAGGGAAAAACACGATTATTTTGCTTACCCCATTGGCAGTTTGTTGAGACATTAAGAAGTTTCTGTAAAGTTACATGACTTTCAGGCCCCAGTTAATCAAACCAAAAGTGAAGTGAAAGTGAGAAAATTGACCCAAACTGCCCTGGGTGATGTAAGGTGGAGAAAAAAACTGGCTCAGTCAAGAAATCAGTTCTCCTCTGGAAAATTGAGTAAAGAAAGCAGAACAGTTTAGGCATTATAGAAAACTGGATTATCATTAGCCTTGAGCACAATGAGTGTCCTTATTAAAACTGCTGGTCCTGATAATGCATTTAAACTGGCCATCGAGACCTGAGCAGTTTAACGCTGTTCACATTTACAGTGTATATACATGATGTTGGAGTACTGTAGCTGTCATGATCACCAGCGATCTACTACCAGAGATCGTTGGAAAACACACTCACATTCACAAGGACTACAAATCTGTTGGTAAATGGACTACATATTCAGTCATGCAGCACACGCGCGCACACACACACCTGCTCCAAGTATCCTCTGATTAGACTTTCACAGCTGAAGCTGCTCTAGTACTGATTACATGGACTATATAGTCAGCACACAAACACACAGAAGTTGCTGAGTCTTGTTATCTGTTTAAGTGACATTACAGTGCGGTTTCCTGGTTTGTTTTCTTGTGTTTTAATCCTCGCCTTTATTATTTGTGTATTCTTGTCTGCTGCCTGCCTTTAAGCATTTGCCTGCTATTTTGACAACAACTCTGGGTTGCCCTTTTACATCTGTTTGCTCCTTTATCGATCACTGCTTACCTGACCTTGCCAATAAACCTGCATTTGAATCCGCAATGTCATGATCACCAGCGATCTACTACCAGAGATCGCTGGAAAACACACTAACATTCACAAGGACTACAAATCTGTTGGTAAATGGACTACATATTCAATCATGCAGTACACACACACACACCTGCTCCAAGTATCCTCTGATTAGACTTTCACAGCTGAAGCCACTCAAGGACTGATTCATTGCACTACATAAGGAGCACAAACACTAACACTGAGGCTGAGTCTTCTGTAACCAGAGGATGTGACACTGACAACAGGGGTGCGGATCTACATGCAGGTTTAATAGCAAGGTCAGGTAAGCAGTGGTCAATACAGGAGCAAACAGATGTATGAGGGCAATCCAGAGTCGTAGTCAGATAACAGGCAGACGATCAGAAGGCTGGCAGCAGACAGGAATAAACAGATAAACGAGGAGAGGATCAAAACACAGGAAAACAATCCAGGAAACGCGTTGTAGTGTCACTAACACTGTGGCTGAGTCTTGTCTACTGTTGTTTGTGCTCCTTATGTAGTGCAATGAATCAGTCCTTGAGTGGCTTCAGCTGTGAAAGTCTAATCAGAGGATACTTGGAGCAGGTGTGTGTGTGCTGCATGACTGAATATGTAGTCCATTTACCAACAGATTTGTAGTCCTTGAGAATGTGAGTGTGTTTTCCAGTGATCTCTGGTAGTAGATCGCTGGTGATCATGACAGTAGCATTAAATGAGTGAAACACTTAATGCTTTAATAAATGCATTGCAATTATATTTTGGGCACATCTTGTTTGCATGCTTTACTAATAATGTGTTTACAATTTGGTCTTTTAAATAAAGACTTCTTAAGAGTGTTTTTCTTATGATTTTATATTGGAGTAAAAAGTCAGAAATTAAAAAAATACTTTCAAAATAGTGTTAGTAATAATTTGTCTCTTTATGAAATGGATGCATAACATTACAGGACAATGTTTCTAACTGTTTTATTTGCAGTCTGTGCTGCTGTTTCAGCCTACATCTGACCCCAGTGTCAGTAGTTAATTTTAAATGCAATTATAAATAATAAATACAATTATTGATAATATTGTATTAGAATATCACTCACCAGAATAACGTCCACACTTGGATGGTGTATTAATACGATTAACTGCACAACAAGCCATAATTGTTAGAAACATAAACTATAAAAACCATATAAATGCCAAGTTCAGCAGCCGAGGTGAGGTGACGGCCAGCAGACAACGGTCACTCAAGTTGGTCACACCATTAATTATGCTGAATTTTAAGACTTGATATAATTTAAGTGGACAAGCATATATACATATCTCAAAAAATTAGCCTTAAACTACCTTAAAAATTAGCAGTTTAAAACACTTCTTGTACTTAAATTGAAGGATGGTTCTCCTAAAAACAAAAATGTAGTTAGTTTACCCACCCTCAGGCCATTAAAGAGATATTGTGGGTGATTTTATTATTTTTATTTTAGTAGAACTTTTTTAAATAAGTTTTTTAGCTGAATCCGTAGTTTTTGGTAATTTGTATAATGCAAGTCAATGAGTCTGAAGCAAAACATTTATCGTTATTTTAAACATTACTAGCTCTAATCCACAGCCTTGGCAAACAGTTTTGATGGCACACACACAAATTTAAGTTAAAGCTTCCAGCGGTTTGACGTGTCAATCACAGGTAAGAACTGTTTTGGAAAAAAAAATGCGTTCTCATTCTTGTCACCTCATAATATCTGAATCTCACGCTCACTTCTTGCACACACCAGTATAAATATATATATATATATATATAGTTGAATATATATATAGTTGAAGTCAGAATTATTAGCCCGCCTTTGAATTTTTTTTCTTTTTTAAATATTTCCCAAATGATGTTTAACAGAGCAAGGAAATTTTCACAGTATGTCTGATAATATTTTTTCTTCTGGAAAAAGTCTGATTTATTTTATTTCGGCTAGAATAAAAGCAGTTTTTAATTATTAGCCCCTTTAAGCTATTTTTTTTTTCCCGATAGTCTACAGAACAAACCATCATTATACAATGACTTGCCTAATTACCCTAACCTACCTAATTAACCTAGTTAAGCCTTTAAATGTCACTTTAAGCTGTGCAGAAGTGTCTTGAAAGATATCTAGTGAAATATTATTTACTCTCATCATGGCAAGGACTAAATAAATCAGTTATTAGAAATGAGTTATTAAAGCTATTATGATTAGAAATGTGTTGAAGAAATCTTCTCTCCGTTAAAAAGAAATTCAGGGGGGCTAATAATTCTGACTTCAACTGTATGTATATATATATATATATATATATATATATATATATATATATATATATATATATATATATATATATATGGCGAAGCGGTGGCACAGTTGGCGTTTCTGTGTGGAGTTTGCATGCTCTCCCTGTGTTCGCATGGGTTTCCTCCGGGTGCTCCGGTTTCCCCTACAAGTTCAAAGACGTGGTACAGGTGAATTGGGTAAGCTAAAATTGACCATAGTGTAAGAGTGTGTGTGTGAATAAGTGTGTATGTGTATGGTTTCCCAGTGATGGGTTGCAGCTGGAAGGGCATTCGCTGTGTAAAACATGTGCTGGATAAGTTGGCGGTTCATTCCACTGTGGCGACCCCAGATTAATAAAGGGACGAAAAGAAAATGAATATATAATAAAAATTAATAATACAAAGAGTGCAACAAAAAGAGATAGTACAAGCAGATAAAAAATACACAAACATACAGGAAGTCAAATATAACAAACTGGAAATACAAAAACAAGACCAAAGACACAAATAAACAGAGTGCAGGTGGATCAGATACAATGGTCAGCTTGTGAAGCATTCAGAAAATAAGTGAGTTTTAAGTAAAGATTTGAATTCAGAGATATTATAGGAGAACGGAGTGAACGTGGTAGAGAGTTCCAGAGTTTGGGTGCAATAACACTAAATGATCTGCCCCCCATTGAAGAAAGTTAGAGTCAGAGGACCATAATAAGCGAGTTGGGGTGTAGGGGACAAGCATGTTGCAAAGATAAGAGGAAGCTAGGCTAAGGATTTAGGGATCTAAATGCAAGGAGGAAAATTTTAAAATTAATGCGGTATGCAACTGGGAGCCAATGGAGGTCATACAGGATTAGGGTTATATGAGCAGAACATTTGGTATGAGTGAGTATTCTAGCCGCAGAGTTTTGAATATATTGTAATCTGGAGATGAGGCTGGCAGGCAGACCAATGAAAAGGGCATTACAGTAGTCAATGCGTGATGAGACAAATGCATGGACGACAGTCTCAGGATCCTTGCTACTGATGAAGGGACGCAGTTGGGAAATGCGACGTAAATGAAAGAATGCAGATTTAATAACAGATTTAACGTGAGACTGAAAGGAGAGTGTGGAGTTGAAGATTATGCCTACATTTTTTTTTTTTGAATATTATATTTTTTATTTTCTTAAAGCAACAGAGCAATACAAAGCAACAACAATTACAAAACAAAAAAGACAACAAAAAAGACAAAAAAAAGACAAAAAAAAAAAAAGAAAAAGAAAAAAAAAAAGGACAAAAGACAGAAAAAAAACATTTTCAAACCATTATTACATCAGTTCCTCCAGTAGTATACATCGGTCAACAATGTTACACATATAAATCTAGGCCATTGGGCGCAGGCAATATGATGATCTTGCAGACAATGACAGGGTTATACCTTTAAACTGTTATCTTGGGCATTTGACAAATAATTAAAAAAGGGTTTCCAGGTGGCTTCGAAGCCGGCAATGTTATCAGAAAGATTGTGTCTTAGTCTCTCTAAATGTAAAGTGCTAGAGAATTCTGAAAGCCAGGATTTAAAAAGTGGTTTTGATGCTTTTTTCCATAAACAAAGAATAATTTTTTTAGCTACCACCATTCCATATTGGACAGCTTTTTTAATTTGATTACTGAACCCACGAAGTGAGTCAGACCAACCAAAAACAGCGATTGCTGGATCAGGGGCGAGCTCACAAGAATAAGCCTCAGAGTAGAAGTTGAAAATTTCGCTCCAAAACTCAAAAAGTTTTGGGCATCACCAAAAAAGATGTCCTAAGGAGCCTTCCGCAGATTCACATTTGTTGCATTTAGAGGAGATGGAGGGGTAGAATTTATTAAGCTTAACCCTAGAATAATGAAGCCGGTGTACTACTTTATATTGGATTAGTTGATGTCTGGAGTTAATAGAACATGTATTTATGACCTTCATAGACTTTTTCCAGTCCTCATTGGTAATTTGAATGCCTAAATCTTTCTCCCAGGAATCTTTCAAATACAAGGTAGATATGTCAAACTGATCGTTAAAAACATCTATAAAATGGGAAATCAAATTAGAGGTATCAGGAGAGACAGAAAGTAATTTATATACATCATGTTCATCTGCTAATAGTTCAAAGTGGGAGATGTACGAACATAGTTTCTCAGCTATGCCTACATTTTTGACAGAAATAGATGTTTTAAAGTGGGAGCCAGCAGTCTCACAGGAGAAACTGGTCGAAATATTGCTGGTAAGTGCTGGGGTGCCAATGAAAATGATCTGTTTTGTCCATGTTGAGTTTTGAGAATTTGAGGTAAGCCAATCATAAATGTCCTTCACACAAGCAGAGATTTTGTCAATTTGGGCAGATGAAGTAGGTGTACAGACAGAGTAAAGTTGACTATCGTCTGCATAAAAGTGATAGTTTAGACCATGACGTTGTAAAATCAGACCAAGTGGGATTAGGTTGTGAATAATAGTGGGCCTAGAATAGATCCCTGGGGAGCACCTCGCTTCAGGGGGAGAGTGGGTGACCAAAAATCCTTAACAGAAATGAAGAGTTGTCTATCTGAGAAATATGAAGAAAACCAAGAGAGAGCAGTACCAGAAATACCCAGATCAGAGAGACGTGAGATAAGTAAATCATGAGAGACAGTGTAAGGGTCCATCTATTAGTCCTATGATGGAACTAACACCATGGGTGAAGGTTAAATGCGTGTAAGCCATTTTAGCACATTCATTCATTCATTTTCTTTTTGGCTTAGTCCCTTTATTAATCTGAGGTTGGCACAGCGGAATGAACCGCCAACTTATCCAGCACATTTTTACGCAGCGGATGCCCTTCCAGCCGCAACCCATCTCTGGGAAACATCCACACACACTCATTCCCTCTCATACACTACAGACAATTTAGCCTACCCAATTCACCTGTACTGCATGTCTTTGGACTGTGGGGGAAACCGGAGCACCCGGAGGAAACCCACGCGAACGCAGGGAGAACATGCAAACTCCACACAGAAACACCAACTGACCCAGTCGAGGCTCGAACCAGCGACCTTCTTGCTGTGAGGCGACAGCACTACCTACTGCGCCACTGCGCAAATTTATTTTAATTTGTTTCCAACTCCGAATTTAATCTGACTCCAATTTATAATAATTTAAATTTAGATTCATCCAATTCAAGCTGATCATCTTATAGGTTGTGATTTGGTCTAATTTAGATTGAGTAACCTAATAAATCCTTATTTTCAGTTAATAGTTCATCGTTTACCCAAAGTCGCTCAGAGTCAGTATGCTGGCCAGTTACATCTGCTCACGGACACAACCTCGCCAGTTCTGGTTCTTAGATAAAGAATATAACTGTAAGCTAATTTCCTTTAAGTAATAATAGGCCGCCCCATGCTTGCTCTTACTTAAAGAAAGTTTGATTTAGCCCCTAGATTATATCACACTAAGTCAGTGATAGTCAGCAATCACCAGGTCTCTAATGCTGTGCCTATGCTCCATCCATTGAGCCTGAATGTATGACAAAATCCTGGTCGTAGGCTGCAGAAACATCAGCCTAAACAATCTACTAAATTTAATTGATTTCAGGAGATATTAGAGTTAAACAAGAATTTTACAATTATTTGTCAGGCAAAGACTTTCCATACCAATTCACATAGTTAAACAAAATAAGCCAATTCAGGTTGTACAACATCAATTACGTAAAGATACATTTAAGAGTTAGATTAATACCTGACCATGTAGAAATACATTGCAGCATATAAGTCCTGATGCAGAGCTCAGAGACTTACACTTACACTTCTGCACCTTTTCATGAGCTGATGTGAAGACCATATTCCCTGGAGTGGAGCATCTGGCAAAGATCTTATCAAAGTCAAAACTCAAATTAACTGACATAAGGGAGATTGTAAAATATTACAGTGAAACTAAGACCACTTTACCAATCACACAGAGACATTTAAAATGACACCAAACATGAATATAGAGCCACAAGATACACCATATTAAAAACTTAGACATTCTGTGTGGAGCTGCTCTGGTGGAGAAGGTAAAGTCCAGGGCAAAGAGGGGGGGCTCAGGATGCATGAGCGAGACAACCTGAACAACTGGTTTCCTAGCTGATCTTCTCAGATTAGAAAGTTTATTGTTTTAGTGCCTGACCATTCTCGTGGTCTTGTCTCGTGTGGAGTTCCATAACAGTTCTCAGGGTTTAATCTTATGGAGAGATATAGCCATCCTTACAACGTGTTCAACTGAGAGTTTGCAGAGGTCAAGGGTGATTTATTAAGATCACTTCAATGCTCACAATGGAGGAGGACATGGCTCACTTGAAACTCCAAATAAATAAACAATCTTGCTGTCTGGACAAGACTAGGGAATTATACCAGGAGAGGAAGGCATTCTTCGCCAATTAGCAGCCATAACCCTGGATGAGGAGACAATGGGATATTCGCCCAACATAAACTGTTTTTTTCCTATGACAGTAAATGTATTACTACGCTTCGTGAAACAGGGGGTTTCTTATTTTTACATTTAATGTGGATTAATGGTTTTATATCAGTTAAAGGCAGAGCTTACAAGTCAGCTGTGCACTTCATCAGACTTTTGTATATTGTATATTGCTCAAATCTGCACTTTTCAGCATTAATGGTGCCATCACAGAAGAGCAAGTTAACTTTGGCACGGGGCACTGACACAACTCCATGGGGCAAACAATTCAGGGGGGCTAATAATTCTGACTTCAACTGTATGTATTAAGTTTTTATTTTTAAGCCGTTATTTTCATTATTGTCTAATGATTCATTCAATGCAACATGGCATTTTTACATTATATGATGCCACTACTCCACTATAGTGCAGAGTATATAGAATGCAAACACATAAGCTATACACACTTTCTAGTGAATTTGAGGGGTTTTCCAGTGTCTCAGCTGATATACTGCAAAGTTGAAGCATGCAGGAGGTGACTGAAGAAAGGGGAGGGTTCTCTGTCTCCCACCTTCTGCTCTTTGAGTTTTTTAAAGTTTGCAAATGAATGCAGAAAGTAAAAATTTCCTTGCTCTGTTAAACATCATTTGGGAAATATTTTAAAAAGAAAAACAAATTCAACGGGGGGCTAATAATTCTGACTTTAACTGTATATATGTATATTTAGCATTCCAGAAATTGTGTTGTCTGTAACTTCCTCCTTGTACTGCACAGGGCCCTGGCAATTTAGGGGCCCAGCGATGTATATGTATTTTATAAATATTTAGTTTTTATTTTTAAGCTGTTATTTTCATTATTGTCTAATTCATTCAAAGCAACATGGCATTTTTACATTTATATGATGCCCTGGAAGGACTACTAAAACAGAAATATATACTACTCGACTATGGTGTAATACAAACACATAGGCTATACGTACTTTCTAGTGAATTTAAGGGGTTTTGTGATTAAGTTGATATACTGCAAAGGTCAGTTGAAGCATGCAGGAGGTGACTGAAGAAACGGGAGGGTTCTCTGTCTCCCACCTTTTTTTAAGTTTGCAAAGGAATGCAGAAAGGGTCGCAGGAAGGTTTGCAATCTCAAGACTTGTTGGTACCAATGTAAATGAAGCATAAAACCACTCACAATGTAACATGTAGCCTAACCTCATCAGATGTGTGGCCATACCATGATTATATATATATATATACAATTTCTGTTTGGCAAAGATAAAATAAATCAGTTATTAGAAATGAGTTATTAAAACTATTATGATTAAAAATGTTGAAAAATTCTCTCCGTTTAAATGGGGAAAGAAATAAACAGGGCGGCTAATAATTCTGAATTCAAGTGTGTGTGCGTGCGTGTGTGTGTGCGTGTGCGTGCGTGTGTGTGTGTGTGTGTGTGTGTGGTGTGTGTGTGTGTGTGTGTGTGTGTGTGTGTGTGTGTGTGTGTGTGTGTGTGTGTGTCTGTGTGTGTGTGCGTGTGCGTGTGTGTGTATATAATTCCAGAAATTGTGTTGTCTGTAACTTTCTTCCTTGTTCTGCATATCTGTTGTCTTAAAGTAAAAACATCTTATTCCTGCTGTCTGTATTTTTATTATTTACCAAACAACAAAAGATATTGAAATCAATCTGCTGTTGACTTAATAGCTATAAAGGCTACTGTAGCTCAATAATAGTTCACCTTTAATGAATACATAGAACATACAGTTTCAGAGTTATATTTGATTTTTCAGTTTATGTAACTTAAAACTACTGTTAAGTACAAGAAAACCTGAAAAGCACTTTTTATTTTAGCACTTTTTTATTTTATTTAGTTCTTTTAGTAATTTGTTATTGTATTTTTACTTTTTGTATTTTCTTCTCATTTTAGTAATTTTAGTATCTTTGCTATATCATATTTTGTATTGTAATTAGCTTTTTTATTCAATTTTATTCTTATTTCTCTCTCTCTCTCTCTCTCTCTCGCTCTCTCTCTCTCTCTCTCTCTCTCTCTCTCTCTCTCTCTCTCTCTCTCTCTCTCTCTCTCTCTCTCTCTCTCTCAGTTGTACAAGTGTTGTTTGTAATTAATGTTAGTAAATACATTAACCAATGAAACCTTACTGTAAAGTGTGACCACCATATGAATGTTTAGTTTTCCCAATCTTCTGAAATGTGAAACTGATTTAAAAACAATTAATAACCACATCTCATTCAACTAAGCGAAATCTAGATAAATATAATATAATATTCTTTCTTTTTATCACTAAAGGATGTTGAACTTTATTCTTCTATGTCCTTTTGCTCATGCAGTTGAGAATAGCACAGATGTAAAACTATATTTCCTTCAGCCTGAGGCTTTTCTCTTTAATTTTGGTGTGAAAGGCTCATACATTTAGCATAAATCACAGTCCAGGAAAACTATCAAGTTTACCTAAAGACTACAGACTTTTCTCTTTGTCGAGACTGATTGACATACAGGCAGCCAATCAGCATTCGCTGAGCCACAGGCAGCCAATCGGCGTGCAGGCAAATATCCCGCCCACAGTGATTAATATGAGTTCAGTTGGAGAGTGAATTTAAATCTCAACGGAGAAGTGCTGATGGACGCTAAACCTTGTCGTTGTATGAATATCTCTACTTACGGGTGTTGTTCGTCTCATTAAGGTAAGTGTATGTATTGTTTGCGGTGTGATATGCTTCTCTGTTCCGATTATTTTGCGGTTTGCTCTGCTTTAACACATCTGGTCAATGCTAATATACATCATTAGGTCAATATTTTACCGTTAACAATTACTCATAGTTATTCTGTTGAACACAAAGGAAGACATTTTGAGGAAAGCTGAAAAAACATTGACTTCCATAGTTGAAGAAACAAAGACTTTATAAGTCAGTAATTATGGGTTTCCAGCTTTCTTCAAAATATCAGAAACAGAGAAAATGAACTCCAACAAGTTTTGAACAAGTGAATGTTTAGTAGATGATGACAGGTTTAGGTGAAGTATCCCTTTAATGCACATAGCTCAGAAAATATCCAGACAGATCACAGATTTAATGTTTTGACACATTTGATGCTTATTTAATGTATAAAACATAACAAGTTTAGTTTGTTTTATTTATGAATCCTTTTTCCAAGACGGTGAGGGCGCGTTCAAGGGACACCAGCATCTTAATCCTCGATAGTTTTTGATTTTTAGATTTTTTTTTAAACGTATGTACGTTTTCTATGCATTTTTACGTATGTATTACGTCACATTTGTATATATATATATATATATATATCAGCAATTCCATGCAAATGTCAACCTTGCCATGAAAAAAAAGTTTTGGCCAAAAATAGCGAAACCAGCAGAGTTTCTTTTGGGTTGTGCAGTTTAATTCACAGAATTTCTACAAAATATGTTGTATACTGAAAAACGCAGACTTTTTTCGTCACATCCATAACGCAGGTTTATTTTCCTCATTTAAAATATAAAAAATGTTTACAGATAAATATTTTTCTGCTTCCACAACTCTGCGGTCAGTTGTTTTGGAAAATATAAACATGTTTCAATATGATGTTAACATATACTTCCTCTGTCAATTTATGTTTTGAGATTTTACTGCAAATGTCACATCCATAACGCTGGAATTGCTTTATATATATATATATATATATATATATATATATATATATATATATATATATATATATATATATATATATATATATATATTTATATTTATATTTATTTATTTTTATTTTTTTTATTGAATACAAGAAAAATAACATCACTTTATTAAAGTGAAAATACAATAACAAAAAACTAGGAAAGAAGAAAAAGAGAAAACAAAACTTTGCAAAGCCTCAATCATTAAGAAAAAAGATTACCAGAGGCTTTAAAAAAATGTATTATTCTTATTATTATTATTAATAAGCTTAAGAGATTCAATATTGAACGAAATTTCAGCAAGAAAAGTATTAAATCTAGGTATTGCCTTTAGGATCTTGTTTTTGTGTATAAAAAATGTACAGTGTAACACACAAAATAAACAATAAGATCGAGAGCATGATCATTGCCAGAGAAATACAGAAATAAATCTTTTATAAATCATATTTAAATAAGGACCATAAATAAAAAAGAATGTTTTTCCAAAGTAGTTTAACCTAAGGGCAACCCAGTGGCGCAGTAGGTAGTGCTGTTGCCTCACAGCAAGAACGTCGCTGAGTCGCAGGTTCGAACCTCGGCTGGGCTGGGTCAGTTGGCGTTTCTGTGTGGAGTTTGCATGTTCTCCCTGGGTTCGTGTGGGTTTCCTCCGGGTGCTCCGGTTCCCCCACATTCCAAAGACATGCAGTACAGGTGAATTGGGTAAGCTAAATTGTCCATAGTGTATGAGTGTGAATGTGTGTGTGGAAGTTCCCAGAGATGGGTTGCGGCTGGAAGGGCATCCGCTGCGTAAAATCGTGCTGGATAAGTTGGCGGTTCATTCCGCTGTGGCGACCCCGCAAGGGACAAAGCCGACAAGAAAATGAATGAATGAATGAGTTTAACCTAAATGCAAATATAGAATAAGTGAAATAAAGTCTCTTCATGTATATTGCAGAAAGTACATGAATTAGATGTGTCAAAATAATTAGCAATTTGGGAATTTGTAGGATATACATTATGCAAAATCTTAAAATGTATCTCTTATTTTGGTTGATATGCTGAACTTTTCAGGTAATAACCATGCTCTCTTCCATTGAATGGTTTCAGAAAATTTGGTCCAGAAAAATTTACATCTTGGGGAGGTATTACACAGATTAATGTAACAATCGTCTGACATGTCTGTTGTCACATTTATTTATTTATTTATTTTTATCAAAAAAAGACACTCCATCCAAGAAAAGTTTAGGCATAATTGTTTTCCTCTCATTAAAGTAAAGAAACATTTTAAATAAGTGCACAAAACTTGGTGACAAACTCTTTATAACACAATTGAAGAGTTTGGCTGGCAGAGGAAAATTATACATAAATTCTTCATGTTCCAGAATATCCAAATAGTCCAAATCAAAGACAATTCCTCTTTATTCATTATAAAGCATTTTCACCTTATTACCAAACTTATTCCCAAAACCATAAGCTCTGGGAGAGTTAAATAAAAATGATGCTCTAATAAATCAAATGCTTTATAAAAGCCTGAAAACAAAATAATAGATTCTGAGTCAATGTTCTCTGAGTAGTCAGTAAGATTGAGTACTAGTCTTACTGTATATTAGAGCTAATATGTCTGTTATTAATGAAACATTTTGTGTTTCACCAGTTATACTGTGAAGATCAGATTTTAAACGAATTGCAAGAGTTAAGGCAAGTAGCTTATAATCTATATTTAACAATGAAATCAGCCTCCAATTTTCAATTAAAAGCCTATCTTTATCCGATTTGGCAATTAAAGAAATAAAACCCTGCTTCATTGTGGCTGTCATTTCAGTTTTTTTAATACATTCTTTACACAAAAAAATATAAAGGCTGCTTTAAAATATTCCAGAAATGTAAATAAAATTCAACAGACAAACCAGCAATAGATATATCAGCTTCACAGCAGCTTAAAATCCTCACTTATACTAGAAACTTTATCACGGGCAGACACAAAGAAACCATCGCATTCTTGAGAAAACTCAGAAGTGTATAATTTTTTGTAGTAACTGTATACAAAAGATGAAATAATATTTGGATTTGTACAAAGAATCCCATCAACCTTTAGAGAAGAGAAGTTTTTTTTTTCGATTTCTTTTTTTAAGAGCAAAAAGTAATCAGTATTTCTTCGCCCTTTTCAGTCCATTTTGCTCTAGAGCGTATGAATGCACCTTTAGCAAATTCTGAATACATATTTTCCATTTTCATTTGACAAATGCTACATTCTATCTCATCTTCTTTAGTGAGATTATTTTTCTGCATTAACACACCTAATCTATGAATAACTCGAAATTCTTCATTATTTTTTTCTTTTTTAATAAAAATAAAATATCTTACACATACCTCATATGGTATTACAGACAATGTTGGCGGTTTTAAAACCTTGACTTTTCCAAACCGCGGTATACCTTGAAAACGGTTATCGTCCTAAGTAAATTTGCCTAATTAAATATACAGCTGACTGTGTGAGTTCTCTATAGGGAGTTCTGTGTAGGCGGAAGTAAGAATACACCGCATGTAGTGAAACCGGACACTGCGTGACATCATGTAAAAAGGATCTATTGCTACTGCTTATGCAAGGTGTTGATAATGCAGTGTGGGCAGGACAGTTGTTCTCTTTTCTGACTACCATTATAAGTCTCACACTGTTTATTTATTTATTTATTTAACTCTTTTTGAAATTCTAGATAACATTAACGGTTGAATTATTTTTTCATTATTTTAATGCAAGCAAATATGTATTGTACTCTCCCACTCACTGCGCTATAATGCCGAGTTCCAATTCACTTACTTGTATACTACGTCCTAAAAGTATACACTTTTTTTTTTTGTGAAGAAAATGTACTGTTGAGTGTGTAACAGAAGAGTATGCAGCTAGTTGTTAGTCAGATAACGTTTCTATGTTCCTTCTTAATGCCAACTGTGTAAATTATTATAGATAAGATGCTTATGATAAGCCGTTGTTTGTTTACCTTCAAGCTCTGCTTTCTTGACGCGTCGCGTGTGCACATGAAGCAGCTGGTGAGTGCCAGCACAACACACACATATTATGAACATCTTGACATGCGAATGTGTTCCTCCATATGTTTTCATCAAAGTTGTTCACAATACTCATGGTCAAATGTTTACAAATACAAGCACAGCCGTTTAGAGGTCATTTCTGGTTAAGGATGTCAGAATTTACCAGTATTTGGGAATGGATGTGTGAATAATCTTTCCTGTAAAAATTCTGGAACGTCTGTGCTTGTGTGAACATCGCTTCTTTGAACTTACCGGTAAAGTCGTTCCGGAAAATTTCTGGATATTTACCGGTATCACTGTGTGAAAGGGGCTCATGAAGTGTGGTTTATTTATAAACTAATTTCAAGAGGATCAAGTCCTTATGATCAACACAGCTGGCACCTTATTAGCTCTGTAATCTGCCCTATTAGATGATTACAGACACACTATAAATAACCAGAGCGTTCACTCCAGTTATCTTCGTCTTGAAGTTCCCCCCCTTCCACCCCTACTTGCACCCTTTTTCCTATAGGGCGACACGGCAGCCCAGTCACTAGCACTGTTGCCTCACAGCAAGAACGCCACCAGTTCAACCTCCTTTTGGGCCAGTTGGCGTTTCTGTGCGGAGTTTGCATGTTCTCCCCGTGTTTGCGTGGGTTTCCCCCGGGTTCCGGGTTTTTCTCCCACCGCCCAAAAACATACACTGTAGCCAATCGACTAAACCAAATTATTACCTAAGACAACCTTAGTTTACACTTCTCACACGGCGACAAGCAGGGGAGTTCTCGAGACCTTCCTGAGCTCGAACTCCCCTCTCGCCCTTCTAACGGGAGGCAGCCCCGGGCCTGAGGATATTACGAGCTCAGGGCTCTCTTCCGGGACAGCGTGCCAATTACGCTTTATTGATCATCAGCTAAGTGTGAACTCCTGAAGTGTCCATCATTCCACACTTCATCGGTTGAATAAGTGCATCATCCGGGTAATTGAAGTGCACATTATTTTTAGAGTTTTCAGTGTGAACGCATTACTTACACTATTTGTACTACAAAATTAGATTTGGGACGCACCTTGACAGTTCTTGTTCATTGAAAAGTAGTGATGTAATGGATCACAAATCTCATGTTTGGATAACATTATGGTCTTTTAGTCACTGATCAAATGTCAATTTGTCATTTGCTTTCCATTTATTACAAAAACAGTACTGCAAGAAACTTTTAGTTTCATAAAATAAAATTAAGAAAGATTCAGCTGAATAAAAATAAATAGTAAAATATTCAGTAGTGTGAAAAAATCACTGTTACTACTGCTGTTGCTGATAACGCTAAATGTAGAAATCTAACATTATCATTTGTACAACCCATATTTATTATTAGTGTCATTTTCAATTAGGGCTGGGCGATATGGCAAAAAAAAAAAATCTAGATTTTTTCATAAAGTTTGACCGATTCACGATTTCGATTTTTTTTTTTTTTTTTTTTTTTGTATTTAATTTTACTGTCTATCTAATACTTAACTGAATCGTATAATGGCCTATAGCTGAAATGTTGAAAATTGCTCAATTTATTTTTATAAAACATTTGTCAAAACGTATTGATATTTTTTGGAGTACAAACTACCAACATTTAAGAATCCATATTTATTTTATTAATTCATTCATTTTACTTGTTTATTGGTGCATATATGGGTTATGATTTAATTCATACAGTACCTTGGACAGCTACTGTGCCAAGCAATTCAAGCAATAATTCAAGCAAAAGTCCAAATTAAAGAAAGATTTGACTTTCTGCGGTGACCGACATTTACAACATGCCGTAATCGTCCTTCAGGTGGTGCGTGGGTATAATTTACAAAACCAGCCGTCTGGGCTTTGAATTAGGTGCAATTATTTCCTCGTGTGTGTGGAGAGATGGGTGCGCGGGCCAAAGTGACTGAAAGCGATATAGAAACAGGGTTCAACGCTAAGGATTTTTTCTACTGGCCCGATCGGGCCAGTGTTTCAGATTTTTACTTGCCCTGCCAAAATTTTCACTGGCCCCACCAAAAAAAAATAAATAAATTATAGCTATTTCTTAGCCACATACAGTATTTTAAATAATGTTTCAAAAGCCAAACATATTTGTAATACCTACCTTTTATTCAGCATAACATTTATATATATATATATATATATATATATATATATATATATATATATATATATATATATATATATATATATATATATATATATATATTTATTTATTTATGCACATTTATATTTATATATATTTATTTATGCACATTTCCGCTACCGGTCAAAAGTTTGGGGTCAGGGTCATGTTTTTTTTTAAGGAAAATTATTCAGTTCATCAAGGCGACATTTATTAAATGAAAAAAAAAAAATTTAAATTGTTAAATATTTATTACATTTTTTAATAACTGCTTATTGTATGTATTTCAAATA
Organism: Danio kyathit; assembly: GCA_903798195.1. Lineage (NCBI taxonomy): Eukaryota > Metazoa > Chordata > Actinopteri > Cypriniformes > Danionidae > Danio > Danio kyathit. The sequence continues at coordinate 14,700,293 of LR812521.1, read as the reverse complement.
AAATTATTACTCCAGTCATTATTGCTTTTATTACTATTACCATTAAAAATAATAATAATAATTAATATTAGAGTGATTTTTCAAGGATCATGTGACTCTGAAGACTGGAGTAATGAAGCAGAAAATTCATCTTTAAAATAACTGGAATAAATGATTAAATTAAATGATAAACTACTTTTAAACAGTTATTTTATAGTGCAATAACATTTTACAATTTTACAATGTGTACTATAAATAAATGCAGCCTTGGTGAGCAGGAGAAGCTTATTTTAAAATATTTAACAATCATACTGACCCCAAACTTTTGACCAGTTGTGTATATATTTGATAAGCGAAAATATGCACTTTAATTTTGACACCCACAGACATAAATAAAAATCAGAGAGGTCAGACTTTCTCATACAGAGCCTCATTTCAGTTGTCAAGTTTTGTAAAAATCTATTGAATTAATCAATCTATTAATGAAACGTTGGCTAAAATTATGCATTACAGGCTGAAAATATATAGAGAAATAACAGATGTAGGCTACCGATCATCAGATCATGAAGCAGATCAATGTTGATCATTCTTTCGAGCTGTCAGTACAGAAATGAACAAAACAGGCCTAATACAAGATATTATAAAATTAAAATATGGAAAGATTATCAGATGGTAACTGGTCAATGTTTCTAACTGATAAACAGCTCTCGTTAATATTTCAGCATGTTTCACTTTCGTATTAGACATGAAACGCACATTTACCGGTAGGAATGACATCCCGCCCTGCTCATCCCTCTTTGTATAGCCGTATATATGGCTATTACACAATCATAATACACTGTGATATAGCCTGGGTCCTTAGTTCGTTGGATTGTTTTGTTTTCTCACTACAATCGATCCGCTCAATCAAGCAGAGACCACCTCATGCAGGCGATCTCGGACCGATTGATTGGCACGGATCCGAGCGCGATTCCTGGATTCACATATGCCAAACGAACCGCGCTAACGGGACGCGAACAACAGCACGACGCGCGTGGAAACATTAGCGAAGCTGGCTGGCTGTCTGCGATTGCCCTGGCAGCGGGGCCGTTGTTGCTCTAGCGGGAAAATGTCCCGGTGTTCCCAATGGTCAGTCCGCCCTGGCGCGCTTCCGCTAAATCAGCTGTGGCAGCTCATCAACAGAGCCGCGACGTCAACACACAGAATCAGCACAATTTAGCACGGTTGTCTAACAGTTTAGCACGATAAAAAAGCGGCTTTAATATTTTTATTAAAAATCGCGATTTCTCGATTTTGTAAAAAATAAAATCGTCTAAAAACATAAATTCGAATTAATCGAAAAAATCGCCCAGCTCTATTTTCAATAAATGATTCAGTTGTTCACTCATAAATCTTCATGTCTCATTGCTAAATGGATCATTATTGAAGAATTATTCAGTGGCATATTTTTGATGGCTGATATTGGTTAAATAATGTAATTGCTGCCTACAACTTTTATTTTTGAGGAAAAGACGCTGATTTTAATCTGTACCATAAACATCAGTGGTTTTACCTAAGCTATAAACTGTTGTCTCAGTACTACTGTGTAATTTGACTGTTTGTAACTTCATAACTGACCCAAAAGACTAAAGACTCGATCTCTTTCTTGATTTTTGCATTTTCAGATTTGAATACAGCAATTTGAAGGATTAATAAACGCATGCAAATCGCCATCATTTATAATTTATGTTCAGTGGGTGTTGAGATCTCAATCTTTTAATGATAAATCGTGCAGCTTACACTGAATGCATAAATGAAGGCTACGCAAGAAGTGTCAGAAAACACCTTTAATAACCTAAGAAACCCACCACATCCTGAATAACCTCGCACAGCTTCTTCCATCATTATTATATTTTACGGGAAAGCCTAAATGCTTTCATACGTATGATTTGAATGACACGAGAGGCGATCTCTCTCTGTGATCATTACAAATTTGGATTAGTTAAAAAATAAAGTAAAATAATTTTTAATCCGTGAGTCACGTGTGTTCCGAATCGTGGGTTATGATCAACCGTGATTCGTTAAATCCCTATTGGAAGGACATGGTGTTGGGCTTGGCTGAGTATGAACTACCTAATAGTTTTGTTGTTTTGTTTGCAAAATTTCATATTCATTAGTTCAAATGTTCAAACTCCACATCTATGTTTGATGTTTTTATGAACAAATTTAAGTAATACCTTTCATTGATTCAATTGTCTGACAACAAAATGGCACTAAAAACTGTAAATGTTTGCAACTCTTTTTCCTATGATAGAGTAATTTCTGCTTTTTCAGTATGTATGTTTTAAAGGGCACCTATGGTGAAAAATCTACTTTTCAAGCTGTTTGGACAGGCATATGTGTAGGTATAGTGTATAGACCGTCATATTGGGGTGATATAAACACACCTAGTCCATTGTTTTCAATTTAACAGCATAAAAACGGTGGAACAATTAGAGCGGTTTTGAGACCGACCGCAACTTGACGTAGGAGTGCGGTCCCCCCGCCCACCGAATTGATTGACAGCTGCGTATTAACATGTCTCCGTAGTAACGTGTATAATCATATCCACAAGACAGGACGTGCGCAAAGCAACCATAAATAAAGGTCTGTTCAGTTTGCTAGGATCATCCATCATCATCAAATGTGATCAAGAGTGAGTTTTACAAGTTTAAAATGTTTTAAAACAGTGCATGTGTGTAATAAATTACAGCGATTTACTTCAGCTTTACTTCATCAACACAGCCGCGTGTCAGAACAATTATAAAAGACGCTTCAATCCCGGTTTGTGGACGTTCAATCAGGTTTATTTTGTACATTAACATAACAGATATCCATACAGCAGTGGATATTAACGTGTATCCTGTCACATTTGCATGCAAAAACAGTGCAAAGCTAATAGCGCTGTGTGTGTGCGTGTCCGCGCTATGTGTGTGTGTGTATTTGTGTGTGTGCGTGAACTTTGTAACGACATTGTGTGTGACTGACTCATCTTTGCAACTCCACAACATGCATTAAATACTTACTGGTAAGATTCTTACTGTAGTTTTTCTTACAAACGTTACGTGAGGTCTTATTCCTTCTTGTTTGTCTGTTTTCTGACCCAGCTGAGGTAGCTGCTGACAGGCACGTGGAAACGGTGAGCGTGAAGGACTAGCCTTAAAGGCGCAGTACACAAAAAACACTAGCTGATGCTAAATGCTACAAAATACAAACTTCTAAAAGGTATAATAAAAAAATCTGATGGGTGTTTTGAGCTGAAACTTTACAGACACGTTATGGAGACACAAAAGACTTTTATTAAATCTGAAAAAAGTGGTAACCTAGGTGCCCTTTAATACCCCCTGTGTTTAGTTGTTTCTTTATTTTTTACTTATTTTTTATTAGCATGTTTTCATTGTTAATGATAATTATTTTGCCTATTTCTTATTGTATGTATATGCTTATATTGTTTACACTATTTTTGGACTTGATAAAAACTAATTCATGTCCAATGCACAAAGTATTGTGAGCAATATTAGCTTTTAGAGTAGAGGTGTGATCCTACACTGGTCTCACGGTTCGGTTCGGTTCGGTTACGATTATCATCCCATCGATTCGGTTCAATTCGATATCTCGGTGCATCACGGTGCATTGATGATTCTTTCCAAACACAGTTTTATATTTTCTTCACAGCACAGCAATTATTGTATTAAAATGTATAAATATATTTATATACTATTTGTAAAACAATTTTGTCCTTTAATACCAACAGTCAGAATAAAGGTAAAGTTGGTTTTATATTCACACAAGTCTCTATATTGTTTATCATGTTACTTTGAATATTCGATTGGAATTAGCATACAAGTAACAAACAACATTAACACTATCTAATTGACTTTGAACAATGTTGTACTTTGATAGTCATTGGCTGCTAATATGATTTCCCTATTTAGAATTTGCAAATAATACTTTTCTGAAATTGTATTATTAAGGAGAATGTCTGAATATCCCAATATAAAACCAACTTTACCTCTATCTTCAGATATAAACTGTACCTTTAAGCAACACGAGCATTTATAGCAAATAAACAAATATAAATATCCCGCCCGCCTTGTCTACCAACTACCAAGTTCTTTCTTACACCCCTTTGATTGGTCACGCGCTCAACAGAAAGGGCTGCGATTGGCTCTTACACGCTGGTGCTCTTCAAAGCTGCACTCATGGGCCACAGTGAGAGAGAAATGGAGTTTGCTTTCATTCTCTTAATCGCCGTGAAATAGGGGCTTTTGCTGTAAGTGTCTGTGAAACAGTGTTCAGCAAACACACACGCAGTGAAATTTTGCACAGTTTCAGAGTTTTTACGTAGTTAGAGCGTTGTAAATACTCTCGCTCGCCGCTCGCCTCCCTCGCCATAGTTAGCTACGGCGACATAGCGCATGTGAGATAAATGACGTCAGTATATAATAACCGGTTATGATTATTACTGAACCGATACCGAATTGTCCGCGTCTGCATCGCGGTGCACCGAAGAAACAATTAATTTTGACACTCCTATTTTAGAGTACACATGGCTCTACTCTTCGAATTTGTAGCGGAAATAGTCCATCCAGGAACCTTTGTCATACGTTTTCAACATACTACGTCTGGGACACACTAATTCTATTTTTAAATAATATTTAGGATGGATAGTATGTGAATTGGGACGTAGCACAAGTATAGCTGTGCGATATTGCAAAAATATTATCATGATATCTTTCATATCATTCAATATCAATAAATTTGAATATTTTTAACAATACATTTAAGAATATTAGGAATTTTTAACCACTTTATTTGAATTTGCCAACATTACTACAAACATATTTAAACAAAATATCTGATCTCTTTATAATAAAATAAACATAATCGTTAAAGAGACTCTTAAACTTGATAAATGTTACAACGTGTGTGCAATGGTAAAGTGTAAATGCTGAACAATCAAAGCAAACTTTAAGGTGTGAATAATAATGATACAGTAAACCTCAAACTGTCAACAACACAAATTATGATCATCAAATCTGAGCTTTCAAGTAAAGGAACCAGCCGTCATTATTCAAATACATGCTGTAACATTACAAGTTGTGAAGTTGGATGACTATATTACCCCCTATGCTAAATCTTTCAGATGAGGAGCTAGTGGCTGGGATGCACAAGAAAAGAAACCAAAAAGCCACTCTGGCGACATCCTTACAGCCTTTTTTTTATTTACAGCTCCCCACTTATGCTATACGGCACTCATTTTCGTGTTGTTTTTCTGACCTGAAGTGGAGTGTGTGCGAGTGGATTCCTTGACCATTTACAATGGACTTTGTGCTCGCGCTCCCCTGTGTCTCTCAAAACTAGGTGACCATCAAGCCTTTTCTCAGAGGATGACAAATGGACAACTTTATGGATAAAGATTGGTTAGTTCTACTTGCATGAATCGTGTTGCGCTCGCAGCATTCGGAAAAGTTCAGATGTTTTCAATAGGTGTGGCTGGAAAATGCACGTGGTTCATGTGCGCACCACTTGGACAACATGTGTGCGTCACTCTCTTATGCACATCATGCAAGTGTCGCGCCTCCATTGGAAATGACAAACTTAAACCCTAAGCATATTGGAATTGCTTCCAAGGCACATGCTCAGCAGCCACATTTTAATAAAACTATAGCGCTTCATTCCGAAACTTCATACTAATTCTTCTTTTATCGATATTGACAATGATGTTCGGTCAATAAATATCGATACCAATTTTATCGTTAAGCCCTAAGCTCAAGTCTCATACTGGACAAACTGCGCCAGGTTTCAAACTAGGGCTGCATGAGTATGACAAAAATCATAACTGTACTTTAGAAAGTCACGGCTTTGAATGATTATGTAATCGTGGCATCTGTGATTTAAAACCTAACCAGGAGTTTACATAAGTGAGACATTGCTATAAAAGCAAACATGTTTTATGACAATATTGTAATATGGGCAGCGCAGTAGGTAGTGCTGTCGCCTCACAGCAAGAAGGTCGCTGGGTCGCAGGTTCGAGCCTTGGCTGGGTCAGTTGGCGTTTCTGTGTGGAGTTTGAATGTTCTCCCTGCGTTCGCGTGGGTTTCCTTCGGGTGCTCCAGTTTCAAGCGGTACAGGTGAATTGGGTAGGCTAAATTGTCTGTAGTGTATGAGTGTGAATGAGTGTGTGGATGTTTCCCAGAGATCGGTTGCGGCTGGTTGCGCTGCGTAAAAATGTGCTGGATAAGTTGGCGGTTCATTCCACTGTGGCGACCCAAGATTAATAAGCCGAAAAAAAATGAATGAATATTGAATCATGTAGTTACTTCCACAAGATGACTATCATAACAGCATTCATGTTATTATTCTTTGATGAACCATGTTTCTTATAAAACACAATAAACAATTTAAAGCAGTTGATCGGTTGTTAGTTTATTGCAGATTTGTACACTTGTTTGTTTATTCTCTTCCCCTCCCCCATATTAATATTTGGTATATTTCACTTAGTTAGCAATAAAACAGATATAATTTCTGATAGTATTACAGAATAAAACACTTCAATCAATTTAAATTGAGACATAGATATAAGCAAATGTAGAATGTGTTAATTAGATGAAGAAACATGAACTGAAGTATTTTTAATATTTGCAGATCTGTTCCTCCTTTGCAGTGCAGCTCCTCCCCTTTCTGTGAAGCCCCTCCCCCATCAGTCCTGCTATAAATACTCCAATATTCCCATCAGTCTACAAGACGAGCACCAGACCATCAGGAAGGAGTGAAATCTGCAAAGATGTACGACGGTGAGAACATGAGTGATCCAGAACCCTGCACAACTGAAGATGAAGAGACTGAAGAAGAAACAGGTTGGTGTTCATTCCTGATTTTTCAATGATAAGGTTGAAGAAAAAATAATGCTAAGAAGGTTTGAACAGCTCATTTGAGTTATGGTGTGTGCTGGGGGAAAAACTAAAAAACAAAAGGAAAAAACAGAAATAAATGCAGAAACTGGCACACAGTTGTCTATTTTATTTCCATGTTTAAAAAAAGAAATATTAAACATTTAATATAATAAGACCAAACTATATATGATCTGAGCTAATTGTTTTAAATTTGTTTGATATTTTATTAAAACAATTCTGAAATCTGCAGTCTTGCTGCATTTTCTGAAACCTTGATTTATGCTTCTGTGTTGATTGATCGCTGTACCTCATGGTGTTGGCGTGGGTTTCCTCCAAGTGCTCCGGTTTCTCCCACTGTCCGATCACATGCGCTTTAGGTGAATTTAATAAGCTAAATTGGCTGTAGTGTATGAGTGTGTGTGAATATGAGTGTATGGGTGTTTCCCAGTACTGGGTTGCGGCTGGAAGCGCGCCTGCTGCGTAAAACATACTCACCGGCCACTTTATTAGGTACACCTTACTAGTACCAGGTTGGACCTGCTTTTGCCTTCAGAACCGCCTTAATCTTTCATGGCATAGATTCAACAAGGTACTGGAAATATTCATCAGAGATTTTGGTCCATGTTGACATGAGAGCATCACACAGTTGCTGCAGATTCGTCAGCTGCACATCCATGATGCGAGTCTCCCATTCCACATCCCAAATGTGCTCTATTGGATTGAGATCTGGTGACTGTGGAGGCCATTTGAGTACAGTGAACTCATTGTCATGTTCAAGAAAGCAGTCTGAGATGATTCGCGCTTTATGACATGGTGAGTTATCCTGCTGGAAGTAGCCATCAGAAGATGAGTACACGGTGGTCATAAAGGGATGGACATGGTCGGCAACAATACTCAGGTAGGCTGTGGCATTGACACGACCCTCAATTGGTACTAATGGGCCCAAAGTGTGCCAAGAAAATATCCCCCACACCATTACACCACCACCAACACCAGCTTGAACCATTGATACAAGGCAAAATCCAACAATTGTCCAACTACAGGCGACACTCAACTTCCAGTTGCTGACCAAGCTGCAGGAAGCCAGTGAAATGTGCGACAAATGGAGAACACGTTTGTACACGTTGAGGTTTTTTTTTATTACAGCTATAAAGTGGACCCATTCTTTCATGTTGTTGATGCCAAATTCTGACCCTACCATCAGAATGTCTCAGCAGAAATCAAGACTCATCAGACCAGGCAACGTTTTTCCAATCTTCTATTGTCCAATTTTGGTGAGCCTGTGTGAATTGTAGCTTCAGTTTCCTGTTCTTAGCTGACAGTAGTGGCACCCGGTGTGGTCTTCTGCTGCTGTAGCCCATCAGCCTCAAGGTTGGACATGTATGCAGAGTTTTTCTTCTTGACGGTCAAGGAAAAAACCTTGAGAGAAACCAGGCTTAGTTGGGCATGACCATTTCTCCTCTGGCCAAACTCGTGCAGAGCTGCAGTCTAGGTGCTGGAGGCTGAGCATCTGCTCAGGATACGGCCTGGTCTAGGATTATAGATACCTCTAGAAGTCCTCTATGGTTGCCATCATCTCTTCACAGGTCACAATCTCTAGAGGCCTGAGGATGAGTATCCCCAGGTGTAAATGAACAGTCGCTTAGATTGCTTATGCCTTGGGCTGGCTCTTAGAGCATATAGAGATAAAATTGGTTCTTTATTGCATATTAAGAGATGTTATGGGGAAACACAACCATGATCCTTAATACGTTACAAACTTGATACTGATTTTGAAAGAGAGATTTACAATAAAAATGCATCAACATGTGTAGCCAATGCCTCCACTGTATTTTCACTTCACAATTTGCTCAGATTTGTCACGATTTACTACTAACAATTTTTTTAACTTTGATTTCAGACTTTATTGAAGAGGATAAGAGTGAGGATGACAAACCTGTAAACGCTGACAAAATGCCACATCTACTGACTGAAGGTATTTGTTTAATAAAAAGAAAAGACAAGAATTGTTTCACCTGCACTCAGTGTGGAAAGAGTTTGGGACGTAAAGGCAGTCTTAAAATTCACATGAGGATCCACACTGGAGAGAAACCATACACATGTACTCAGTGTGGGAAGAGTTTGGGAAGTAAAGGCAGTCTTAAAATTCACATGAGGATCCACACTGGAGAGAAACCGTACACATGTACTCAGTGTGGGAAGAGTTTTAGACTACTATCATCCCTTACTCAACACATGATTATTCACACTGGAGAGAAACCGTACACATGCACTAAGTGTGGGAAGAGTTTTGGGCAATCATCAAGCCTTAAACGACACCTTATGCTTCACAGTGGAGAGAAACCACACAAATGTGATCAATGCAGTAAAACATTTTTGAGAGCTTCATGTCTAAAGATCCATCTTAGAGTTCATACAAAGGAGAAGCCTTATTCATGTTCTGTGTGTGGAAAGAGTTTTTCACACCGGTCAAGTTTCAGAGTACATCGGAAGATTCACACTGGTGTGAAAGAGTATATGTGCTTTGAGTGTGAGAAGACTTTTTTTAGTGCTGAACAATTGAAACTGCACCAGATGATTCACACTGGAGAGAAACCGTACACATGTACTCAGTGTTGGAAGAGTTTCGGACAATCATCAAGCCTTACTCAACACATGACGATCCACACTGGAGAGAGACCACACAAATGTGATCAATGCGGCAAAACATTTTTGACAGCTTCACATCTGAAGATCCATCTTAGAGTTCATACGAAGGAGAAGCCTTATTCATGTTCTGTGTGTGGAAAGAGTTATTCACAGCAGTCACATTTAAGAGAACATCAGAAGATTCACACTGGAGAGAAAGAGTATATGTGCTTTGAGTGTGGGAAGACTTTTATTACAGCTCAACAATTGAAATCGCACCAGATGATTCACACTGGAGAGAAACCGTACACATGTACTCGGTGTGGAAAGAGTTTCACAAAATCATCATCCCTTAATATACACATGTTGACTCACACTGGAGAGAGACCACACAAATGTGATCAATGCGGCAAAACATTTTTGAGAGCTTCATGTCTGAAGATCCATCTTAGAGTTCATACAAAGGAGAAGCCTTATTCATGTTCTGTGTGTGGAAAGAGTTTTTCAACACAGTCAAGTTTAAGAGTACATCAGAAGATTCACACTGGTGTGAAAGAGTATATGTGCTTTGAGTGTGAGAAGACTTTTATTACAGCTCAACAACTGAAAAGGCACCAGATGATTCACACTGGAGAGAAACCCTAGAAATGTTCACGCTGTGACAAGAGATTCAATCAGTTACAAATTCTGAAAAAACATGAGGATTTACACGAGAAAACACGTACACATGTGATCAGTGTCTGAGGAGTTTCACATCTATGTCGCACCTTAGCCCTTTAACTGCTCCACCAAGAAAAAAAAATCGTATTGCATTTCTTAATTCCTGATGTCGCTATTAACACACTCAGTGTATTTTTTTCAACACATCACATAATTTCTAAAATATCAGCCTCTACCAAATTGTTGATTATGTCAGTTTATGGTAAAAGTACCGAAATTAATACATACACCTCATATTTTCAGATTTTTCATAGTATAAGACCAAATATTAAAAATATTCATAATAAAACATTTTGAATACTAAATATCTATTTTAATATTTCAGATTTTCATTTAACACAGCAAATTTACACATTTGGTTTTTTTTTTACAATAAAACCAAAATCAAGTGTAGTAGTGCAACAGGGTGTTTGATTTTTTTTTTTTTTTTTTTTTGTAAACCAACAGTGCTGTGTGTGTAAACATTATTTTAAAACAGTCATGCTTTAAATGACTTTAACAGTCATTATTTAAAACAGTAAAAACAAGGTCAACCATCTGGTAGAGCGGCAGTCAAAGTCTTAAATGACACATGAAAATCAGTGGCTTCACAAAAAGTGACTTCTTGTGTCTTTCTGCAGGACTCAGGAGTCCTGGATTTATTTTGTGTCAGCTTTGTTTGTACAGTAAAGCGTCAGGTCAGATTGTGTGTAACCGCTGTCATAAAGCAGTGATATTCTATTTCCACTAGATGGCGCTTGTGTACTTTAAACTTGTTCATAGATATTTACATTAGATGTCGCCTACCCTGTTGTTTTCTATTAAATGGAATGCGTTAATACACCAGCCATTTTAGTACAGGGTAGCACTCCTTTGAAATGAATGCGGTACCAAGGTGCAGTGGAGGACTGTGGCCGTCCAGAGATATACACATATATCTATGATTGGAAGTTTTCCTGGTCAGTATGCAAACACTTTTTAAATTACAAATATGATAATTTTACATCAGTTTTCTACATCAATGGATAAGTGATCGCATGAGAATTGCTGATAAAGAGCACGTGTTTGTGTGCATGGAAATGTATTATCCTTCCTCCGTGTTAAATTTGATCCAATCCATGTCCTGAAACACACCTCCTCTCCTGCTTTCACTTCTCATTCTAACGAAGGGAGCGATTAGTTTGTGAATGAATCTCCGTTATTAAATCTTACTTATGAAATGTTCTGCTTTTGTACACCCGTACACTGCGCTAAAGTCTAGTATCTTCAGATTGGCTTTAGTCTTGACTAGTGCAGTTGATTGACATTTGTCCTGGGAGCCCTGTACAAATGTGGCGGCGCTATTGACGCATGCTCAGGGTCCGTATGTGATATCTAGTGTATATATCTATTAAACTTTTACTTCACTAGCTTGTGATTAGTTTAATCTGTATAACTTTTGATCATTGTATATCGCTTATTGTTGACTTATTTACTGATCTGTGGTTTATTTGAGCAAGAGTTTTGGACATATTTTAATTACATTCCCATCTTGCCTAGAAAAATATTACTTCCGGGTTGGTTGCTCGCATGAAAATGATACGGGGAAGTAACAGCAAGATTTAAGGATGTTTCTTTTTTGTGAGTTTAAAGCCGCGGTCACACTAGAGTTTGAGCTTGCGAAATTCTGTCGCACGGCGCTGCGAAAAGGGGCGGGATTAAACAAGATGATTAGACATTAAAAAAAAGCGAGAGATTGCTCCATGTTTTAAATTTCTGTCCAGAGAGGTCATGTTTTGATCCTGGATTGGTCTCACGCAGTCAAGTGTTGCGATTTCGCAGGTCAGAGTTCACCAAGTTTGAACTTTGCACCACAGCAACCTGCGAAATCTGACGCATGACCCTGCGTTTCCGGTCTGACGCATTCGCGTGCGTATGAATTAAAGTCTATGGAGGGAAAAGTCCAGTGTGACCGCGGCTTAAGTCATCCAATCAAGAAATCTAAGGATGTACGCCTCTCTTAGTTTACAAGCAGGCAGTGTTGCCAACTATATTCAATAAAAAGGCGCTAAGCTCTGCTCTAAAAGTTGCTAGATCATGTGCATATGTTAATTTGCATATTACTGACGTCATCACGTCCAGCAGTTCTTGTTTAGCAGCCTTTGGTTAATAACAGGTTATTCATATTTGCACTAGGCTTTATATATACATGTCAGTTTAATTAAATGTATTGTTTGAATACAGTATATCAGTATAGATGTACAATGAATTTGCAGTAATCTCCCAGACATAATAAACTCACACAAGCTCCAAAACTGTCACTAAAATCTCTCTGATTGTGAAGAAGAAAAGAATAAACGGCCAAATTAAATAGTTAAATTAAAACAGTGGAGAAGCAGATCGGTTTGACTGTAATGTTACAAGGAAAATACCTCACACTCGCGGTGCTAAATCATTTGCCGTCGGTACACAGAGGGGTGATCTGCTCTCAGGCTGCAGGTGGGAGAGGCTGACTGCTGTCTATGAGGGCTGGGCTGCCTTTGTGTGCTCTGAGGCGAGGGAGGGGTCGACGGCATCATCCACAACTCGTTAGAAACGATACAGTATGGAGACATGAGAGTCTAAAAATCTCCAGTAACACCAAAGAAAGTCACTAGATTTGTCGCTAGTCGCTTTTTTTTTTGTAGCTAAGGGGGTCTGAAAAGTCACTAAATATAGTGACAAAGTAGCTAAGTTGGCAACACTGCAAGCAGGCAAAGTGGTATGTGAATGTATTGTTGTTTATTATTGACTTTAAGGTTGTTTGCTTAATTCTTATGTATGTGAATGTGTCTGATGTTGTTATTGTGCTCATTTACACTGCGGTCACACTGGACTTTTCTCCCCATAGACTTCCTGCAGACTTTCGCAGTTCACTGCGTTGCAAAGTTCAATCTTGGTGAACTCTGACCTGCGAAATCGCTTCCTGTGACTGATTGAGACCAATTGAAGATCAAAACATGAACTTTCTGGACAGAAACTTAACATATGGACAAATCGCTTGCCTTTTTAAATGTCAAGTCATCTTGTTTAACCCCGCCCCTTTTCACAGCACCGTACGACAGAATTGCACATGCTCAAACTCTAGTGTGACCGCAGCATCATTCAGTTCTACGGTGTTGATATCAGCATCTGTGCAATAAGTGCATTAAACATCTGTGAAAAGTAACCTCAGCCTTCGCATTGTGACTGAGGGCGGCATATTGTGTATTTTTACCCCACTTCAGCTTTTTTGTTGTTTAAAGCCACGGTCACACTGCACTTTTCTCCCCATAGACTTCCATTCATACGCATGTGAATGCGGCAGACTGGAAACGCAAGCTCATGCGACAAGTTTCGCAGTTCGTTGCATTGGAAAGTTCAATCTTGGTGAACTCTGACCTGTGAAATGGCATCATATGATTGCGTGAGGCCAATCGAGGATCAAAACATGACCTCTCTAGACAGACATTTAAAATATGAAGCAATCGCTCACTTTTTTTATGTCTAATCATCTTGCTTAATCCCGCCCCTTTTCACAGCACCATACGACAGACTTTCGCATGCTCAAACTCTAGTGTGACCGCAGCTTTAGATTTACTTCAAATCAATTATTCCAATTTGTTCTTAATTTAATAGGAAAGCTTGAAATTGGACTCTGCAATGCTTACAGCAAGAGGAGTCAGTGGAACAGGCCTTAAATCAGGGCTACAGCTTGGCACAGTTTAGCTTGAACCCTAATTGACTCCTTCATGCTTGTTTACAGGTAATGCCGCGGACACACTTGAGTTTGAGCTTGCGAAATTCTGTCATACGGTGCTGTGAAAAGAGGCGGGATTAAACAAGATGATTAGACGTTGAAAAAAGCGAGCGATTGGTCCATGTTTTACATTTCTGTATAAAGAGGTCATGTTTTGATCTTCGATTGGTCTTATACAGTCACGTGTTGTGATTTTGCAGGTCAGAGTTCACTAAGCTTGAACTCTGTGACGTAATGAACTGCGAAACTTGTTGCACAAGCTTGCTTTTTCGGTCTGTCGCATTTGTGTGTGTATGAGTGGAAGTCTATGGGGAGAAATGTGCAGTGTAACCGCGGCTTAAGTGTGTTGAAACAGGGTTGGAACTAAACTGTGCAGGGTTGCGGCCCTCTGGGAACTGCGTTTTACATCCTGGGCTTAAAGCTGTGGTCACATTAGAGTTTGAGCATGCGAAATTCTGTCATACGGTGCTACGAAAAGAGGCGGGATTAAACAAGTTAATTAGACACTTAAAAAGCAACACATTCGCGTGTGTATCAACTAATCAACCATACTGGGCTGTTTCTCAATATCCGTTCTTCAGCAATCATGCGTCCATGTGTTCTCATGTAACGTCATCATCAACCGTCAAACCCACAAGGAAAGAACCTGTATAAACAAATACAGTTGAAGTCAGAGTTATTAGCCCCCTTTGAATTTTAAATATTTCCTAAATGATGTTTAACAGAACAAGGAAATTTTCACAGTATGTCTGATAATATTTTTTCTTCTGGAGAAAGTCTTATGTTTTTTATTTCAGCTAGAATAAAAGCAGTTTTTAAATATTTTATAAACCATTTGAAGGTCAATATTATTAGCCCCTTTAAGCTATATATTTTCTCGATAGTCTACAGAACAAACCATCGTTATACAATAACTTGCCTAATTACCCTAACCTGCCTAATTAACCTAGTTAAGCCTTTAAATGTCACTTTAAGCTAGAAGTGTCTTGAAAAACATCTAGTAAAATATTATTTACTGTCATCATGGCAAAGATAAAATAAATCAGTTATTAGAAATGAGTTGTTAAAATGGTGTTAAAAAAATTAAAAACTGCTTTTATTCAGATATACTGTTAAACATCATTTGGGAAATATTTAAAAAAGAAGAAAAAAATCAAAGGGGGGCTAGTAATTCTGACTTCAACTGTATGCATATATGCACATACCTGTATGTTCACCTATATGTCCACCTATATACATGGCCAGACGGAATCTGCAGACGTTTTTTGCAATTTCTGCGGAGAATTTTGGTAAAAATCTGCGGATTTCTGCGGAATTATTTTGGGAGTCTCATAACTGAAACCTTAAAATGTGAAATATGTGTAATTTAAAAACTGAATAAATTTAGATTTACACACATTTACTCAAGTAAATAAACAGAATTAATGAGGGGCTAAAAATCTGCGGAATTCTGCGAGTGCAGATTCCGTGTGGGCCTACCTATATATTAGTAAACTTAATAAAATTAAAGCCCATGTTGAAATGTACATTTTTTTATTTACGTAAGAACAATAAAATAATACAAGAACAAAAATAAGACAAAAATGAACAGAAAAAAAAAACTACAAACCATTTTGTCATACATTTTTTCATACAAAAAGAATTGACCTTGTTAATGTTTTAGGAAAAAGTGCAGACATCATAGCTTTCCATCTCCTCACACTTATTTGCCAGAGTTAAATTCCATGAAATGCCAATAACATGTGATACTAATTTCAAGTGTTCACACATACATACGTTTTTTGCTTTTTTTTTTGTTAGTTCTTAGTTATTGCCTTGATATGAGCTAGGCATCACGTATGACAGTTGCCAAAGTGAGATATGAGCTATATAGGAGACATCTTGTATGTACATATAGGGCTTATATGTGGATATAAAGAAGCAATACAGGAGACCTATATGGCCTTTATATGCACATATATGCACCTCGATTTTGCCTATATATGGCATATATACAGCATATATATACTGCATATAGGTTGTGCATAAATCCTCATATAGGTTCTTTCCATGTTGGAAGTTCAGGTCCAATACTCAGAGGACGCATGACAGGGCCTGGATGTGTTCTTGATGTCAAGGATGCACTGAATTTAATATACCCTATTATTTGCAGTTTGGAGATATAAGTTGTTTATCTCAGGATTTTCCACATAAAAGTTTTAATAAAGGCATAAACACATGGAAAGGTGTTTATTTGCTGAAATTCATACTTTAGTCTGTTTTATTTGTATTGTGCAAAGTAAATCTGTAAGGCTTTTGTATGTTCTCTGTTCTCAGAGTCTTCAGAGTTCGTTCTTCTGAGGTAACTTCACAAGGCCGTTCTCCACAAGAACACAAGTCTATTCTCTGCATTTTTGGTATTGAGAAACAGCCCTATAGAAACTATTAAGCAGGAGCTAAACTGTGCAGAGTGTAGTGTCTGGGTGGTTTAATGACATTAATTGTAAAAGACACAAAACTTCACTTACATATTGGGATATTCCTTTACTTGCACAAATGGCTATTAGCGATGAGAAGAAGCGTAAGACAAGGGAGGCGTCTCCAACAGAGAGTTTGAAGAGGTCGAGGATGATGTATTGAAATGGGTCAGCCATCTGCTGGCGCTAAAGGAGGATTTGGTCTCTTTTTGACACTTTTAACAAACTGCTACAATTGCAATCTGGAAGAAACGTGAATAAATCCTTCGCCAGCTAAAAAATATGGCTTTGGACAAGCATGACGAACTGCCCAAATGTTGATTAACATCTTTTAGATATATGTACTAGCTATCTTGATATAGATATACTCAAGCATGTCAGTAATAACTTATGCAACGTATAACATTAAAGGCACACCTGTATTCAAAGGCTTGAATACTGTATAAAATGCTGGGACATACAATCCAGCAGCATGCTTAAACAGACTTCTGAATATTGCAAGTCTTCGGCCCTTAAAAATGTAAATGATTTTTGTTTTGTTCTTTTTCCTTATATTTATTCTATTAATAAAAGTGTAATTTTTAATTAATTTTCTTCCTGGAGTGGATGTCGGCTTCATTCGCTGAACCCAGCAAGATACCTTGTGGTAAGGTATGAATCTATTTGGCCCATTGGAGGTGTCTACTGGTGAATGAAGGTTCACTGCATGTTCAGTCTTTTCAGTGCACAATGTTGAAGTAGTTTAAATTGAACTCATATTTGATCCCAATTTGAATATGAGATGATTTATAATATGAATATATTTATCTTTGTTTTATCTGACTCCAATCATAAAACATTAAGAAGATTATTTCACTTTCATTGGGATTATTTTGTCTTTACTCGTAACTATTGCATTTGTTCATTCGGGTGCTCACGACGCTCAGAGGAATCGCCTCGGCCAGTGTTGTACCTCACCGTCACACTATCATCAATCTTGCTTATTAAACCGAGATAATTGACTTATACTTTTAGACGGCCGCTCCTATGCTTGCTCATTCTAAAGTATTTTTGATTAGTCCCCTTAGATGTACACTCTTGAGTTAAAGGTAATCTTATTTCTAATCAGAGGTTATGGCCATTAGTATAAATATACCTGACTACTGTTCTCTATGATCATTTTGGCTTAGCTAAGATCATGGATTCTCATGTACACTTAACATAAAACAACATTACTTTCAGACAATGGTCAGGCACCCTATCTAGGTTAGTTGTGCAACACCTTGTTGCCCTAGATGGAAATAAGTCCTTTTCCATCCAAGTACACTTGAATCAATATCAAGAGTCAGTCGGATCCTTAAAATACAGTTAGTGTGCCCCAATGCTCCATCTCTACTGGACTTTAGTCCACCAGTCGGGGTTTTATGGCAGAGTGGCCAGACGGACGCCTCTCCTCAGTGCAAGACACATGAAAAAACACCAGAAGGACTCCAAGATGGTGAGAAATAAGATTCTCTGGTCTGAAGAGACCTTTTGGCCTTAATTGTAAGCAGTATGTGTGGAGAAAACCAGGCACTGCTCATCACCTGTCCAAAACAGTCCCGAAAGTGAAGCATTGAGGTGGCAGCATCATGCTGTGGGGGTGTTTTTCAGCTGCAGGGAAAGGACAACTGGTTGCAATTGAGGGAAAGATAAATGAAGCCGAGTACAGGAATATCCTAGACAAAAACCTTCTCCAGAGTGCTCAGGACCTCAGACTGGGCTGAGCCCAAAATAATGATGGAGTGGCTTCACAACAACTCAGTGACTGTTCTTGAATGGCCCAGCCAGAGCCCAACTGAGCATCTCTGGAGAGACCTAAAAATGGCTGATGACCAATATTTACCAACCTGACAGAACTGGAGAGGATCCCCAAATCCAGGTGTGAAAAACTTGTAGCATTTTTCCCAAAAAGACTCATGACAGTGTTAGATCCAAAGAGTGCTTCTACTAAATACTGAGAAAGGGTCTGAATACTTATGACCATGTGATATGTAAGTCTTTTTTTCTGAACAAAGATCAACAATTCTGTGTGTTTTTCTGTCAATATGAGGTGCTGTGTGTACATTGAGGAACAAGTTAACTTAAATTATTTTAGCAAATGACTGCAATACAAGGCCGAAGGAAAATAAATATATATTTATTTATGTGTGTGTGTGTGTGTGTGTGTGTGTGTGTATAGAAAGTAAAGAATAAATTTTTACAGAACTAATGTTTTTTTTTATGCAAAAAAGATAGGTCTGCTTTTAAAATATACATTAAGAATATGCATGTACCGAGGCCGGATTAACGTAAGGGCTAGATGGGGCTGAAGCACCAGGGCCCACGGAGAAAGGGGGCCCTTGATTGGCTGATGAATTAATTTGCGCTATGACGCGGGAAACGCCTCTTTGCGTTATGCTTTCTCTTGTCTATAAGTATTCCTTTCGGTTCGCTGCTGTTCAAAAACAGTGACGCCGGTGCTAAACTGGAGCTCGAGTGGCCGTAGCCCAATCAGAATATTGAATAGCCCTGTTTTAGTCACCCATAGGGGTGATCAGATGTCCCAATTTTTCCAGGACAGTCCCTTATTTCGGCATTACCGTAAGAACCGTCCAGTCAAAGGTAGGCTAACCAAGCTCGTAGTGGAACAAAAAATAAAATTCAAACAGTCTTCATCATTGATACACTTGTACATGTAGTAACAGGAGCTGGGATAGGCAGAATCATGTTGAATGGACTCATAACTAAAGCGCTTTCTCGGCCGCGCGGCGGTTACAGCTGGACTCAAACCGGTGCGCGCCCACACTATCCTTCCATCACACAAAAAAACCTGAGACAGTGTGCGAACGAATCAAATAGCCTACACGAGCAGTTATCAAAATATCTATCCTTGCGGAGTATCTATCTCAAGTAAATACACTCGGTTATGCTTTACAGTCATAGATGCTTTACAGTAAGTCTAAGGGTGCTTTCACATATGTGGTTCGGTTCATTTGGTCCGGAGCAAGGGCAACAAATGATACATTGTAGCATTTTTTCTGCCGTTTTGGGTCCCTTTCACACCACACTGATTGCTTTGGTCCGAACCAGTTGAAACGAACCAAAATGCAGTCATGTGACAAAATCTACATCACTCACTGGCCAGATGTTATTGAACGTATTTCCTAAACTGCTTTTCAATTGGTCAGAATTCACGTGGAACTACCGCAAATAAACAAACCGGCAGACACACAATGTCGCTGCGCTAGCTGACGCAGTATCCCTGGTCATAGTATACTATGTAGTTTGTATACGTCACTTTAGACAAACTATACATTTCGAGAATGAAGCGCGGCTGAAAAACAATGTTTTAATCCATTGCAAAGGCGAAGACATTAGGAGGAGGCGTGAATTAATTTAGCTAAACTGCGACATGGTCATCTTCCGCAAATATTACCAACGATCCATCAGGTAATGTTTCTCTCTCTCTCTCTCTCTCTCTCTGTTTAAAACTGTTGGTAAAGCGCTGTCAACAAATATTTTTCCTCCAAACCCCATAAGATAGACAGCGCATCGCACTACGGCAGCTGGATTAGTCCAAAAGGCGCAGTATTTTTTGCGGTTTGGTCTGTTTTAGTTTGGATCACGTTCCCACCACAAACGATCCGCTCCAGGGTTCGTTTGAAAGCGTACCGAGACCACCTCTTCAAGCAGGTCTCGGTATGCTTTTTTGGTCCGCTTTTGGTGCGCACCCGAGTGCGATTGCTACGTTCTCACCTGCCCAAACGAACCGCACCAAGAGGGAAAACGAACTCTAGTGTGATTCAACCGAACTAAAGAAGGCAGGTGTGAAAGCACCCTAACGGAACCAGTTAGAGAGCAAACTTTTTTCTCATGAATGTTTACTTTGCCCCTTTTATGAAAACGACAGTAATAATATGTATATATGAATAATATATATATATATATATATATATATATATATATATGAAGTCAGAATGATTAGCCCCCCTGTTTATTTTTATTCCCCAATTTCTGTTTAACGGAGAGCAGATTTTTTCAACACATTTCTAAACATAATAGTTTGAATAACTCATTTCTAATAACTGATTTATTTTATCTTTGCTATGATGACAGTAAATAACATTTGACTAGATATTTATCAAGACACTTCTATACAGCTTCTATAAGTGACATTTAAAAGCTTAACTAGGTTAATTAGGTTAACTAGGCAGGTTAGGGTAATTAGGCAAGTTATTGTATATTGATGGTTTGTTCGAAAAAATATAATGATCGAAAAAATATATAGCTTAGAGGGGCTAATAATATTCACTAAAATGGTGTTTAAAAAATGTAAATCTGCTTTTATTCTAGATGAAATAAAACAAATAAGACTTTCTCCAGAAGAAAAAATATTATCAGACATACTGGGAAAATTTCCTCTGTTAAACATCATTTGGGAAATATTTAAAAAAAACATTTAAAAAAATTCAAAGGGGGGCTAATAATTCTGACTTCAACTATATATATATATATATATATATATATATATATATATATATATATATATATATATATATATATATATATATATATTTATATATATATATATATATATATATATATATATATATATATATATATATATATTTTTTTTTTTTTTTTTTTTTTTGTGAGGTAAACATTTTTTGAAGGGGGGCCCTTGGATTTGCTATAGCCCCAGGGCCCAATGTGTTCTTAATCCGGCCCTGTGTACCATAACATGTTTTATTTCCCCAGTCTTTATAAATGTAACAGATTTGAGCTTGAAATGTGGTTACATTCAAAATGTCATTAACCTTTTCAGAGTAGCACAATTCTCACTCTAAAAATCTTTAAAATAGCATAAACACAGTCCAGGAAAACGGAAAAAGAAGTAACTTTTCTGACCAGACTTTTCAGTTCTCTCCGAGTCACAGACAGCCAATCAGCTTTCTCCGAGCCACAGGCAGCCAATCGGCATTCGCTGAGTCACAGGCAGCCAATCGCTGAGTCAAGGGCAGCCAATCGGCATTCGCTGGTCGGCGTGCAGGCAAATGTTTATTATGAGTTGGAGAGTGAATGAGCGGACTGGAGTTGATGACGGATGCCAAACTTTCCCTTTGCGATGTTGTTCTTCTAAATAAAGTAAGTCAACTGTATTAAATCTCACCTTTGTACCATTTGCGAGTGTGTGACTGCGCATGTGATTGAGTGCGAATGCTTAACTTTGCTATATCTTGCGGTTTGATCTGTTTGATCTTTGCTAACAAAACGTACTTAGCATTAGGTAAATATTTGAGCAATATTCATAGTTTCTTATGCTAACGTCACGAATGTACCTTTTATTTGTGTTTATATGTAATTTATTTAGAAAGTGATTTCAGAGATTTGCTGAAGAAAACCATTTAAAATGAATAATTCAACCAAAGATGAAGATTTACTCCGCGTTTATTCTCCCTCGAGTGGTTTATTCTAAACATTTATGAGTTTCTTTACTCTGGTCAATGCTAAAGAAGATATTTTGAGAAATGCTGAACACCTGTAACCATTGACTTTTAGAAGTCAGTACATGTTTTCAGCTTTCCTCGAAATATCTTCCTTTGTGTTCAACAGAGTAAAGAAACCCAAACAAGTGTTGAAGAAGTGAATGTTGAGTAAATGATGACATTCTTCAGTTTTGGGTGAACTATCTTTTTAATGCAAATAGTCCAGAAATGTCCAGATAAATCACAGCTTGTGTAACGTTTTGACAGGTAAAGCTGATGTGTATCTAATAGTGCTTCAACAGTTCACAAATCTCACGGTTCAGATCACATTATGGTTTTTGACCGTTTCAGACCATTTTTCAGATCAGCCAAAAAGAGGAAGGAGACAAATGTCATTTGCTTTCCATTTATTACAAAAACATTACCGCAATGAGCTTTTGGTTTTAACAAACATGACTTAGAACCTGTACAAGCATAAAATATGCAATACTGTGACAAATGATCATCACTTCTGTTGCTGATAATGCTAAATGAATAAATCTGACATTTTAATTTGTACAACATTGAACAAATGTTTGATAACCTACAAGTAATATATTTATATATAAATCAGCGTATGGATCACAGATCAATGTATTTGGTCAGTTTAGCATAGTGTTTCCACTTAATGGGTCCAGTATAGATTTCTTGCATTGACAGGTGTTTAGAGTCATGTTACACTTTTCATGTTAGTCTTGGAGGTCCTGTCCCTTCTCTATATTTTCAGGCTTTTCAGGAGCATACCATAAATGTCTACATGCCATGGCTGTATTTTCACATATAGACCTGTTCACTCTGCTATGCTTCTGTGCATCTTCTCTTGACGGTTGACTTCTAAGGCAGATGCTTCAGAGCTCATACATCCTGTTACTTCTCAGAAAATCATCCACACCCGACAACAGGATGTGCTGTTCTTAGCAGCCTGTTTCACTTCTCTATACTGTGTAGATAATATGCCGGTTAACCCTTTAGACAGTTTCACAGTAATTCATACTTTATAGGCTTTCTCATGCATGGAAAATATGTAAAAGTTTTATTTCAACTGAAAAACACCACACTTCTTACCTTTCAAAGACATTCATGATGGTAAATGCACAATGACTATATTCACCTGATTATACATGTTTACTAATAATTAATGATTATTGCGATATTTAATTCGTTTGGTCATTTTATTTCTTTTTTATTAATCTGATAAAAACAAAACACTTTATTTGATGTTTTGCTTACAGTTTTTTTTTTACGATTGCTTAAGCACAATTTCAAAACGAAGGCTCATTTTGTCAAAGCACTGCACACAATTTCCACATCCACACACACACAAACAGCAGAACACATCAGTTCTTTTGCAAAATGAAACATTTCATTCAAAACTTTACAACAAACACAATTTTAACACCATACGAAACACACACAAGCTTCATTCCAGAATAATCTGTTTGCTTCAATTACACACTGCTGTCATTAATCTTAAACTCTTGTAACATTTCTAAGTTGCTAATAATGATATAATCTGGGTTTGATCTGGGTTTCAGAGATATTGCTATAAAGTACATGAACATGCTGAATTCACCAAACAGTAAACATAAGACCATATGAGCAGTCTGAATACTCCATAGTGCACAAACAAAAACACTGAAAACTGGATGTTATTTATGATTATTTCTCTGTAACACGTCACATTATTGTTCAAACCCATGTTTATGTTCCTCTTGTTCCTCTGTGAGTAAAGCACTCTTTCCTCCACATTCTCCACCCTCAATCCTTTGTAGATCAATGTAGATGCATCTTGCTGTAAATGTCACAGGATAACACAGTTTCAAACAGAAATACAGTGAGTATTGAATTCTGTAGTACTGGTAGCTAAATATTGCCCTATCCTAACAAACCATCAACAATGTAAAGCTTATTTATTCAGCTTTCTGGTGATGTATAAATCAACACATAAAATCTTCTCCATCCCCTGTCATCTGTTTACCAATATTCCTCCCTTTCGTGTTTCCTCTTCCTGTGACTTTGCCTTCCATATTTATTGAAGACTAACATGTATAGCTATACTACTGTAAACATATTTTTGAAGACTAATATTTTAGACTAATAGTGGTTAAAGCTGATTGGTGTGTGTACAGTTTTGCAGCAGTGTGAGTGTGCACACCTGATGCAGGGCTCGAAATGAACCTGTTTTCTTGGTAGCACCGGTGCTCCTAATTTCAAAAATGTAGGCTCACCAGACAAAATTTAGTTGCACCCACCAAAAATAATGAGCACCGTTACTACACGTTTTATATGAACAGATTCTATTATATATTAACACTCTAATCACAACTAACAAATAAACAAAAATCTGCATGCGCTCACCGGCCCTGCACGCACTGCTTGACGTGAATGAGATGAACTGAATTAACAATAATAACTGTGCTGATCTCACGGGTGCTGTCTGATATTGCACAGATGATTTTGACATATAACTTATTATTTGCATACGTCATCTTAATAGCAATAATGTTTTTTCATGAGCTGAAATATTAGTTTAATCTCAGTGAAACGTTGGCTGGCTTGGTAAGGACTAGAACCAGTGGCGTTCTTGCTGTGAGGCAACAGTGCTAACCACTGGGCCACCGTGCCACCCATCTAGGAAAGGAGGAGGAGTAGGGGTGGAAGGGGGGGTTCTTCAAAACGAAAATGGCTGTTATATGGAACTTAGGGTATTTATAGTGGCTTGGGAATCATCTGATTGGTGAATCATGAATTGAATAATGAGGGGCCGGCTGTAAGCAATCATGAGCACGTAATCCTCTCGAAATTAGTTTAGAAATAAACTAGAGCTGTCAAAATTAGCACGTTAACTCATGCGAATAATTTGAAATATTTACAGCGTAAAAAAGAATTAACGCAATTAACGCAGTTTTTTTTTGTTTCCTGTTGTGGCTGACGTGTGTTTAATGTGCAAAGAAATAAGGATAAGACCAAGGAAGCGTTTTTAGAAGGAAAGTTTCAGTATAAAACAATTAATGTCGCATCACCAGGCTATCCAGCATTTCCTCCAGAGTTTCAGGCAATTTCGGGTGTTTCATTTTTAATCTTTAGACTTTAACTGCGGTTCAGCAGTTCACTTTCATTCAGCAACATATTGTTCAGCCTAAGGTAACGCATTTGGTTTTAAACATTTTGTTCTCCTAATGAAATTAAAACTGGTGTCTTGATCTGCTCTTTCTCTCTCTCTCTCTCTCTGTCTGCTGTAGTGTTGGTGCTGCTGAGAGATTGAGATGCACCAGACAAAGTTTGCGAATAAAGTAATGCAAAAATGAATACAATTAATATCGAAAGAGAAAGCAGATTCTCGGACATGTCCGGGGAAAAGAGAATGTATTGTCACCCCAAATAATGAGCTGAATCAGTCTATTTAGTCTTCGCGCTCTTCTTAAAGCTGCTCCCAAATCAGAACAACAGTTCTGTATCCAGCGCGTCTCCATGGGTCTGCATGCAGAGCATGCGAGCGAGTCTGTGGCAGAGTGTTCTCAGTTTCTCGCGAACACAGAACCGGGCCGCCCCAATAATATATCGGCCGCCCAGGTGAAATCTGTGTGGGAGGCACTGATGTTCACTAGACAAGCCACAATATGCCATGCATGAGGCTCGCAAGTTGTGCAACACGCCGTCATTCGGTGCCATGCGTTGCTTAGTGCTGTTGCTCTTAATTTCGCGGGTAGATTGCGTCATCAAACATGTATTATCGCAATAGAATTAGAATCTCTATCGTAGGCCAATTTTGTATCGTTTATATCGCATATCGTTTATATCGCCCATTACTACCGCATGGCAAACGGAAAGAAAAACCTCCGCATTTCGTGACTCGGGTGGTCCTTTAAGGAAACATTTGAGGGCCCTCAAATGTTTCATTAAGTTTGACGTGTTTCCCCCCTACACGCAACTTTTGTAAAGCGTCTGCTTCACCTTGCTGTGTCAGAATTATTGCTTGTAAAATACAGTCATACTTTAGAACGCTTAGTTTAAGCAAATTTGATGAACGCGATTGTGCGTGTTGATGAATCTGAAGGGAGTCACTCACCGAGTGAGCTGTACTGCGCGCAGTGTCTCTGTGTGTGTGTGAGTGTGTGTTTCCTAGCAACAAGAGCAAACGCCTGACATCGCTGACGGTATCCAAAGTCTCTTTAAGGCCTTCTATATGTATTCTATAGTCTTTGCGGTGTCCGTATCCCTCAAAGCTGTTTAGAATTAAATGTTTAGAGATGGTGTGACCAAAGCCCCTGTAAGAAGTCTATAGTCTTTGGTTCGTGCTTTTGATGTACCCCTTGGCCCTTGTCCCCTGATAATGTCAATAGACTGGACTGTCTTAGCAACTGGCTAAATGTTAAGGAGGACTAAGAAAAATGGTTTCTACTTTATAATGAATGTTTTCAACTCGCAATACAACTTTATAATGAATACTATTGTTTGTATTCAATACTTTATTATTATTATTATTATTATTATTATTATTATTATTATTATTTTCCAATTCCCATATTAGCAATGCCTGTATTTTGGATTTTTCTTTTATAGTCAACTTAGAATCCAACATGGAAATCAGTTTTGTTTGTTTTTGGCATTGATTGTTTTGAAATTCAAATGGCCTTTACATGCCTGTGTTTTTATTTCTGTAATAAATACGGCTTTTCGTGATTAATCATGATTAATTACAAATAAAATTGTGATTTAATTAGTTTTTTTTTTTTAATCAATTGACAGCCCTAAAATAAACTTCACTTATTGAGAAGCCTGTGTCATTTCTGGTGCCAAAATAAACTTGCTGGTTGAATAAAAGTTACTAAGATTTTGCCTGGACTATGAATAATTCTGGACTTGACTCTCTGTATGAAGAAAAGTCAATGAACAGCCACACTAAAAAATGATTCATTGCACTTTTTTAAGGTAAGTGGTTGCAAACAATTTTTATGTGCTGAATTTAAACAAATTAAATGTAACAATTTTCAGCTTAATTTGTTTGTTTACATTCAGATTACATAACTTGTTTGTAACAATTTGCAATGAATCATTTTTTTCCAGTTGTGAGTTGAAAAAGAGACAAACCAGGAGAAATTTCGGGCAGTTCAGGAAGTTCAAGGAATTTTAGCTGGTTATACCCAGAATAAAATTTAGTCTTCATTGCATAATAGATGTTATCAGGTAATGCAGCCCTGATCCTTAATACATGTTATAAACTTGATACTGATTTTGAGAGAGATTTATTAAAATGGGTCAAAATTAAGGCTTGTGTAGCCACTGTCTCCAATGTCTTTTCACTTCAGTTTGCTCAGATTTTTTTATGATGTACCTAAAGCTTTTTTTTCACTTTGCTTTCAGATTTTACTGAAGAGAATGAGAAGAGTGAAGATGATCTGGTAAAGTACATCATTTACCAACTGAACGTATTTTCCTTATGAGAAAAAGAGACAGGAATTGTTTTGTGTGCACTTAGTGTGGAAAGAGTTTGGTATGTAAAAACTTGATTCACACGAGGATCCACAGTGGAGGGAAACCATACACATGTACTCAGTATGGAAAGAGTTTTAGATCCTCAGATCCACACTGGAGAGAAACCACACAAATGTGAACAATGTGGCGAAACATTTTTGACAGATGCAGAGCTAAAGACCCATCTTAGAGTTCATACAAAGAAGAAGCCTTATTCATGTTCTGTGTGTGGAAAGAGTTTTTCACAGCGGCCTAATTTAAGAGAACATCAGAAGATTCACACTGGTGTGAAAGAGTATATGTGCTTTGACTGCAATAAGACTTTTATTAGCGCTGAGAATTTGAAAAGGCACCAGATGATTCACACTGGAGAGAAACCATACAAATGTTCACACTGCGAGAAGACATTCAGTCAGTTAGGAAATCTGAAAAGGCATGAGAGGATTCACACTGGAGAGAAACCATTCAAGTGTTCACTTTGCGGCAGTAGATTCGGTCAGTTAGCAAACCTGAAATCACATGATAGGATTCACACTGGAGAGAAACCGTACACATGTACTCAGTGTGAAAAGGGGTTCATACAATCATCAAGCCTTAAACGGCACATGATGCTCCACAGTGGAGAGAAAACACACAAATGTGATCAATGCGATAAAACATTTTTGACAGCTTCATATCTGAAGATCCATCTTAGAGTTCATACAAAGGAGAAGCCTTATTCATGTTCTGTGTGTGGAAAGAGTTTTTCACACCAGTCATATTTAAGAAAACATCAGAAGATTCACACTGGTGTGAAAGAGTATATGTGCTTTGATTGCAATAAGACTTTTATTAGAGCTGAGCAATTGAAAAGGCACAAGATGATTCACACTGGAGAGAAACCTTACAAATGTTCACACTGCGAGAAGAGATTCAGTCAGTTAGAACATCTGAAAACGCATAAGTGGATTCACACTGGAGAGAAACCATTCAAGTGTTCACACTGCGACAAGAGATTCAGTAAGATAGAAATCCTGAAAACCCATGAGAGGATTCACACTGGAGAGAAACCTTACAAATGTTCACACTGCGAGAAGAGATTCAGTCGGTTACCAATCCTGAAAACACATGAGAGGATTCACACTGGAGAGAAACCTTACAAGTGTTCACTTTGCGGCAGTAGATTCAGTCATTTAGGAAACCTGAAAATACATGAGAGGATTCACACTGGAGAGAAACCTTACAAATGTTCACACTGCGAGAAGAGATTCAGTCGGTTACCAATCCTGAAAACACATGAGAGGATTCACACTGGAGAGAAACCTTACAAGTGTTCACTTTGCGGCAGTAGATTCAGTCATTTAGGAAACCTGAAAATACATGAGAGGATTCACACTGGAGAGAAACCTTACAAATGTTCACACTGCGAGAAGAGATTCAGTCGGTTACCAATCCTGAAAACACATGAGAGGATTCACACTGGAGAGAAACCTTACAAGTGTTCACTTTGCGGCAGTAGATTCAGTCATTTAGGAACCCTGAAAACACATGAGAGGATTCACACTGGAGAGAAACCATTCAAGTGTTCACTTTGCGGCAGTAGATTCAGTCATTTAGGAACCCTGAAATCACATGATAGGATTCACACTGGAGAGAAACCGTACACATGTACTCAGTGTGAAAAGGGGTTCATACAATCATCAAGCCTTAAACGGCACATGATGCTCCACAGTGGAGAGAAAACACACAAATGTGATCAATGCGATAAAACATTTTTGACAGCTTCATATCTGAAGAGCCATCTTAGAGTTCATACAAAGGAGAAGCCTTATTCATGTTCTGTGTGTGGAAAGAGTTTTTCAACACAGTCATATTTAAGAAAACATCAGAATATTCACACTGGTGTGAAAGAGTATATGTGCTTTGAGTGCAATAAGACTTTTGTTAGAGCTGAGCAATTGAAAAGGCACCAGAGGATTCACACAGGAGAGAAACCCTACAAATGACCACACTGCAACAAGAGATTCAACCAGTTACAAAACCTAAAAAAACACAAGGAGAGGATTCACACCAGAGAAACGGTGATCAGCGTCTGAAGAGTTTCACACATTTGTTGCAGCTGAAGAGACGCATGAAAATCCACACTGGACAAAAGCAGAAAGCGCGACATCAATGCAGCACAAAAAACGTCTCGCCTGGATTGGGTGTTTTGTGCATGAACTTCAGGAAATGCATGTGGGGGACTGAGTGTAGAAAGTGTGTCCATTTATATTGAGTGTTTGGTTCTTTTATCAATCGTTTCTTTTATTTGATGAACTTCCTCCATAATTACTACATTTATCTAATAGTTGAGGATACAAGCGTATATGTGATGTATTTTAGCAGAGCGACATGTAAAATCTTTCAATATTAAAACAATATTTGTCAGTGTTTACATGTATTAAGGTTGTTGCCAAAATTAGTTGATACATTTTTATTGGATTAGATTTAGACATATTCAATGTGGGCGATCGCCCAGGGCAGCATCCTGCAGGGGCGGCACGGGGAGTCAAAGTCATTTAAGTGTAAGATTTTCACTACGTTTACATGGACATCAGTAATCGAATAGTTTGCCTTAATCTGAATAAGACAATAATATGATTAAGCTGTTAACATGAGATGCTTTTTTATTGTTCCTTTTATGATCCTGTTTTACTTCTGATAGCACATAATTTGATTAACATCATTGCGTCTCCACACTATCCACATTTCCTCTGGAGTTTCATGTAATTTAGGGTGTTTCATTTTTAATTTGTCGACTTTAACTGCAAATTGGCATTTTCGCTTTCATTCAAGAACATTACATGCATGCCCCCCATGACAAACGAGATATTGGATGTATGAACTGCTGGAAGAGTGTTGTTTTAATGGAATGCCCCCATGTCAATAAGCTTGGCCCCCCTTGTGGCCCCTCTAAATTTCAATAATATCACGCGTATTTTTGTG
>LR812521.1:14373665-14400495 GCA_903798195.1 Danio kyathit | reverse complement strand
ACACACAAGCGACAATGTACAGGGTGAAGAGCAAAGCCAGTAAGTGAGATAACGAGTGAATGAAAGAAGTTGGTAGCTTTAGCTGACTAGCGGTACTAGCAGGCTAAAGCTACAAACAACAAGCAGATACTCGAGAGACAGAACGTTTTAAAGTAGATTTGCTTGTATAAATGTATTAAGGGTTTGATTCGCCCTAAGTAGAGAGACAAATACTAGCAAATCTGGAACTATTTTATTATAAAAGATGTAAATTGCGAATCTATGCGACAAAGCTCCAAACACACACAGCAAGGACCGTTACAGCGACAGTGACGTCACTCGAGCATGCGCAATGTCCAACTTTTTGTTTCCAGCCCGACAAAACTTGGATCGAGGGCTGACTTTCAATGGATTACAGCGACAGAGCTGTTGTGCCACGCACGACACCCTGACCTAGAATCAGGTAATCTACGAGTCATTTAAGCACCGGGTTCCCCACAAACATGGGGTGCGTCACTAGAAGAGGGGACGGCACTTGTTCTGCTGCGCCCCCAGTTCCGGTCACGAGAGTCTCTCCACACCTGACTACCCCGGGCCTATCGGAGATCTGACGGTGCTGCGGTATCATTGCCTTTAGGCGGGATTCTGACTTAGAGGCGTTCAGTAATAATTCTGCAGATGGTAGCTTCACGCCAGTGGCTCCTCTGTCAATCGCATGAACCAAATGTCTGAACTCGCAGCTCCTGTCGTACTGAGCTGGATTACTAGCGCAACAACGGTCCACATCAGTAGGGTAAAACCAACCTGTCCCACGACGGTCTATCAGACGTTGGATTTTAGTTGCCATAACTTACAAATAAATGTCAGTATTTGACATCAATATGACGGTGAATAAAGATTTTGGCTCGACGTTGGATTTTGGTCACCTTCCAACACAACCTAAGCTCATCCAAAAATCAATATCATTTGACGTCGTTATTGGACATCAAAATAATGTTGTCCTTAGACGCTGGCTAGACATTGAATTTTGGTCACCTGACGTCATGATCTAAATCTAACCTAATATTAACATCTCATGATGGGGTCATGATAGTTAACATATGTTAGATAGTTAACAACATCTTCGCCACTGATGCCTTTTAATCAGCTGCACTCAATGGTCTTCAGTGTTGGGGAGTAACGGAATACATGTACCGGCGGTACGTATTTAGAATACTATTCATGAGTAACTGTATTCCGTTACAGTTACTATTTTTAAACAGGGTATTTAGAATACAGTTACTTTCCTAATACCATTGGAATACTTAGGGCGATGCGTGTCTGGCCCATAATAATATTACTAAATTGCGGCCGAAATCATAGAAACAGAAGCTACACTCCCGACTGCTATCACCAGCGTTAACTCAGTGAGACTCACGCAAATGACCCTGTTCTCACGCTCTCACGCCACACCTCCATTTTCTCACGCAGCAAAAAGGACGATCGCAAACACCGGACAACAACCATGATTTTCAAATAAATTGCTTTTTTTGCCGTCACTGTTCGTGAATTCGCAGCTTAATGTTTTGTTTGCGCTTTCAGAGGTTTCATTTACGCTTCTTAAATTTACGTTCGCTTTTTTGACACAAATGTGGGCGGGACTTATGGGCACCTTAGCCAAAGTTGGCAGCCCTGGTTAACTTGAGTGTACAAATATGGAGGATTCAGACCAGGAGCTCGAGGGGTTGGAGCCGGAACCGAAGCAACTTTCTAGCAGCAGTAATGGGAAAAAACGCATTCATGTCTTGGAAGTTCAAGCAAGGTAGTTCAAGGTACTGTAGATAGGTGGCTACTGGCTAATATGTTTGACTTAAAACAAAACTTGTTCATTTTGATGTTTACATTTTTGTAAAGCAAACACATTTTGCATTCTTTAATATTATTCTTAGGTGAGAAGTTTTCATAATAGAAATTAAAATGTTGGATAGAACCTGTTACATTACTTTGGTTTTACATAAACTATTTAAGTTTTTCTTTTCTTGTTTACCTGATATTTTTCTGTGCAGACTGTGAAATACAAAGGGTAAGCAAAATGCATATTATATACATATACTATATATTACAGACTGTAATGCTATCTATGTTTAAGCACTTTTTATCTTTATTACAGAAACAGAACTTGAATTTGTTGACACTTTGATAAATAAACATTTTTTAATAAACATAATTATATTGTTTTATTTATTTTTCCCTGTCAGTCAATAATGTTTAGCATTATAGGCCCTCTGTTTTCCTGCAGAAATTGCTACCAACGCATAGTGTGACATTTAATAGACTTGAAGGCTGTTTTCAAGGGGAAGTATTCCTAGTATTTAGAATACAGTACCAGGATTAAGCAAAGTAACGGAATACGTTACAAAATACATTTTAAAGCAGGTATTCTGTATTCTGTAACTATATACAGTTACAAAGTATTCTCCCCAACTGTGATGCTCTTCATATTGATATACAAGTGTCTGTTGTAAATAAAATACTGTTCAATTTTCTCTTCAGGTAATGGTGAAGGTGCAGTTGGAGATCTGAGAATTGTCGTCTCACTTTCTTTGAGATGATTTTTCTGGTATTTAAACCCTGTGAGTACAAACTGAACCTAATTTTAAGATAATTATTTACATTATGTCTTGTGTTTATGTGAATGAAGACTTGGCAGATAAGTGCGTTACTGATTTTCAATAATTTTAGTAGTTTTTGTGGTTGTTGAAGAGATGGAATTGTTCACTCTAAAAAAAATGCTGGGTTCCAACATGAAGGAATTAAGTTAACTTACTAATTTTTTACAAATTTAATTGGATTAAATATAAAACAATTAAGTTGTCCCCCCCAAAAATTAAGAAATGTGTTGTTTCAAGTAGTTTGAATAAACAGCAAATGTATTTTTTGAGTTTACTGCCTTCATAATGCTTATTGCTTGTTCCAATTAAAAATATAATATATTTTTTCTTGAAGTTTAGACTTGACATTTGCAAATTTTGATAAGATAATGATAAAGTAGATTTTTTTTCCTGTCTCTGAATGCACAGGGATCCAACCCCGTTGATGTGCTTCCAGCTGAAAGAGATTATTGAGTAGGGAGTGGGGCCTTTTTGCTCATCATTGCCTCATAGCAAGTTAATGGTAAGAGGGACGTGGTTAAGAATATTGTGGCTGAAATCATGAAACTGACATCAAAGAAGGACCGCCCACTCCAAACGCAGAAGCAAGCCAGAAGAAGTCTGTAAAGTGTCTACTTTAAAGGCACTGCATAAAAATAAATTATTATTATTATTATTATTATAAGAAGCAAATGCTCAGACTTTTACTGAAGATTAACAAAACAAATTAAAAAAAAAATCCAGTTCATTAACTTGCACGGATTAATTGTTCACCCAAAAAAAAAAAAAAAAAAAAAACATTGTAAGTTTTGCTTTCACGCAGACTTTGGGTTTGAACATCTCTATACAAATTGATTCATGATGGCATTAATAAGTCCATCATATTGAATGAGACTGAATATTTAAAGCATTAAATAACAATTAAAATAATACTAATAATAATACATTTATGAGCACTATATATATATATATATATATATATATATATATATATATATATATATATATATATATATATATATATATATATATATATATATATATATATATGTATGTTTATAGTGCTCATAAATGTAAATTCTTATTATTATTTAGTATGTTTATGACACACAAAGTCACTGTGAGCCCCATACATATATATATACACACACACATGCACACACACACATACAGTATACAGTATATATATAACTGCCGCTCACTGGATATTTTTGACCATTCTCTGTAAAGCCTATGGTTGTGTGTGAAAATCCCAGTAAATCAGCAGTTTCTGAAATACTCAGACCAGCCCGTCTGGCTCCAACAACCATGCCACGTTCAAAGTCCCTTAAATCACCTTTCTTCCCTATTCTGATGCTCGGTTTGAACTGCAGCAGATCGTCTTGACCATGTCTACAAGCCTTAGTGCATTGAGTTTCTGCCATGTGATTGACTGATTAGAAATTTGAGCAGTTGGATATATATATATATATATATATATATATATATATACAGTAGATAGATTTTTCTGTAGTGTGAAAAACTAATTTATATTATTTATTATGTTATTTATTTATATATACTCTTGGGCAGCTAATGTTGATAAAAGAATATCCTGGTTCACCTCTCCCTAAGCTGGTTGGTGTCAAATTG
This sequence comes from Danio kyathit, assembly GCA_903798195.1. NCBI lineage: Eukaryota > Metazoa > Chordata > Actinopteri > Cypriniformes > Danionidae > Danio > Danio kyathit. The sequence goes on along the minus strand of LR812521.1, from coordinate 14,396,254 downwards.
AGTCAGCCTCTTGTTCCACTTCATTGAGACATGTAGTATCTTGCCCTTTTCAAAAAGCCAAAACCTTGTCAAGAGGCCGTATTTCATATTTATATAATTTACTCTCCCTAACAAATAAATCTATCCTAAATAAGATTAAGATGGGCTGGGAATCAGAACTTCAATTGAATCTCTCTGAAGATTTCTGGGAGGAGGGCTTAAATGCTTTAAATTCGTCATCTAGTTGCGCTAGATTATCACTCATACAATTTAAGGTCCTCCACAGACTACACTATAGCAAAGAGAAACTCTCAAAGCTCTATCCTGACAAATTAGATAACAAATGTATAATAGGTGTTTACAGACCCCATGCAACCTCACTCACAGGTTCTGGTCGTGCCCCAAATTGTCTGAATTCTGGCAGTTATTTGTCAAGGCAATCTTAGACATTCATTCATTTTCTTTTCGGCTTAGTCCCTTTATTAATCTGGGGTCGCCACAGCAGAATGAACCGCCAACTTATTCAGCATTTTATTTACGTATTTTTCTCAATGTAGCTATAGTTCCTGGTTACCTGATTTGACCTGCGGTTTACAACATTGAATAGTATCTTGAAGCTTGCCTGTCTAACTAGTAAAACTACATTTAACTGACACATTAGTAAACTAAAATACTGCATTGAAATTAAATATGCATCCATGGGCGAACGTAACAATCATGGGGCTCACAGTGACTTTGTGTGTCATAAACATACTAAATAATAATAAGAATTTACATTTATGAGCACTATAAACACATATATATATATATATATATATATATATATATATATATATATATATATATATATATATATATATATATATATATATATATATAAATATATATATATATATATATAGTGCTCATAAATGTATTATTATTAATATTATTTTAATTGTTATTTAATGCTTTAAATATTCAGTCTCATTCAATATGATGGACTTATTAATGCCATCATGAATCAATTTGTACAGAGATGTTCAAACCCAAAGTCTGCGTGAAAGCAAAACTTACAATGTTTTTTTTTTTTTTTTTTTTGGGTGAACAATTAATCCGTGCAAGTTAATGAACTGGATTTTTTTTTAATTTGTTTTGTTAATCTTCAGTAAAAGTCTGAGCATTTGCTTCTTATAATAATAATAATAATAATAATTTATTTTTATGCAGTGCCTTTAAAGTAGACACTTTACAGACTTCTTCTGGCTTGCTTCTGCGTTTGGAGTGGGCGGTCTCTCAAAGCTCTATCCTGACAAATTAGATAACAAATGTATAATAGGTGTTCACAGACCCCATGCAACCTCACTCACACGTGCCCCAAATTGTGTGAATTCTGGCAGTTATTTTCAAGGCAATCTTAGACATTCATTCATTTTCTTTTCGGCTTAGTCCCTTTATTAATCTGGGGTCCCCACAGCGAATGCCCTTCCAGCAGCAACCCATCTCTGGGAAGCATCCAATCACACTCATTCACACACATAAACTATGTACAATTTAGCTTAGCCAATTCACCTGTACCACATGTCTTTGGACTGTGGGGGAAACCGGAGCACCCTGAGGAAACCCACGCGAATGCAGGGAGAACATGCAAACTCCACATAGAAATGCCAACTGACCCAGCCGAAGCTCGAACCAGCGACCTTCTTGCTTTGAGGCAACAGCACTACCCACTGCACCACTAATCTCAGACATATTGGACATAAATCTAAACCCAAACTCTCATATCGCTATTTTTGGAAAACTCCCAGATGATTTTCATGTCACAAACATTCAAAATAATGTCATCGCCTTTTACTGCCTTGTTGCTTGTAAGAGAATTCTCTTAATGTGGAAATCACTTCAACCACCCTCAATCAAAGTCTGGTTGCACGACATGTTAAGTCTTCTGAAATTGGAGAAGATAAAGTGCTCTCTCAGAGGCTCATCTCACAAGTTTTACTCATTGGAAGCCACTACTAAATTATTTTGATTATTTAACACCTCTTGAAGTGATTATTTAAGAAATCTTTTATGGTCAGAATTAGTTTTTACTTTAGCATTTTTACTCCGGTACTGTCATGCCCTAAACTATACTCATTGGTCCAACCTCAGCACTATTATTGTTGATGTAACTAAATAATGTAACTACTTTATTTATGCATCTATTTATTTACTGATTTAATTTACTTTGCCCTGTGTTGTATTATAATCACTTTATTTACTTATGTAATATATATATATATATATATATATATATATATATATATATATATATATATATATATATATATATATATATATATATATATATATATATATATATATATTCTAAATGTTCTTATTCCTATTATTATTATTATTATTGTTTATATATTTTGTTGTTCTTATTTTTATTCTTCTTCTTATTTTTTTTTTCTTTCCATCATCTGTTATATGTTTTACAAGGAGACTAGCTATGTGTATGGGTGGGATGGGTTGGTGGGGGGTTACAGTTAAATGTTTTTAAGTGTTTAAAAGGGAAAAAAAGCAGAAATGGACATTTATATACAACAATTGCTATTCACTTGTGCTCAATAAATAAAGTTTACAAAAAAGAAAAATGTAACTTTTAAAGTACTATCCACTAAAGTAAATGAATGGGTGGCTGATTATTATCATGTGTACCAAACTCAACCACCAGGTGCCGCTGTCATTGCGCATGGAATTTGCTTAAACTGATTATAAAATGAGAAAATTGTAAAAGGTGAAGAAAAACATATTTTGGCGGTAAAACAAACTTTTGAAGGGAGGAAAAACGTTTTTCAAAAGAAAGGAACAATTAATTGGACAGGACAAAATAGTTTTTTTTTTTTTTTTGAAAATAAAGAAAACAAAATGAGATAAAAACAGCACATCCTTTATATTCAATTCCAGCAATTTATTGGCTTTTTTGCCTTTATTTATTTATTTATTTATATATTTATTTATTTTTACTTTTAAAGACGTCATAATTTAGGTGGTTTTCATAAGAGAAGTATATGTAGTCTAAAATGTAAACAGAAAATAGCCAACTTCTTAACTTCAAAAACAATATGTGTAAACTGCTTAAGCTGTTAATGTTTTTTTCTTATAAATAATGATATGATGAAAAGGCAACAATTATGTGAATAGCATTGTCTATTTTTTCGAGAAATGACAGAGGATCACCTGACTGCACGACTTCTCACATTTTAAAATGAAAGCAAAAAATACAAAGTGTAATTTACGGACATGCAAAGAACGTGACTGAGCTCCATGAAACGGCTCGTTTTTTGCTAATTTATTTCTATAAATACGTTTAGAATCAATGCTATTTTGTTTTATTTTACGTTTTTAAAGATGCATCCACCGTATTGTTTCTTGATGTCAATACTTCTGATGATCGCTGATGGTATAGTATTAAACTATTCTCCTATATGGCAGAGTCTTACATTGGTCTTTTTAAATGTACATTTCGGCGTTTGGGTCTGTAATCGATTACAGTCGAATGGTCCTCGCCTAAATGACTGATAGCTGCTATTCTAGACAACAAATCTACATTACGACCATAGACTACAAAAATACGTCTCAATTTTAATACAGATACATTAAAATTTAAATGTTTATTCTTTACCTAAATGTTTCATTGCACATTGTTGCAAACAATTTATATAAGCTGACTTGAAACAAACAGTTAAACATTAGCTACTAAATTTTATTGGTTTGTTTAAATTCAGCCAATTTAAATAGTTTGTAACCACTTAAATTATTAAATTCAATGAATCATTTTTCAGTGTACGAATCGCACAATTTCAGGTTATTATAACTATAGATTTGTTTACTTTTCATAGCTGAGCTGTTTTTTTTTCTGGTTTAGCAGTTCCGCATGTTTCAACCTGTATTTTTCTCTCATTAAAAAATAACCTTGACTAACCAGTAACCAGATTAGAATTTATGAAAAAGTTCATATTTCTGGCTGTCAATTAAATCTGACGGTTTGTAGCTAGGCGTGTTGTTTTATTCTTTTTAGTTTAGCTGAGTAACAGACTATCAAATTTAAAAATAAAATGAAAAATAAAAATTGTATTTATTTGTGTAATCTTTTTGGCAGTGGCGGAGCCAGAGAGGTGTCTGTTGTGGCACTGACATCCAAATAGCCAACCTGGGTGCCACCCCAAAATTTTATTTGCTGCTGGCAGTTCCTGATGCTGATTGACATCTCATTTGTCTAAAGACGCTCAAGCTTTTTTCAAATTAGTGACTAGCCAAAGACAAGAGCATGGTTTCAAGTAAGATGAATAATTATAATACATCATTAAATAATATTTGAAACACGTTTTATAGTTTATAAGGATTGTTTGCCGAAGAACGTTTATTATCCGCTGTGTAAGTTGGCAAAGACGACATCAACTTAATAAGATTAGAAAGATCAATTCGCTCTTTAGACAGTTAAGGATATTTCATCTATGCTAGTATTACATGCACATTACATGTATGCAGGAGCGGACTGGCCGTCTTGCACAGACCGGGCACTTTCCCGCTGGGCTGATGTATTTTTTGGGCCGGACTGATCATCTTCTTATGATCTGATCGGCCCATAAAACGCTTAGCAGCCTGTAGTTTTTTGTTCTCCCTATAAAATAGACGCTGCTGTGATCTGTGACGCTCTTAAAGTAAGATGTTTTCTTTTTTGGACAGACCGGTCCATGCGATGCGCGCGTATGGAGAGATGGAGAGCCGAATCAGCGTGCAGGCGTTTGCACGGAATCTATCCCTCTCTATTCATCTAGTCACCCATCTGTCTATATAAATATACTTTTTATTTTTACTTTTCATCTGCACCAAGGCCCGCATTAACTTCCTCCCATGCTGTTTCCTTAACTTGCAATTCTTTATTTCACAAATTATACAGATTCTAAAGAACTATGCTTATGCTATATGAGGAGTGTCATTCATGTATTTTAAGGTGCACTCGGTCAGAAGACAATCGCTTGTGATTTCATGACATTTTGTTTTTGATTGTCAGGATGATGTAGACCTTTTAGTTATAATAATAATAATAATTATACAGTATAGTTATAATGATATTTATACATGATCAAACTAGTGTGCAACTTACTAAGCAAATCCTCTGTGCTTTTATAGAATAAAAGTTGGTAAACATATTCAATGACGTGTACAGATGGGTAGCATTTTTAATGAATGGGCCGCTCTGGCCCAAAATACCAGGGCTGATTTTTTTTGTCCCAGTCCAGCCCTGCATGTATGTAATTTATTATATTTCATTTGCGATGCTCACATGTTTTGCTAATATGGGGAACTAATGTTAGGCTTGCTGTTTGTGAGTTAAATTTCTTTGAAATACTTTCTTCAGAAAAATGTTTTTTAGGTCAGTTGCTGATTTTAATGTGCAGGTAAGATAATGAATATTTTTAATTAGGATAAATGTGTTTCTAACTAGATCAGATGTAACCAGACTAATATTTTTGCGCAGGGTCAATTAAACATGAAAAGAAAAGAGCAAGATATCAGACTTCATTATAAAGAAGCACAAACAGGCAGATCAGGTTCAAACATACCCTAACCTTTGCACTGGATCCCACAGCAGCCCCATACCTGAGACTAGTCAGTCAGTGTGGTCAGACTTCAGGTCCAGCAGCAGGTCAGAGCATCTACTAGGCAATCACGTTTCAACCAATGTTAGAATTTAAGCTGAGCTTCAGGAATGTTCCACCAAAAACAAAATCTAATCCTGTCATTACTTATTAACTCACAACAAAGTGAGTAAATTATTATATTTTCGTATTTTGAATTATATGTTGGTAATGAAATAGATTTGGGTTTACTAAACACTTTCATTGTGTGCGTGCGTGCGTGCGTGTGTGTGTGTGTGTGTGTGTGTTTCTGGTAAAAAAAAAAAAAAAAAAAAAAAGAGCACTCTGGTTTTATTCAGCTTAGTCTTAGAGAGTAACAGGGCTTTAGTGAGGCCCCTATCATCCACCAGGTGCAATGCAGCGCTATAGGCATGGTGCGTTTTTTGTTAGTTTAATTTAGCACAACGTTTGTTTAAAAAAGAGATCCAATTTTTTCAGCGCAAGTAAAAATGAATAGCCGGCTTATGTGGCTCATGTGTACCAAACTCAACCAGCAGGTGCCACTATCAGTGCGCATGAAATTTGTTTACGGATTATAAAATGAGAAAATAAAAGTTTTTTTTTGGAAACCTCACATCCTTTATATTTAATTCCAGTATTTCATTTTTTTGCTTTATTTATTTATTTATTTATTTATTTATTTATTTATTTATTTATTTATTTTACTTTTGAAGATTTCATATAATTTAGGTGTTTTTTTTTATAAGAGAAGTATATGTAATCTGAATGTGTAAACAGAAAATAGCCTTCATATCTTCATATACTTCATATCTTCAAAATGTGTACACTACATAATGTATTTTATAAATAATTATATGATAAAAGGCCACAATTCTGTTAATTTAAATTTTAAAAGACATTTCAATAGCTTAAAAACTAAAATAACTTCTAAATGTTATTCTCGACAACAAATCTCCATTAGGACCAAAGACTGTATAAAAATAACACACAATTTTAATGCAATGACATGCATGTGATGAGCTCTTTACCTAATGGCGTAGTTTGAGACTACTTTGCTTTGGATTTGTTTTCAAAGATGCTTTTTCTGGTTTAGCACTTCTGCAGTTTTCGGCTTGGCATGTCTCTTGCTCACATAATTTTGACGAACTAGTATGATCATTATTTATTATGAAAAATTATTTCTGGCTGTCAATTCAATTAAATCTGACAGTGTGTAATGTTTTATTCTTTTCAGTTTAACTCTTTAGAATAGACTGTCAAATTTACATTCCAAATTGGTCTTATTTATTTATGTATTTAATATTTTTTGGCACACATTTCTGGTTAAAAAATGTAGTTGGCAAATATAATTTGCAGCTGCATTTAGTTGTTGAGCAGCAATTAAACAATTAGAAGGGAATGTTTAAAAATAGTGCAGAGCCGGTTTCCAGAAAGAAGCTCAAATCTAAGATTATTAACCTTTGATTATTGTTTCAGTGATGCTTTCATTTTCATGTCAGCTCTTGTCAGACTGAGGTGTGTCAGTCCAACACGATCTGTCACGCATGGATATTTTTCTCAATGTAGCTATAGTTCCTGGTTACCTGATTTGACCTGCGGTTTACAACATTGAATAGTATCTTGAAGCTTGCCTGTCTAACTAGTAAAACTACATTTAACTGACACATTAGTAAACTAAAATACTGCATTGAAATTAAATATGCATCAATGGGCGAACGTAACAATCATGGGGCTCACAGTGACTTTGTGTGTCATAAACATACTAAATAATAATAAGAAAACATAAGACATTTAAGCCAAGACTTAATTAGCAACTACATAAATGCATCTATATATATATTTATATTAGTGATGCCACAATTCTCAATATAATATTGAACCGTTCGGTACGGCATCCACGCTTCAATACGCGCTTGTGAATTGCGGTTTTCTCGGTTTTACGTTTAAATAATTTATGTGCGTTTTATTTCACCGAATTGACTGTCTGTGTGTGCCTGTAAGTCCACGAGTTGAGTTGAGGAAACTCCTCCCCGCGAGTATATATTCAATAACTATGCTCTAAAGTTTAGGGGGCGCTTAACCATCATTTCACGGCCATGGTGAGTGGAGGTGAAGAGGAAACGCTACGAGAACGCCAAGGTGTCTTTCAAATCTCCGGTGTGGGGACATTTAAGTTTTTTTTAAGAAAAAACAGTAAGCTAAAACATGACTGTGTGCACTGCAAGCATTGTTTTACACGTATAGCCAGGGCTTAATATGTGCCGGAACACGCCCGATCTGGCGCCTCATTTTACCGATCCCCCTCCTCAACCGCCTTCCTCCCCGTCCGCTGTTCACTTTCATTTTCTTCCGCGATTCCCCAACCCTCTTCACGTTCGTCCGCAACACCCCCAGGCTCTTTACTTTCGTCCTTCGTCCGCGACACCCCTCCGCCGCCATCCAACGCCCTCTCCCCAGTGGCGTAGAAGTAGAAAATGTCACGCTCTCTCTGTGCATCAGTTCCCCGCATTCAGAAGTTAACCCCCAAATTGACACAGGTAATAAAAAGATTCAACTTCAGTCATGTTCATGTTGTGAAACACTATCAAAATGTCCACTGTTGATTATATTAGACTTTTGTTTTCAATAGCGATTTTAAACCTTTTAATAGAGGAAGTCCTCGGCTCTGCATATTATTAATCAGAAATTGAGTGAATAGTTTTACGTTAGGAAATGCAGTTTTGAATTTACAAACAGTCGGCAAGTACCGGAGAACAGATGTAACACCCCAGCCGGCATTTTAACGGTGATTCAACGTTGAATCAACGTCAGGTCTATGGTTGGATCAACGTTGAATTACCTTTCGATTTTGCAAATTGGATCAACGTTTATATAGTGATGTTGTTTCACCGTCGGATCACCACCGGTGATTCACCGTTGAAATCACGACGTTGTTTCACTTTTACCTTCTTCATGGGTGAATTTTGGTCGTTTTGTAGACGTTGAATTAAGGTTGAATTGCCTTTCGATTTTGCAAATTGGATCAACATTGATACCTTAACGTTGTTTCACCGTCGTACATTTCAACGTAAGTTAAATAGAAATTACATATAACACAAAGTCCATAAATATAGCAAACAAATTTTTACTAATAAAAAAACACAATACAAATACACAACTTAGCCTGTGTATCAATTTATTCAATACACCACATTATCATTTATTCTAAATATACAGCAACATTTAGAGCATACAATCGTTCATTAAAACCTTGCAGGTTACTGTACATGCAGTACACTCAAATACACAAACATTTAAATGGTCACTTTTTAATTAGGTTGCAAGAGTTGAAGTTAGTTCATATTTACTAACATGAACAAAGAATAAATACTTACAGCATTTATTAATCATTTAATTAAAGTATGTCCCAATGCTATTAAAATCAAAATGTATGCTTGTTAACATTAATACACTGAGCTGACATGAACTGTATTTCCTTTATATGAAAGTTGTTTTAAATGTATTGTTCTTTGTTCATGTTAGTAAATACATTAACTAACACAACCTTATTGTAAAGTGTTACCATCTTCAGAAAGACAGATAATAACTAACTAAAAATAACTAAACTGTCACCAACACAGTCTCCAAAATACAATTCTGTTTACAAAGTTTACAAAATACACATTTTTAAAGTGGCTGCAGTAAAAAAAAATCATAAAACATCACCCACAGCTAAGAATCACAAGTAAAATACATTACATCTGTTTAAGGTTTTATATGTTGAGAGATACGCTTGAGGTAAAAGCTGGCACCGGGGACAAAAAATTTAATGTAAAACACTAAAAACATCTATATCTGTCTAGCAGTTAAATACATCTTTTATTATGAGTATCCTACAAAATCAATAATGAGGTCTGCCACTCCAATTCATTGTGAATGAATGACTTGACTTTCACAATAGTGAAAACTCCTGCTATAATCTATAAATCTGACATTGCACCTTCACTTTGCAGGTCTGCATGCTAAATATTTAGTTGTTTTTGTCTTTTTGCATAAAGTACATCTATTGTGTTTAGCATTACTGCAGCAAAACGGAGCACCTGTGACAGTGGAACATCAAGAAAATGTGTAGAATATATGATTGGATTCTCTCTCACAAACACAACAGTTACACCTTGACATGTTCACATCTATTTGACTTATTACAGCCTATAACTTAAATAATACAACAGTAATTTGTTATTCCATTACTTTTAGTATCATTAAAATTGCATGTTCACATGGGTCCTACAATGATGGCTCACGTTTGTGAATGTAGGACTATTCACCTAGTAGATAAATTTCACTATTACATTGGTCTTTAAAAAAAATGTCACATTAAGTGTTCACATAAGTTATGTTATTAATTACTTGTGTCATCCCAGAGACCTGTTCATCTTCAGAACACAAACTAGAATATTTTAGATTAAATGCTCCTCATCCTCTACAGACAGCAACGGTCCCGAGATGGTCATAGTCCAGATAAGGCACAAAAAACATTGTCAAAACATGCCATGTGACTTCAGTAGTTCAACTGAGAACATGCCAAGCTACAACAACACTTTAGTGAGGCAAAACAAAACAGTAAATACAAAATTGTTTGCGAATATCTTTCCCACATTAGATCAGCATGTGTGTTTACTATGAGCAGTAAGCGCACACCCTAACCTGTTGTGTGTTTACTACAAGCACTAAGCGCACACCCTGACCTGTTGTGTGTTTACTACAAGCAGTAAGCGCACACCCTAACCTGTTGTGGCAGAGGCAAACAAGTTATTTTTACAGTACTTTTGATGCACAAATGTGTTTTTGAGTTTTGTATGATTACAGTTGAACCACTGAAGATAGAAGCAATGTTTTGACAAAGTTTTTAGTTCCTTTTCTGGACTTTGAACATCTTGGGACCCTTGCTGTACATGGAGAAAGAGAAAACTATAGCTTCATGGCAAATTAGTCAAATATCACATCGAAATCACCAAAACAGGCACAAACCAAAGTTTGGAGAGAGAGAAGGGAGGAAGAAAAAACATTTGCAAATTCTAAAAATAACTTTTCTCTGTAATTTTAACACAAATTTCACTGTAACAGGTGCTGTTATTTTGCTCCAGTGACACCTTCAGAGAACACCGTAGTCAGACATCCATAGAAAAGCAGAGAGTTTGGTGTGGTGTAGCAGAACTGCAATAGACGTCTGTCCAGGCTGACACTGGTTTAGGCCATCGGTATGTCCTTGATACCCTCAACTGGAGCTTCCAGAAAACCTGCAATAAATGAAATACTAGGTTACAACCAAGTTGGTATCTGCTATTATACAAAGTGAAATTCAAACATTTATTTTTAATTGAATCCAAATTTGTCCTATAAAATCGTCACATTCAATAATTTTGACTCATCCATCTGAATATTCCTACTTCACTGATCTTGTTTGGGTTTCATTTACATTTAATTTGATAAGATTAATGATGCAAAATTTCTATTTTTAAATTGAACGCACATACAAACCACACACAATTAGGTACTGCTACGAGTAAACCGCAGTATACAAGAGAGACAAACAGACACAAAGGAAAACAAAACACACACCAGAACATAGTATAACAATCAATAAAGAAATGAGGACAAAGCTGGTTTGTGAACACAGGCAATTATAAACAGAACATTATTTACCGACCAAAGAAAAAAGAAACTTGACATAAAATGAACTTAGCAAACTTACATACGGGCCTTTTCCATTCAATGCTGTGTAGTGCGCCTCTAGTTAGGAGAACATATCTAAAGTAAAAGGAAACAACAACAGTGAAACAACAGTAGTTCACTTTATAATAATTATTATATTGCATGTTTAATATATTATTGATAACATTGCTCAGTAAAAACTTAAGGTTATTTGATAACTGTTTCTCAAAGTCACAATGTGTAGCCAGCTTTTTTTAGGATAATTCCTATAGTCATACATAAGATTTATCAAGAGGAATTTGCAACCAGCAAACAAAAAGTTGGAGAAGAAAAAATATTAACTATAAGAGACTCGAAGAACTAAGAGAAGTGAAGAATTAGGTGTGATATCATCAGGAAGCCTTTAGTTATCACCGGTGCCAGCATTTTCTAGAATTCAAATTTCAGATTCTTGAAAAAATAACTTGGCTGCAGTAAAGAATCATGAAACATTCACCACATCTAATAATTACAAGTTGTTGTAAACCATTACACGTACTGTAAAAGCTGTTTAAAGCTTTTTAGACATACAGGTTGAGAGAAACTCTAGGAGCAGCACTTTTGCAAAAGCCTGCATGTAGGACAGAGAAAAGGGATAGTTCAAAATTTAAATTCTGTAATCATGTTACATGTTGAACAAAAGAAGATATTTTGAAGAAAGCTGGAAATCTATAACCATTGACTTCTACAGTATTTGTTTTTTTCCAACTATGGATGTCAATGTTTACAGGTTTTTAGCTTTCTTCAGAATAGCCTCTTTTGTGTTCATCAGACTAAGTGAAGTTTTATAAACAAATTTCGAGAGGAACACGTGATATTATTGACCGCGGCTGATCCCTCATCCACAATCATTAGCTAGCCAATCAGATCGATCCAAGCTCACTATAAGTAGCCTAGGGAAAAATCACTCCCTTATCTTCATTTCGAAGAAAGCTTGGCTCGCAGCAGCAGCTGCTGCCACCACCACCACTACCACTACCACTACCACTACCACTACTACTACTACTACTTCTACTTCTACTACTGCTGCTGCTGCTGCTGCTACTGCTGCTACTACAGCTACTACTTCTACTGCTGCTGCCAATACTACTGCTGCTACTGCTACAGTTGATACTGCTGCTATTGCTACTGCTAATGCTGCTACTGCTGCTGCTACTGCTTTTACTGCTACTGCGACTACAGAAAGATCTTCGCTCTGAAGACAGCTCGGCTCGCATCAACTGCTACTGCTACTACACAACAACAACAACAACAACAACAACACATAATTCTATTTCAAAAACAACTACTCTCCTACTACAACTCCAACAACAACTTCAACAGCAACATAAAAATCTTCCACTTAAAATGTCCCACACAACACATCCGCTGTGTCTCCAACCCAATTCCCCAGCAAGATCACAGTCTACAAACTCCACCTAAACTCAAGAAGCCGGCAATTTCAGACATTGCAATGAAGCCAAAACTCTCACCGCTCTAATAGGGGTGCACCTGCGGTAACGTATATAGCACACTTCAAAGGGAAGCCTCACAGAAAATAACCACTCTCCAACAAAGACTAAACATTTCTTGAAAGATTAGCGCGAATAGAATGACTTCCAAAAAGGAACTCACCTCTGAAGCCTCTCGCCTGTCTACAGATCCATATCATTCTGATAGCATGAAGTAATTTATCTGCATAGGTCCAGGCAATCCAATACGCAAATATTAGTCCACGAAATCGTTGATCTCCAGTCATAACAATCGTGATCCTGCTCTCCAAAATGGCCGCCAGCCATTTTCACTCTTGATTGACACGCCTTCAAGCCAATAGCTGAAAGAGAAGTGCCACTATCCAATGAGCTTAAACTGAGACGGTCCCGCCCTCTCTCATGTCAGGTTAAGAACGGACTCTGACTTTATGAACCGGGCCAGATATGCTTGTGAATTTAATCACATTAGGATTCCAACAGAATGTTATTTATCCAGGGATTAAAGTAAAGCCCATAACTAACATTCACATTCACAAGTGGTGACATCGTTTTTAAGTACAGGATTTGACGTTGGCAGTTTGTTTAAATAAATAAAATAATAATAAATAATGTATTATTATTTATTAATTAATTAATTAATTTATATAAATTAAAAAAAAAAACATTCAACATAGAAGTTCAATTGTAATATGCCAGTGACTCATATGTTCATATACTAGTGTCATATGTGAATTCATAATAGCAAGTCGGTTGGAGGTAAAATGGCAAAGAAACAAACTTCCCGCTTGACTGCTATGAACGGAAGGACATTCCTGACGAACGGAGAAACGTTTCATCCATTGACTTTGTTTAGATACATTTGCATTTTAAAAACATTCAAACTCCACTCCACTACCACTTCACCTAATCGGTCTTCAAGAGGCACTTCCAGGAGCACTAGAAAAGCCACGCCCCATATCTTCAGCTCTCCATCCATCTGCCTTCCTGCGGGGGGTCGAATGCCCACCTCAACCATCTTTGCATTGCATCTACGAAGCTATCATACCATGCATTAACAAAAGGCGCTTCCATTCACAGTTGCCCATGCCCTCATTAAGACGCCTTGCATGGATATCAGCTAAAACAATTCATTGTGTCTGCCATACACGTATCTTGTTGTAAAAAATTATTTCTGATTCTCTCTCGTTTCTCAATTCAGAGTTCTTGACAGCCGGCACTAGAAGCTGACCCTCATCCAACCTATTACACTCTACATGCATTCTAAAGCTACTGCAAAATCTGCAACTGACGATCATCTTATAAAAAGAGATCGACAACCCCTTTATGATTGGACCGCTCTCTGCCCCATCCTTCAAGATGTCATGTATTAGTCCCATAAGCAGTGCAACTCACAAACTCTTTAACAAAGGATTCTATTTAATAAATTTCAGATTAAGGAAGCCACAGTACAATACACTAAAAAGGCATTCCTATTCACGACCTTTAACACAGCTTTTAAGACGCCTTATATTGACATCAGCTAAAAAACAATTTATCTTGTCTGCTGAATACGTGACATGTTGCAAACCAAATAACTGACACGTTTTTTCTTTCCAGAAAATCTCGTCATTGGCTCAAGAAGCAGACCCCAACCCAACGCCTGTCCCTCCGTTTCCAGAAATGACACCTCCACCTTAACATCATAAACTCATGGCTCCCGCAGGAGTCAATACGAGCTTCGGCTCTCGCAAGAGCCTCACCTATCCCCTCATCTTCCTGTTTTCCCCGACAGCGTCGAGTGCTTTAGCTGTTTCCTACTAGCTCTTTACTCCCTGCTTTGACTCTCACCTAACCTCCTTCCTCCATCTTAACATCAACCTAAGCTTAGACTCCCACAGGACTCAACAAGAACTTCGGCTCTCGCAAGAGTCTCACCTATCACCTCATCTTTCTGTTTCCCCCGCCAGCGTTGAGTGCTTCCGCTGTTTTCTCCTAGCACTTTACTCCTTCCCTTTGACTCTCATCTAACCTCCCTTCCCCATCTAACCAGCTAATGCCATACTCCAAACTAAGGGCTCGAGCACGACCCTGTCTTCACATGTGTATGCGTATACAAATATACGTGTATGTATGTATGTATGTATGTGTACGTATGCGAGTACGAGTGTGCATGCGTATATGTGTATGCATGTACGTGTACGTAGGTACGTATACGTGCGTGTGTTTATATGCATGCATGCGTGCGTGCACGCATGTGCGCGTATATATACAGTATATGTGCATGTATGTATGTATGTATGTATGTTTGTATGTTTGTATGTATGTATGTATGTATGTATGTATGTATGTATGTATGCATGCATGTACGTATCTACCTTTCTGTTTCCAAGCTCTGCTATGCTTACCATCCCACCCAACAGCTCGGACCCCCGCAGGGGTCTAACCTGAGCTTCGACTCCCGCAGGAGTCAACAAGAGCTTCGGCTCTCGCAAGAGCCTCACCTATCACCTCACCTTTCTGTTCCCCCTGCTAGCATTGAGTGCTTCCGCTGTTTTCTCCTAGCACTTTACTCCTTCCCTTTGACTCTCATCTAACCTCCCCTTTTCCATCTAACCAGTTAATGCCATACTCTAGACTAAGGGCTCGAGCACGACCCTGTCTTCATATGTACAGTATATGTGTATACATATATATGTGTATGTATAGATGTATGTATGTATGTATGTATGTATGTATGTATGTATGTATGCATATGTGTGTGAGTAAGTATCCAGCCCCAAACTCTCAAGAGCAAGGGAACGATCCAGCCTCATCAGCTTCCCAAGGGCGAGGGCACGACCCAGCCATCTAACCCTCTTTCCCTAACCCTACTCACTCACCTAACTCCCGCTGGAGTTCAGCCCACCCATGCCCCCCCCATTAATAATGATATATAATAAATCTTATTTATTTCCTCTGTTTTGTTTTATTTATATAAATTCATATTTATATGCACCCACGTATATAATATAGATTTATATATAGGGCCGCCACCTTCACGCTCTTGTTCCCGCAGGAACACCCCCTGAGCACCAATTTCGCCCGTCACCCTCCAGCAGGAGTCTCCACCGCCCCCTCACCTTCCCCGACTCCTACCGGAGCTGGCCACCTTAGCTCTACCTACCTGAGCTGCGACTTGAGCACGAGTCTGTCATCGCCCCTCCCCGGCCCTAGCTTATATACTCATATTTATTTCATTTTTATTTATTTTACTTATTTTTAGTATATAATATATATATATATATATATATATATATATATATATATATATATATATATATATATATATATATATATATATATATATGCACCCATGCATATAAATACATATTTATATATAGTGCTGCCACCCTCAAGCTCAGCTCCCGCAGGAGCATTCCCGAGCACCTGACCCCCGCAGGGGTCACCGCCCAACAGCCACTCACCCTCCAGCTGGGGTTTCCACCCGCCCTTCCTCTTTCCCAATTCCAGCTGGAGACGGCCCATACAGCTCTATCTCCCGCAGGAGTGCCCACGAGCTTCGACTCCCGCAGGAGTCCGCAATCGCCCCCCCAAGCCCTAGATTACCCCATTATATATATACGTATCTATATACTCATATAAATACATATTTATATATAGTGCTGTCACCCTCAAGCTCTAGCTCCCACAGGAGCAATCCCAAGCACCTGACCCCCTGCAGGGGCCATCGCCCAACCGCCACTCACCCTTCTGCTGGGGTCTCCACCCGCCACTCCTCTTCCCCAACTCCAGCAGGAGACGGCTCATACAGCTCTATCTCCCGCAGGAGTGCCCACGAGCTTCGACTCCCGCAGGAGTCCACAAATGCCCCTCCCTAGGCCCTAGATTACCCCATTATATATATATATATATATATATATATATATATATATATATATATATATATATATATATATATATATATATATATATATATTTATATACCATATACATATATATTTATATATAGTGCTGCCACCTCCCAGCTCTATCTCCTCCAGGAGTGTTCCTCGAGCAATCGACTCCCCGGAGTCCATACCCCCACCCACCCATGCCCCCTTCACCCCCGTATCCAGCCGGAGTCCTCACTCCCCACCATTTTATCTGACTCCGGCAGGATTCCCGCCCTCGGCTCTGACCCCCGCAGGGGTCTCCCCAAGCCTCTCCTCCCGCAGGAGACTTTAGCGCCCACGCCAACCTTGCTCAGGCTCCCGCAGGAGTCTGTACCACCCCTTTGCTCCCCGCGGGAGCCTTCTTTACCTTTCCTTTCTCAAAGCCACTATATCCAGCAGCCGGATATAGCATATAGCCTTTTGGGGAGTTTCTTCGAATATACGGCTGCTGTCCTGAGTCTCATGCATTGTGGTGAGCTCTCGAGAACCACCTGATCTCGTACTCCCCTGATACGCTCTATCGACCAGGCGGGAGCCCTGGGCTCAACTATCTCCGAGCTCAGGGTTCTCTCCCGGGACAGCATGCCAAACCAGCTAACATTTGTCAAACAATATCTAAGTGCGAACTCTTGAAACTCATAATGGTTTTAAACCACTTGGGTAGTAAAATGTAAGTAAATTTTCAATTTTGGGTGAACTATCCCTTTCAGTTTGAAAACACCAGAGATCTTATGAAGACCCTTTTCACAAGACAGATGATGCGTTTCATTTGTCATCTTAATCCTCAAGTTTTTAATATTTAGATTTTTTTTAAATAGCATGTTTATTTGTTTTTATGACTTCTCAATGACATCACATGTACTGCTGCTACACATATATCACTATTTTTTAAGAATACAAATTTCACTGTAACGGGTGCTGTTGTTTTGCTCCAGTAATACCTTGAGAGAACACCGTAGTAGTCAGACATCCATACAAATCATTGGCATGGTGTAGAACTGCAGTCTGTCCTGGCTGACAGGTTTAGGGCATCTGCATGCTCTTCATGCCCTCAACTGGACCTTCTAGAAAACCTAGAAAGTTAAAACACATTACACCTCTTATCTGCTACTGTACAAAGTGTAATTCAAGCATTCATTTCTGACTAAATACATATTTGTCCCATAATATTGTCACATAGCATAACCTCGCAACATATCACAATAATAATATCAATATAACAATATAATATCACACAACATAGCATAACAATCAATAAACAAACAGATTAGAAAGAGAATCTCACCAACCAAAGCACCAAGATTTTTAACAGATAACTTAGTTAACTTACATATGGACAAAGCCTTTTCCATTCAATGCTGTGCAAGTTAAAGCGTCTCTGGAGTAAGTTACATCTCTACAAGTAAACAACAACACAACAGTGAAACGACAGCAGTTCACTTTGTAGTAACAATACAGCGTATAAAAAAGATATTGTCTTATAACGTTGCTCAGTAACTTTAAACCGCGTTTGGAGTTTATCGATTAGAATTTGCCAATTAAAACAGGTAAAAACACTAATATAGACTAAAGTTAAACATGTAGCATTAGCTCGAGATTAGCTGCTGCGTCACCGGAGCGCAAACAAGACTAAAAACCAAACTGGAAAGTTTTAAATGCTTCAAAATTCGAAACACTACAACTCAAAAGTCACCTTCAAGATTAACTGTGTGTAAAACAAGACTGGGGATAAATAAAACATGTAAAGCATCGAAAAAACATGCTTACCTCTGAATTCTGTTGCACTGCAGGTGTCCGTAATTATGATTCAAACTTCCCATGAAGCGCTGCGCCGAGTCCTCCGATGATACCATGGTAACCACCAAAAACGTTGTTGAAAATAGGGTGAAGCCACGACGTTAATTCAACATACAGATCACGATTAAAAAATGTCAACGTTGACTTGTTTAATGATTTCTGTAACTTTTTTCAACCATTTATCATTCAACATTGTTTCAACTTTGAAACAACAACTGACGTATTTTCAACCGCATTTCAACGTTGAAGCCTGGTCATATGCAGGAAGTTTTTCAACCGTTGAACATTAAACGTTGTATCAACATTATTTCAACGTTAAAAACACACCTGACCTTATTTCAACCATATTTCAACGTTGAAGGTCGGTCGTGTGCCGGCTGGGACATTGATCAAATTTAGTTTTCAGTCACGTTTAAAGTAATATTCAGCTCGTTTAGTTTTGCCTTCATTCATTTTCGATGTCAGTACTGACATACGAGTCTTCAACACATGATTTTTTTACAACACGTTTTTTTAACATAATAGTTTAACTAACTAATTTCTAATAACTACTTTTTTATCTTTCCCATGGTGACAGTCAGTGCAAATATTTTACTAGTTATTTTGCAAGATAGTTGTATTCAGATTAAAGTGTAATTTAAAGACTTCACTAGGTTATGTTAACTAGGACAGCTAGAATAATTAGTCAAGTTATAGTATAACTGGTTTGTTGTGTAGACAATCAAAAATATACAGTAAATATTTCTTATGGAGGCTAATAATACTGACCTTAAAATTGTATTTTTAAAAATAAAAAAAAACTGTTTTTATTTAAGAAATAAACTATAAGAAAAAGACGTATTATTATTACTTCTTTTTTTTGTACAGTAAATACTAGGGGTGTCAAAATTAATTGTTTCTTAGGTGCACAGCGATGCAGACGTGGACAATTCGGTATCGGTTCAGTAATAATCATAACCGGTTATTATGTACTGACGTCATTTATCTCACATGCGCTATGTCGCCGTAGCTTACTATAGCGAGGGAGACGAGCGCGAGTATTTGCAACGCTCTAACTACTTAAGAACTCTGAAAGTACCCTGCTGAAAAATCCAGCTTAAACCAGCCTAAGCTGGTTGGCTGGTTTTAGCTGGTCGACCAGCCTGGTTTTAGAGGGGTTTTGGCCATTTCCAGGCTGGTCAAGCTGGTTTTAGCTGGTTTAAGCTGGTCATTTTCCAGCCTGACCAGCTAAGACCAGGCTGGAAATGGCTGGAAACCAGCCTGGAAATGGCCAAAACCCCTCTAAAACCAGGCTGGTCAACCAGCTAAAACCAGCCAACCAGCTTAGGCTGGTTTAAACTGGATTTTTCAGCAGGGTACTCAGAAACTGTGCACAATTTCACTGCGTGTGTTTGCTGGACTGTGTTTCACTGACACTTACAGCAGAAGCCCATATTTCACTGCGATTTAGAGAATGAAAGTAATCTCCATTTCTCTCTCTCTCTCACTGTGGCCCATGAGTGCATCTGTGAAGAGCGCCAGCCTGTAAGAGCCAATCACAGCCCTTTCTGTTGAGCGCGTGACCAATCAAAGGGGTGTAAGAAAGAACTTGGTAGAAAAGACTCAGAAAGTGAGCTGGATATTTATATTTGTTTATTTGATAATGCTCGTGTTGTTTAAAGGTACAGTTTATATATCTGACTGTTTATATTAAAGGACAAAATTGTTTTACAAATAGTATATAAATATATTTATACATTTTAATACAAGAATTGCTGTGCTGTGAAGAAAATATAAAACTGTGTATGGAAATTCCCTGCTAAAAAACAGCATATGCTGGCAAGGTAGGTTTTGATGCAGGTATGCTGGTCTTGGTGGTTTCAATGGTGGTCTTGCTGGTCTTAATGCTGGTCTTACTGGTTTTAATGCTGGTCTTGCTAGTCTCATTGCTGGTCCTGCTTGTCTTAATGCTGGTCAGCACTTAGGCCTGCAAGACCAGCATTGAAACCAGCATTGAGACCAGCACTGAAACCAGCATTGAGACCAGCACTGAAACCAGCAAGACCAGCATCGAGACCAGCAAAACCAGCATCGAGACCAGCACTGAAACCAGCAATACCAGCACTAAAACAAGCAAGACCAGCATACCAGCATCAAAACATACCTTACCAGCATATGCTGTTTTTTTCAGCAGGAAAGAATCATCAATGCACCGTGATGCACCGAGATATCGAATTGAACCGAATCGATGCCATGATAATCGCAACCGAACCAAACCGTGAGACCAGTGTAGGTTCACACCTCTAGTAAATACTGTGAAAATTTCCTTGGTTTGTTAAAGATCACTTGGAAAACATTATTTTAAGTTAATGGGAGGGCAAAAATTGACTTCTAAGTTTACAGGTGTAAAAATGTGCCTTGATGTACTTGAATGTTAGAAATGTGTTATCCACTACAATACAAAGTTCCTTAAAATTAATAAATTAATACAAAGTTATATAATTATCTTGTTTATGAAGACTGCAGAGTAGGCATGGTACGATAACCGTTTTCAAGGTATACCGCGGTTTGGAAAAGTCAAGGTTATCATACCGCCAAAATTTTCTCTAATACCGTTCCTAAGGTATGTGTAAGATTTTTTTTTTAACATTTTTTTAACAACAGCATCTCTAGCAGAAAAGATATCCAAAGATGCCATTTTAAATGTGTGTTTTTGAAACTAATGAAGACAGCAGAGATCAATGATATAGATCAATGCTCCAAAATATTATAAATGTTTCTCAAAATAAAATATATTGTGTTCAAAGGGGAAAAAACTTTTAGTTTTTTACCCAGAACTTTAAAAAGAATATAATTTAGAGCAGTAATCACAATACTGTGATACCGTGAAACCGTGATATTTTTATCCAAGGTTATCATACCGTCAGAATCTTATACCGGCCCATGCCTATGCAGAGTCATGCATGAAAAAAAATTACTTTGAATAATTGTTTAAGTAGTTTGTGATGCATGTTAAAGTGTGCCCCCTAAAAGCACAAGTGGCCCCTGCCCGCCCCCCCCAGTCATTCTGGTCTAGAACCGCCATTGCTTGTAACACTCGCGCCATTTTTTTTATTATACAATAAACCAGGAACTAGTGTACCTTTCTTGGCTTTTAAGTAAAATAAAGGAGTATTGCAATAATTCGTATTTATGTTTTTCTCCAATTGTCTATTGCATTAAGCATAAAAAAAAAAAACAAAAAAAAAACCAGTCAAGCCATCAGAACCGAACCGAACACCGTGTTAAAAAACCGAGGTATGTATTGAACCGTAGGCTAACTGTAGTGTTGCATCCCTAATATATATATATATATATATATATATATATATATATATATATATATATATATATATATATATATATATATATATATAATAATGATAGTTTCTGTTAGCATCAGTATTCTTTAATGCTGAATGAGAAAAAATGCCATATGAAAAACTGAAGTAACTTCTAAATGTTATTGTTGACAACAAATCTCTATTATGACAATAGGCTGTATAAAAATATCATACGGAGACACTGTGTTCAGCTCTTTATGTAAGAATAACGTTTTTCTGGTTTAGCAGTTCTGCAGGTTTTGGCTTGTCTTTTGCTCTCTTGCTCGCATAACTTTTATGAATAAATATGATAATTTTTTGAAAATGTACCTGCTTTTGTTCATGTTTCTGGCTGTCATTTCAATTAAATCTGATGTTGCCTACTGTTGTATTCTCTTTAGTTTAACTGTAGGCTATCAAATAAAAAAATGAAAATAATAGTCTCGTTATTATATAATTTTATAATTATAAGCATATAATCTTTTTACACCTACAATGGGGATATAAGTATTGAACATGTCACCATTTTTCTCAGAAAACACATCCCTAAAGGTGCTGTTGACTTGAAATTTTTACCAGATGTTGGTAACAACCAAAGAAATCCATAAATGCAAAGAAAACAAATCTAATTAAAAAAATTAAGTTAGTTTAAAATTGCTAAGTTTAAAAGTGAAGTGATTCATAAAAAAAAAATGACGCAGGAAAAAAGTATTGAACACATTGTTA
>LR812521.1:14233665-14371165 GCA_903798195.1 Danio kyathit | reverse complement strand
CAGCAAATTAGTCAAAACTAATTGACTAATTTGCTGCGCGTTTCCTCCTTTGTGTTTTGACTAATTTGCTGCGCGTTTCTTCCTTTGTGTTTTGACTAATTTGCTGCGCGTTTCTTCCTTTGTGTTTTGACTAATTTGCTGCGCGTTTCTTCCTTTGTGTTTTGACTAATTTGCTGCGTGTTTATCCTTTGTGTTTTGACTAAGTTGCTGCGCGTTTCTTTCTTTGTGTTTTGACTAATTTGCTGCGCGTTTCTTCCTTTGTGTTTTGACCAGAGGTGGAAAGTAACGAATTACATTTACTCACGTTACTGTAATTAAGTAGTTTTTTTGAGAATTTGTACTTTTTAGAGTAGTGTTTAAAATCTGTAATTTTACTTTTACTTAAGTATGATTTGCCTAAAGTATTGTACTTCGCTACATTTTAAATCATATCCGTTACTGAGTAAAAAATAAATATATAAAGAAATGCAACAAAAAAGAAAAAGAAAATCGCGCCCGGAAGCCACGTCACTGCAGCGGCAGCGTGAGAAAAATCAGCTGTAAACTTGTCTATTTACTGTTGCTGGAGTTGGATTTATCGTCGGAGTTTAGGAGGTTTATCAGCAAAATGCCTGTCATCCCCAGCAATGACAAGGTAAGCTACTGTATATGACTCATTATTAATTTTACACTTCACTGCACTTGATCCGCGGTATAAAGATCATTACTATGCGGAAATAAAGCAGCGCGCACATGATATGATACAGACCGTGATGGATGCGGGGAGACTTTTTTTCCCATCGCAGAAAAAAAGCTGAAGTAGCGCGTGCATAGCGCAGAAGTAACTCGCAGGCGAGTGCATCAGCAGCGCGCACCTTGTTTCTGTCTGTTCTAGTTACCTATCTATCTTTCTATTTTTCTTTTCATCTGCACCAGGGCCCGCGGTAACTTTATCACATGTTGTTTAGTGTTTCCTTAACCTGGAACTCTTTATTTGACAAATTATATATATATATATCACGAAGAACTGTATGCTTCTCAAGCTTTATGAGAAGTGTCATTCATGTCTTTTCAGGTGCACTCAGAGGACAATCACCTGTTATATCATGGCATTTAGTTTTTATTGTCAGCATGATGTAGGCCTTTGTAATAATATTTATACAATATAGTTATATAATGACATGTTTACATGATCAAACTAGTGTGAAACTTGCAAAACCAAAACTAAAACGATTTTAAATTAGCTTGTTTTTGTAGTTTGGCCCAAAACAAATGTTTGTTGCATTTTAATAGTTTAATTCATTTGATCGACTATATAAAAATCAGTGGATATTATCAGGTGAACTCCAATTAAGCTACTGAATCATCTCAAGAATGATCAGTGGAAACAGAATGTACCTGAGCTCAATTTAGAGCTTCACGCCAAAGGCTGTAAATACTTAAGTACATGTGATTTTTTTTTTTTTTCAGCTTTTTTATTTTTAATAAATTTGCAACAATTTCAAAAACTCTTTGTTCACATTGTCATTATGGGG
The DNA here is from genome assembly GCA_903798195.1 of Danio kyathit. Classification (NCBI taxonomy): domain Eukaryota; kingdom Metazoa; phylum Chordata; class Actinopteri; order Cypriniformes; family Danionidae; genus Danio; species Danio kyathit. Next base: position 14,369,651 of record LR812521.1, on the reverse strand, counting down.
TATTGTGTGTAGAATTTTAGGGAAATAAATAATTTAATCCATTTTGGAATAAGGCTCAAGGCTGTAACATAAAAAAATGAGGAAAAAGTGAAGCGCTATGAATATATATTTAAAAGAAAATACAGTATGTCAAATGATCTGATCTCTGTGTGGAGCACTGGCTGTTGTCAGACTCCTTTTGCAAACAAAAATCTCTCAGAATAATTACAATTAATAGCAAAATGTATTTGATAACAGACATACTATTGAAAATTCATACTTAATTCATAAGAGTCATACTTCTGTGGTTATTTTGGTTAAAGTAACCTAAAAGTAATACAAAAGTAGTGTAATGCATTTCTGAGATATTAATATTGGAATGTAACTAATTACAAAAAAGAAATGACAGTAACCATAAATTTACAATGTATTACATTTTGGACGTAACTTGCCCAGCTGTGTTCGTAACATTGCTAATGTTCATTAGCACAAAGATTAGATATTAACAGGGACTTGGAGCAAATTGTTTATGCACAATGGGCTCTACGCACCGCTAGAGTTTTAAAGCCAACGATAAACTTCCTGTGAAAGCTTAATGTGACTATTTTCAATTTCACAAAGTTGTTTTTACAGCATCGATGTTGTAATGTAATTACAATACATTCAGTTAAATTGACTTAAGCATTCATTTAGTTGTTGAAGTGTAAAATTAGATGAAAGATGGTGTAACCACTAGCGCCGTCAGTAGCAACAGGCTAGCGCAGAAATTCCATTGAAAATACTGAGGTAAAGTCTAGATTGGATATGCGGCCGGCTGGATGTGCGCTATGCACATCAATATAGCAGCATTTTTTATGACACTGTATAACAATAGGTGACGCGGTGGCGCAGTAGGTAGTGCTGTCGCATCACAGCAAGAAGGTCGCTGTAGTGTATGTGGGTGTGAATGAGTGTGTATGGGTTTCCCAGACATGAGTTGCAGCTGGAAGGGCATCCGCTGCTGGATAAGTTGGCGCTTCAATCTGTTGTGGCCACCCCAGATTAATAAAGGGACTAAGCTGAAAAGAAAATGAATGAATGAATGAATGTATAACAATAATTTATATTTTTACAGTACTGTGACAGTTGGGTTTAGGGTTAAGGTGGGGGTAGGCGTTAATAAAATACAATAAATGTGAAGTTTAATAAATAATATAAATAATTCTCGTTAACTTCCGGGCGCAATTGTATCTGATCTAGCAACAGCCAAAATACTGGGGTAAAACAAACTGTTATATTTTAAAGACATGGCGAGGGGAAAATGGACATTAATGCAGTGCTTCTTGTCCGATCTGAGACCCCCTTCATATCATATATCTAACAGGGCAGTGAAGATCGCTGATTTTTAAAGAAAACAGATCTTAATGTGACAATTTTGAAATGGAAACACAACTCATCAGGAGCATTTGGGCTCCCTGGCTAAAAATTTTAAGTCTATGCATATAGCCCATTTAGCTAACACAGCAGATGTTGCATTAGAATTTGTGAATTTGGATAAATTGTTAAAGAGGATAATCTGTAAAATATTTTAAATAATTATATACTTTTTTGTTATTGGTCTTTAATTTTTTTAAGTTACTTAAAAACAACTAAATGGAGATTTAAATCGCCTTGTCCCTTTTGAGAAATAGTTACTCTTTACTTTTTACTCATGAGTACATTTGTAATGAGTTATTTTTTACTTTTACTTGAGTAGATTTATAGACATATAACTTTACTTTTACTTAAGTAAAAAATTTTGTAAGTAACAGTACTTTTACTTGAGTACAAGATTTTATTACTCTTTCCACCTCTGGTTTTGACTAATTTGCTGCGTGTTTCTTTCTTTGTGTTTTGACTAATTTGCTGCGCGTTTCCTCCTTTGTGTTTTGACTAATTTGCTGCGCGTTTCTTTCTTTGTGTTTTGACTAATTTGCTGCGCGTTTCTTCCTTTGTGTTTTGACTAATTTGCTGCGCGTTTCTTTCTTTGTGTTTTGACTAATTTGCTGCGCGTTTCTTTCTTTGTGTTTTGACTAATTTGCTGCGCGTTTCTTCCTTTGTGTTTTGACTAATTTGCTGCGCGTTTCTTTCTTTGTGTTTTGACTAATTTGCTGCGCGTTTCTTCCTTTGTGTTTTGACTAATTTGCTGCGTGTTTCCTCCTTTGTGTTTTGACTAATTTGCTGCGCGTTTCTTCCTTTGTGTTTTGACTAAGTTGCTGCGCGTTTCTTTCTTTGTGTTTTGACTAATTTGCTGCGCGTTTCTTCCTTTGTGTTTTGACTAATTTGCTGCGCGTTTCTTTCTTTGTGTTTTGACTAATTTGCTGCGCGTTTCTTCCTTTGTGTTTGATCAATTTGCTGCGCGTTTCTTTCTTTGTGTTTGACTAATTTGCTGCGCGTTTCTTCCTTTGTGTTTGACTAATTTGCTGCGCGTTTCTTTCTTTGTGTTTGACTAATTTGCTGCGCGTTTCTTCCTTTGTGTTTTGATCAATTTGCTGCGCGTTTCTTCCTTTGTGTTTTGACTAATTTGCTGCGCGTTCTTCCTTTGTGTTTTAACTAATTTGCTGCGCGTTTCCTCCTTTGTGTTTTGACTAATTTGCTGCGCGTTTCCTTTCTTTGTGTTTTGACTAATTTGCTGCACGTTTCTTCCTTTGTGTTTTGACTAAATTGCTGCGCGTTTCTTCCTTTGTGTTTTGACTAATTTGCTGCGCGTTTCTTTCTTTGTGTTTTAACTAATTTGCTGCGCGTTTCTTCCTTTGTGTTTTGATCAATTTGCTGCGCGTTTCTTCATTTGTGTTTTGACTAATTTGCTGCGCGTTTCTTCCTTTGTGTTTTGACTAATTTGCTGCGCGTTTCTTCCTTTGTGTTTTGACTAATTTGCTGCGCGTTTCTTCCTTTGTGTTTTGACTAATTGCTGTGCGTTTCTTCCTTTGTGTTTTAACTAATTTGCTGCGCGTTTCTTCCTTTGTGTTTTGACTAATTTGCTGCGCGTTTCTTCCTTTGTGTTTTGACTAATTTGCTGCGCATTTCTTCCTTTGTGTTTTGACTAATTTGCTGCGCGTTTCTTCCTTTGTGTTTTGACTAATTTGCTGCGCGTTTCTTCCTTTGTGTTTTGACTAATTTGCTGCGCGTTTCTTCCTTTGTGTTTTGACTAATTTGCTGTGCGTTTCTTCCTTTGTGTTTTGACTAATTTGCTGCGTGTTTCTTTCTTTGTGTTTTGACTAATTTGCTGCGCGTTTCTTCCTTTGTGTTTTGACTAATTTGCTGCGCGTTTCTTCCTTTGTGTTTTGACTAATTTGCTGCGCGTTTCTTTCTTTGTGTTTTGACTAATTGCTGCGGGTTTCTTCCTTTGTGTTTTGACTAATTTGCTGCGCGTTTCTTCCTTTGTGTTTGATTAATTTGCTGCGCGTTTCTTCCTTTGTGTTTTGACTAATTTGCTGCGCGTTTTCTTCCTTTGTGTTTTGACTAATTTGCTGCGCGTTTCCTCCTTTGTGTTTTGACTAATTTGCTGCGCGTTTCTTTCTTTGTGTTTTGACTAATTTGCTGCGGGTTTCTTCCTTTGTGTTTTGACTAATTTGCTGCGCGTTTCTTCCTTTGTGTTTTGATTAATTTGCTGCGCGTTTCTTCCTTTGTGTTTTGACTAATTTGCTGCGCGTTTCTTCCTTTGTGTTTTGATTAATTTGCTGCGCGTTTCTTCCTTTGTGTTTTGACTAATTTGCTGCGCGTTTCTTCCTTTGTGTTTTGACTAATTTGCTGCGCGTTTCTTCCTTTGTGTTTTGACTAATTTGCTGCGCGTTTCTTTCTTTGTGTTTTGACTAATTTGCTGCGCGTTTCTTCCTTTGTGTTTTAACTAATTTGCTGCGCGTTTCTTTCTTTGTGTTTTGACTAATTTGCTGCGCGTTTCTTCCTTTGTGTTTTAACTAATTTGCTGCACGTTTCTTCCTTTGTGTTTTGACTAATTTGCTGCGCGTTTCTTCCTTTGTGTTTTGACTAATTTGCTGCACGTTTCTTCCTTTGTGTTTTGACTAATTTGCTGCGCGTTTCTTCCTTTGTGTTTTGACTAATTTGCTGCGCGTTTCTTTCTTTGTGTTTTGATTAATTTGCTGCATGTTTCTTCAGTTGTTTGTGTTTTGATCAATTTGCAACTGGGGCCTGTTTTAGTAAGGAGGTTCAATCAACTCGGAGTTTAAGCTTGAACTCTGAGTTGATTTACCGAGAGATTAAAAACTCAGAGTTTTCGGTTTCAGAATAGCTGATCTAAGGTTGGATCAATCAACTTTGAGTAAACCAACTCAGAGTTAAGCACGCACACCGCAACTATAAAAAGGCATTATCAATGGAGCGCAGAAATTACGAGTTCTCCAGCTGAACTTGATGTGCTCATGCAAAGTTATAGCAAATATGACCATATATTTAAAAAAGCAACACCACTGCATCAGTGAAACAGAGACAGTTAGTGTGGGAAAACATAGCTGCTCAAGTTAATGCGCAAGTTTACATTTAAAGTATTTAAATAAGTATAATAAAAAAGTAATGTAATGTGTGACGTTTATTGGTCATAATTTTGAAGTTATTTCAGATGTAATTGCATTAAATTACATAAAATAGGCTAGCGCATTTCTACAACAAATCTGACCAAACAAGAATGCCTATAACCTTTGCTTAATGTTTAGTGGAAATGTTTCATTTAAGTTTCCCACTTTTGCACACATTGATCAGTTTTAATATATTTATGTGCACTTGTGTGTTTGCCTTTTTTATTGTTCGAGTGGTGGAGGATGATATGACATTTATAATGTAAGCAGAACTAAAAAAATAGTTTTTAGAAGGAGTAATAATCCCATTAATCTAGTTAGTAACATTACATGTGCCTGTGGAAGGTCAGTGAATTTAAGCTAACTAATTATTAAAAAAGGACTAGCTATTCTCGTACGTGACTTTGTTCTTTGTGTGACTGAAATGTATTAGCTGTGTTTCCATACAAAAATGCTAATTAATTTATGTGCAAAACTGGAATATCGCATAAAAGATGTGCGAGTAAAGCAGCGTTTCCATACAACGAGTCAAAGAGAACAAAATTGTAACTTCCTGATTAACTGGCGCCAAATATCAACAGTAAAAACTGAATTTACTGCGGTAGAAGAAGCTGCGTGAACCTGTTCTTTATTTAATAAATTACTTGTGCCTCAGAAGACAATGCCGACACACTACGAACGCGTGATGGCGTTTGATTTGAAACGCGCATGAGATGCGGAGAACAAACGCTCTTGACACGCTGCAGACTCTTTGAAGGCAATTAATAATATAATAATACTGAAAAGGTTCAGGCGTTTTAGAATGACCAAAACAACATTTCAGATGTTTTACAGTGTGCTCAACATGCTGGTTTGTCTATTCACACACATTTTCATCATCGTATGATCTCTTATAACAAACCTTTTTAATGCGTATACTGGAATTTGTTCAGTAAAAGTGTTTCCATCGTAGTTTATGCGCATCTTTTTTTATCGAATAAAAAGTTTCTCCTACTCAGTTATGCGCATGTTCATTATGCCTATTTTCAAAGTTATGTGCATCTTGGCGTTTCCATCAACCAATTTTTATGCGCATATCCAAAATGCACATTAAAATAGGTGTGTGGAAACGTAAGTCTAAGGTGAGAAATATCGTTTCATCTTTAAAAAAGGGGAGCAGACCGACAGAAACTCAGAGTTTAGAGAATAAAACCTGCTCCTGACCAGGTTAGGTTCACAGAGTAAGTTACCAGGTAACTGACTCTGAGTTAAAGTTACCACTCTTTCAGAAACAGGCTTGACTTACTCTGCTTTCCCGAGTTTGACAAACCTGCCATTTTGAAACGAAAAACCCAGAGTTTCTCTCATTTCAGGGTTAAAATACTCTGAGTTTTCACTTAACCTCCTTTCTGAAACAGGCCCCAGGTGTCTGTCAAATTGATGAAGATCGTTTCTTAATTTGCTGGTGTTTTTTGTTATGTGTTTTCTTAAATTGCAGCGTACTCACTCTCTCTCTCTCTCTCTCTCTCTCTCATTGAGCAGCCCTCCCAAACCAGCCGCACCTGCTTCCAATCAGAGCAAGTCGGATTGTTGCTGTTGATTGAGGGTCCAGGCTTTATTAAGAGGCAGAGAAGCAAAGCACAGAGAAAGTCCCTATTTTTGCTATTCCAGTTATAGAGTGTGATATTTAAAACGTGAGATTGTAGCGTGTATAAGAGTGACGTGTAACTTTATGTGAAAGTTAGCGTAAGCCATGTAGGAAGACGGGTGCCGATTTATTTTGGGTTTATCCCCTTTTAAGTTTTCTCCTGTTTTGGGTTTAGTCAGGGAGTGAGGCAAGAGCATTGTCATTGATTTGAGTTTTTTTTTTTTATATTAGGAAATATAGGACTTCTTGTCTATTTAGGAAGCTTTTGTTTGTTATTTTGGCCTTACCCTCTCCTGGGGGGTATTCCAGAAAGCTGGGTTAACTTACCATCTGCTAAACCCTGAACTCTCGGTTGATTAACCCAAAACCTGCTTACCATGAGTATGTCGGTTTCAAAACCTCTGATGAGAGTTAGTTAAATCAACCTCCTGAAGATAACCGCGGGTTAATGCGCGCGCACGGCACATATCTGTAGGCATTTTCAGTAGATCGCCGAATTCACGAGTCACCATAGAAAGTCACGGTGAGAAAAAAAGACCAACACACTTTACAGAGGGGGAGTTGGAGGTTTCAATGCTGGCGTATGAGGAATTAAGGCCGATTATAAAGAAAAAGCAATACACATCTGCTTCAACGAAGGAAATAAATATAAGATAATAAAAAAATAAAAAAATAATAATGATAAGAGAAAATTCATTAGTTTAATAAATTACACATGCCACTCTCCCTTTATTGTAATGAAGAATTAAATGTAGGCTAACTTTAACATCCTTTTTGAGCATGTTGTGTAACCATTCATGCATTTAATTGTCCTGCCATTAATTCCTTAAGGCCACAATAATGTGTATTGACTATATAAGGCTTTCAGAAATTGTTATTCTTCTGGAGCTAGAAAAACTCTGTCCAAAGTCAAAATGAAACACAGAAGGTAATATTTGATTACTGGAGCTGTATTAAACACTCTAGAATATTCTTTCTGTCATGTAGCTAACAGAAAGGAGGCTGAGGCGTGTCTAACTGCTGTGGGCCACCAGATAGAGGATCTTCTCTGTCCTTTAATAAAGGTTAATCAGTGGTTGAATTATTTGACCTTAAACCACACAATCTGTCACAGTTGTAAGTGATTGCTTTCAGGTAAATTTAGATTCATTTTATGTTTTTTGTTTTGCATGCAGATGAAGTTCCTTCTGCCTCAACTAACAAACAGTGTAAGAATTTGTCTGCACTTTTTCATATTTGAATTTCACTATTGTATCACAAAACAATGTTTTATTTATTTATTTATTTAAATTCTAAAGTAGCTGTATAAGGTCCATCTTCAAAGACAAATAAAGTCACATGAGCATCACCTTAAGGTGAGAAATGTACAGGAAAAAATGTTACATGTTGAAAGGTGTGTGTGTGTGTATTAAGCAATGTAAAACTCAAATCATTCATTTTATTTCAGGAAATAAAGAAATGAACAGTGCTTCAGACCAAACTATTTAATTAATTTGACAGATCATTTCTCTTAGAACTCTTCCATCTCATTGGTCTGCTTGGGTCACTGAGGGTTCCTCTGGGTCAGGCTGAGTGCAGGGTAGGGTGTCATCATATACAAAAAGGGTATCCTCTGTCCTCCAGCAAGTAACCAATGTAGTGCCCAGTAATGATTGAGGTGTATAATACAAATATAGTAAATAAAATGTATCCTGTTGTAATGTGTGTCATAAAGAAGATTCCCTGAAAATTATGTACAGACCCTGGATATTTAGCCTCAACCTAGTGATGAGGTGGGGTCATCACATATGAACTATAGTTAGTGGAAGTAGTAATGAGTTTAATAGTTGTAACACCAACAGATTAAGGACAGAAAATTAAGTTGTAAATGTTAAAAATGTTTCATCTTATCAGTGTCCTTTATTAATTGATGGAAAGAGGCTGCAATTAATGCACCCAATAGCATTTGGAAACCCTGAAAAAAATTATATTAAAAAAAAAATGTATCAAGGGTGTGTGTGTGCAGTGTGAATAGATTTATACATATGAACGACTACATCTTTAAATATGAATATATTTTCATAGAAAAGACAAAACTGCCACTTCTTATAATATTATATATAGGCTACAGAAAAAAATGTGAGGGGTGCAGAGAGAGAGACGAAGAGAAAAAAAATCCCTATGCGAGATTCGAACTCGCTCTGCTGTGAGCACCGTTGTACTTTAGGGCTTGACTGACCACTACACTATTGCCGCGCTCTCACATGTTTGAGTAATGATACTCAGTAGTTTATGGCCGATGAACTGTACAAAAGTGTAAAAATAGTTCAGTGCCAGGCATACTGTACAGATGGACGTGCTATTGCCACATTGTACAGTAAAATACCCTGACGCAAAAAACAAAGAGCTGCACTGAGCGGTATGTTAACCATGGTAAGCGCAGACCTGCGTTGCGATTTGTCACGTTTGATTTGAAAAGGTTTGTTAAATACATTAATGATTCTTTCGAAAAACGACAACGCTCATTCAAATATTTATTTGGTTATGAAAAGAACTATGCACTTATAACTCTCTCACGGTGAAAAAACTGTGTATCTGTGCTTCTACGTCCATCAAAATTTTCATCTAAAGAGCATGCAATGCTCAGTAAACTCTCTGAAACAGACTAACTCTGGAACATAACCTGCTACCGAGCAGGTTATCTTCAGCGAGTAAGTTACTATGGCTACTTACCATACCCCAGAAGTTACCTCCGATTTTGGAACCAAATCTGAGGTTATCCACTTACTTACTCTCAAACTTACCCGGGTATGTCACATAACCTGCTTTCTGGAATACCCCCCAGGGTCTTTTGGCTAAGAAAGTTTACATTTAAGTATTTCTTTGTTTTGTTTACCCCTTTCTGGAAATGTAAAAATAATTGACTTTGTTAAACCGTGAATAAAAGAGAACATTTTTCTTTTGAATTTTTTTTTTCCCCGAGTTTTCTTTCCCCCTTATATTTTAAGTGAATGTATGCTGGGATAGAGAAAAAGGAGATTCTCCACGCACATTATTAAACATTGATTTATTATTATTTAATTCGAACTAATTAAATTAGATATTTTTATTTATCTAAATTCATTATTTTGTTGTGTTAAATTTTTCTCCGAAACCCCAAGAAAGATGGTTAAATGTAACACACATGAAGTAAGGGAGGTGTAGAAAGGCAGTGAAAGCCCAGACAACAGCTGAAATCTCTCAGTAACTCTTCAGCAACCCTTTGCCCTTCATTAGTGTAAATGAATATCAGCTGCTTCAGTCCAACATTTACATTAGCAGGATGAAAATGAAATCAGGGTGGATATTTTAGCAAGACAATGATCCAATCCAATAGAAATTACAAAATAAAGATCAGATTTTATAGACGAGACCGACAAAACCATCAAGATTTTTACACTCTGTTGAAGTCTGTGAAAAACTCACACCTCAGCAATGCATGTGACTTCATTCTCCATATGAGAGGCGTCTTTAACTTTTTTAAATTAAATAAGCCTTTTATGTAAAGTATTAAATACATTTTAGTAGGCCAGTACTTAGTACTCCTAGTGTCATTCCAGTGTTATTACACATAACTAATATTAACTTGTATTGTTTGGGGTTTTACCAAAATCTGGTTCAATTCTCTGTCAACAGCTCCTGTAGAAATATTATTGCCAGGAAAAACAGGACATGTTTAATACTTATTTTCCCCACAGTATACTAATATATTTTTTCGGAACATAGGCTATATGAATTTTAATTTTTGAAAAATTTAACTTAAACATTAAAAAGGGAATGTTTAAAAAATATGTGCAGGGCCGGTTTCCAGAAAGAAGCTCAAATGCAAGATTATAAACATTTCATTAACGTTTCGGTGATGTTTTAATTTTCATGTCAGCTCTAGTCAGATTGACGTGTCTCGGTCTGTCATGCATGGATATATTCAGTGTAGCTATATTTTCTGTTTTCCTGATTTGACCTGCTATTACAACATTGACAAGCATCGCTATCTTGACTACATTTAACTGACACATTTGTAAACTAAAATATTGCATTGACATTACTTTGTCATCCATGGGCGAATGCAACGATCATGGGCCTCACAGTGACTTTGTGTGTCATAAACATACTAAATAATAATGAGAAAACATAAGACATTCAAGCCAAGACTTTATTAGCAACTACATAAATGCATCTACATAAATGCTCGATTATTTTTTTATAATGATAGTCTCTGTTAGCATCAGTATTCTTTAATGCTGTTTGAGAAAATATAAAACAAGCTTTATTTAATTTGTTTCTGAAATGTGTTTTAGGCTTCACTGTTCGTGGTCCCTCTGCTCCTCTGTCTGCTTCTCTGGGATCTTCAGTGGTTTTGCCCTGTTATGTTGATAAAGCTTTACCAGTGGAGGATCTGGAGGTGGAATGGAGAAGAGCAGACTCGGAGATTCTGATTCATCTGTTTCAAGATGGTGAGAGTCGACCAGAGGTCAAGCAGCAGGATTATCATGATAGAGCTCATTTCTTTACTGAGGAGATTCAACATGGAAACTTCTCCCTCCGTCTGGACAATCTGACAGCTCAAGATGAAGGAGAATACAGATGTAGAGTTCACAGTCAGCAGGATTCTGGAGAAACTGTGGCTGAGATAAAATATGTTGGTGAGTTCGGACAAAATATTGTCTGGTAAAAAAATAATCTAGATTTTTATGAAAATATTTTTGACTTTTTATTTTGGTTTGTCTTTCAGAGCGTTTGCTGGTGTCAGGATCAGATGAGTCCATCTCTGCATCTGTTGGTGAGGACGTGACTCTGAACTGCTCTGTAGACTCTCACATCACACCTGAACACATTAAAGTTTCATGGAAGAAAACAGATAAAGATGGAGATATTCTGGTTCTGCTTTTCCAAAACAACAAGACTTTACCAGAGTCATCAGATGAACAGTTCAGAGGCAGAGTTGAGTTCTTCACTGCTGAAATCCCCAAAGGAAACTTCTCTCTCAGACTGAAGAGCGTCAGAACTGATGATAAAGGAGTTTACATGTGTCAAGTGTTTGCTGGAGGAGCTTCAGCCAATGAAACTGTAGGACTGGAGAGACTGGGTGAGTAATGGACAAAGAAATAAATGTCATTCACTGTTAAATGGAACCTTTAAGGTGTAGCAATACACCAATTCAATGGTTCAGTTTGGTTCATGGTAATGGAGCCACTGACAAAGATGGACATTTTTCCATCCAAATGTAAGCCTTGGGTGTGAAATCTTGAAATAAAACCCGTCTACGCTAATGATGCTAGCATATAGGGGACACTCCACACAGCAAATCAGTGCATAAAAATGATTAAAGCAAGTGACAAATCAAACCTATACAATTCAACAAACCCCCTTCAACATTACAGCTCATCCGTCCACCTGTGGATATGCACAGACTAAAATACTCACAGGTAACTACTGCACAAGTCACAAAACATAAAATTCACAATGCAGCATAATGATCAAATTGAATATGGACGTTAGACCAGGATCAAAATGCTTTGCACAAAAATAGTATCACCATAATATTTAATGGAATGTCCACGAGGAGTAAATTACCGCAGAGGACAGCAGATGAGACAAAAAAAGGCAGCCGCAAATAAATGATAAGAAACAACAGCTAGCACCTTTAGGCCGCACCTAAAATACAAATTTAAAACAGATGAAGGATTTAAAATAAATAAATAAATGAAATAAAATCAAATCAAACCATTCTTAAAACCCACAAACAGACTTTTTACCTCCTAGGTGAATTTCATAGGCTAGAGCAGACTTTGCGAACGGCACCAGTCACTTCACGCACGCACACTTTCCTAATGATCAAAGCATTCTTTAAATGATCACTCACCCGAAGAAGGCAAACAAGGGACCAAAAGAAAACGGTCTCTGACCACGGAGGCTTCACCTGCACTCGAGAAGATGCATGCAATGCTCACACGGATGCCTTTTAAAATGCTGAATATGCACTCGCTCCCAATAATGAGCCGCCTTAGTGCGTCTCTATGCCATGCTAAAAAATAAAACCTGTCACACAAACATAACTAACCCACTGATTTCAGTTCTGTTTCACATTTAGAAAACTTCCTGCTCTTCCTTTGAATGCATCGTTGTATTTTGCTGCTCTGTTGTGTTCAAGCAGACATAAGCTTCATATACTTACAGAATAAATTATACAGAAAAATCTCCATTGACTGACATCCAGCCTCCATAGCTCCTTCCCTGCTCTTACACTCACTTATTCATCACACTTAGGCTGCATTTACACTTTTGCTTTAGTGTTTTTCTGTCAAGTTAAGATGAATTTATTGACAAATTTATTGACAAATTTATTGTTGGGGATATGATTTCTAATGGGGTTTTTCACTTCAAGGCTATTAGAGCTTCCCAGAAATTAAATGGACTTAATAAAGGACTTATATCGTAATTGAGAGGTATCATGAAAACATGGTGGTAAATCCAAGGATGGCTATGTTGTAGCTTGCTTTGAATAATGTCTGTCTCTTGGCAGTGAGCAACAGCTAAAACTTGAATCTAGAAAGAAATGAGACCACAGCAAAAAGGTCCACAAGTGTATTTGAACTTATAAATGGGGGGAAAGAGGGTTACGGGAACTTTGATTGTATTTACTGAGCTGTATGTCACATATATATCTTTATAGAGTCTAATGACAGTGGTTGGAGTGGATTGTCAGCTGATCATATCAGCTGATAGCAACCCAATGCCTTCATGGCCTGAACTATCGCTGTGCTCAAATTAAAACACAAAAGCTTTGTAATGGTTATTAAAATTCACATTACTCCAGAATTTTCAACACTTGATTTTCAACAATAGTATGGCTATTAAAGGTGTTTTAAGAGTTCACACTTAGATATTGCTTAATTATAAAACCAGGTTTGGCATGCTGTCCCGTGAGAGAGCTCTGAGATAATTGAACCCAGGGCTCCCACCTGGTCAATGAGCATGTAAGGCGGTAGTTTGTATCAGATAGTTCTCGAGAGCTCCCCTAAATGCTTAACCCTCAGGGGTCTGAGTTGATTTTGGGGCCCCTGAGATGTTTTAACATGCCCTGACATTTGTGCTAATTTCAGCTACTTATTACATGGTATTGGCCAACATGTATTTTATTTGTATTCAGCACAAACTGTGCTACAACAATATGTGACAATTATTGATGTACATGCTTGTGTTTTTTAGAAAAAAAATATTATGCGTGGTTAGTAGGATTTGGAGAAAAAAATGTAGCTGAAATAAGGTCTAAAAAACACACTAAATGTGCCTGAACAAGACTTTTGAGTAAGCAGTCTGGTAGGCTAGAATATTTACTTCACAATTATGTAAACATTATTTTATTCTCTCATTCAAAGGAAACATTACAAAGATTTACATTCTGTTAAGTTTGTTTGGCTCATCTCAGGTCTATGCGTGAGTGACAATGGTCATGAATAATTCACACCTGTTACGAAAAATGTTATTCTTATTATTATTTCCTTTCTTTATTGCGCATTGTATATGCCTTTTTCCTTGTCCCGCCTCCTTGTTGTTTTTGTGTCATCCTATAGGTTCCCATTCTAGCGTGATTTCACGCTCTGATTGGCTGCTGGTCTTGGAGGCCTGTATAAAAAGGAACATCCGGCAGGGTTCGGGGAGCTCATTCGTGTTGCGACCGTGGTTGGGAGTGGAGCTCCTGGATTTCCCTTACCCCTCCGGCCGACGACAAACATTCAGTTGTTACCTTTGTTCATACGTTTAATCTTTTTGAGAGTTTTGAGCTTGTAGGGGTGGCCTGCCTATTTATTTGATTACTTTTGACCATGTTTATGTTTAGGGAGAAAGGTAAGCTTCTTGTATTTTTCTTTAAATATTTATAGGTAATTTAGTTCATTTACTTTACAGATTCTTTTGTTTGTTATTTTGGCCTGGGGTCACCCTGAAGAGATGCTCACTTAAACTGACTATTTTACTACAATAAATCTATTCAATTACTCTCAACTGAGTGTCCGAGTTTGGTTGTCGACCGAAGGGGATCTTTTGTCTTAAGTTTTTGTTTTGTTTGGGAAATCCACCACCCCCAACACCTTTGTTTTTCCGTTTATTATGCCCATGTTGTTTTCCCCTAGACTTGGGGCGTAATAATTGGGGGCTCGTACGTTTTTTCCTCATCCAAATTTAGTTTAATTTGATATTTTCATTCGTCTAAATTCTCGCGTCCGGAGAGAAATCATGTGACATTGCTGGTGAGTACCTATCTTCTATTTTTTGTGACTGGCAGTTTGATCTTGTGCTGTGGGGAAAGGTTGAGATTATGGAGTTTAGCATAGAAGCGTTTAAACAAGCTCCTTCGTGGGAACTTCTAGAGTCATGCCGTAAAATTGATTTACTTTTAGCGGCTGACTTCTATGATATTTCTGTTGTGAAAACTGCTAAGAAAAAAGAAGTGCGAGATTTGATTTATGGTTCGTTGGTGCAGCAAGGCGTTTTACAGCCTAGGCCTGCTGGAGCGGCGCAAAACGTGGACGCAGGTGTTGGTAGCCATGCGACAGATGATTCTATGTTGCATTCGCTTGGTGGAACAAATTTAAATGATTTAAAATTGGCTATCCAGTTGAAACAATTAGATCTCGAAATTAAGCGTCAAGAACATACAACTCAGCTCCTACGTTTTAGGCAATGTGAGTTAGAAACGCAAGCTGACCGTCGTTCACCCGTTTCTCCACCTAAATTGTCACCTATACCTACTGTGTCACCATCTGCTTCACTTGATGTTAATCCTAATCCAACTCCGGTTCATTCGTTGTCTGTGCCCTCTAATAATTATGCTGACTTTGATATTAGTCGTCATATTACCCTCGTACCCCCATTTCGGGATAACGAGGTGGATTCATATTTCGGCACTTTCGAGCGAATTGCTGCAGCGTTGCGCTGGCCGAGAGAGACTTGGCCTTGGTCTTTTGATTCAGTGCAAATTAATGGGAAAAGCCCAAGAGGTTTGTTCCACTTTGTCTGTTAACGATAGCTTGGATTATGATAAATTGAAAAATGCAGTGCTGAAAGCATATGAATTAGTCCCCGAGGCCTATAGGCAAAAATTTCGTTTGCATTTTAAGAGTTCCAGTCAAACTTTTGTGGAGTATGCTTGGGAGAAGAGCATACTATTTGATAAGTGGTGTCACTCCAGCAAAGTCACAGATTTTGAGCAACTTCGTGAACTACTTTTGATTGAGGATTTTAAAAATTCGTTGCCGGACAAAATTGTTGTTTTTCTGAATGAGAAAAAAAATTTGACCCTTGCTGAAGCCGCCGTTTGCGCGGATGAGTTTGTTTTGAAGCACAAGAGCACTTTTGTTTCACATCGTGAGTCAATTTTCGCCAGCCCTAGTGAAAAATGGGAAAGCTTCAAAATCACTAAAGCAGGTAAAAACTGCGGAAGCTCGTGAGTGCTATTACTGCCACCAAATCGGTCATTTGATTGCAATGTGTCCAACTTTGAAAAAGAAAAATCAGGTGAAGGCAGCTAAGAGTGTTGGCTCTGTTAGTAGGGAAAGCAAACCCGATTCGGATATTGACGCTTTGTATGATCCATTTGTGTGTCAGGGAATGATTTCTCTGAGTGGATTGGCACAAGATTCAGTTCCTGTGGCCGTTCTTCAAGATACAGGGTCTGTACAGTCCTTTGTATTATTTGATTCGTTGCTCTTTTCGGATGAAAGTTATTGTGGATCTGATGTCCTTATTCAGGGGATTGAGTTAGGGGTTTTGAAAGTGCCACTACATAAGGTATACATTCAGTCTTGTTTGGTAACAGGATTTGTGAAATTGGCTGTACGTCACCAGTTGCCCGTGAAGGGTGTATCCATTATCATTGGTAACGATTTAGCCGGAGGAAAAGTTCTTCCATATCCTGAGGTTATCGAGAATCCTCTTTGTGAGATGGTTAATTCTAATAATTTAGCTTCAGAATTCCCGACTGTATTTTCTGCTTGTGTAATCGGCGTAAATGTGTAAATTCGGCGATATGATTGACCTTTCTGACACTTTTATTGGCAGCTCACATGTAGTGACACCTGAAACAGGGTGGTGAGTCGCTGTCCACGACCTGTGGTGCTGAATCGCTCTCGGATGACTTACCGCTGTCCACTGATAAAGTGCTGATTTCTGTTGAACAGAAAAATGACTCCTCCTTGTTGCGTTGCCGAAATACTGCGTTAACTGCGGAAGGGATTAAAAATAAACCAATTGGTTATTTTTGGGACGACGAAGTGTTAAAAAGAAAGTGGACTCCAACAGTGTCTGATGGTTTAGGCTGGGATGTTGTTTTTCAGTTGGTAGTGCCTAAGTGTTTACGTAGACAGGTTCTGAGTGTGGCACATGATAATGTCGCTGGACATTTGGGCGTTACCAAAACGTACCATCGTATATTACGATATTTTTTCTGGCCTGGAATGAAAGCAGACGTTGCAAAATATTGCCGCTCATGTCACGTATGTCAGGTTGTGGGAAAACCTAACCAGAAAATTCCGACTGCACCTCTTAAACCCATTCCAGTCGTCGACGAACCCTTCTCACGAGTGATTTTAGATTGTGTTGGACCATTACCACGCACAAAATCTGGGCACGTTTATTTGCTCACACTTATGTGCACGACTACTCGTTACCCAGAGGCCATTCCATTGCGCTCGTTAAAAGCGAAAGCAGTTTTAAAAGCGCTAATTACCTTCTTTTCCACCTTTGGTTTCCCAAAAGTGATTCAGACTGATCGGGGCACAAATTTTATGTCCCGAGTGTTCCAACAGGTGCTTTCTCAACTGAACATCAAACACGTTACTTCGAGTGCTTACCATTCGGAATCTCAGGGTGCATTAGAAAGGTTCCATCATACTTTAAAGTCGATGCTAAGTAAATACTGCGCTGAGTCGAGCAAAGATTGGGATGAGGGCTTGTCCTTATTGTTATTCGCAATCCGTGAGTCTGTTCAGGTGTCACTGGGCTTTAGCCCCGCTGAATTAATTTTCGGATACACAATTCGAGGGCCCATAAAATTGTTGCATGAGTCGTGGGTATCAGAGCAAAAAGAGGAATGTCATCTTCTTGATTATGTGTGTGCTTTTAAAGAGCGTTTGCACAATGCATGTAAACTAGCTCAGCTTAGTTTGGGGAAAACTCAGGCAAAAATGAAAGAGCGCTATGTTAAACATGCTGTGTCTCGTTCGTTTTCTGCAGGAGATAAAGTCTTGGTTTTGTTGCCAGTTCAAGGTGCTGCATTACAGGTGAAATTTTCAGGGCCGTATTTCATTGACAAAAAACTAAGTGACACAAATTATGCTGTGCGAACACCCGACAGACGTAGAAAATGTGTGTGTCACATCAATATGTTAAAGCTTTATGTGGGTCGCGAAGATGACACCGAGTCAAAAAGCTCTGTAATCGCTCCTGTGGCTGTCGTGGTCACTTCTGACAATGGCTCGGATGAAGACGGTCTTAGTATGCAGAAGTCCTTAATTTCATGTGGCAAGTTGAATAATTCCCAGGCTCTGAGTATTTTAAAGTCACAGTTGTTGCACTTGTCTGACAGTCAGCGAAGCGAAATGCTTGAATTAAGTCACAGTTTCCCTGCACTATTTTTAGATGTCCCTTCACGAACTTCAGTATTGAAGCACGACATTGACGTGGGCGGATCCCTGCCTATCAAACAGAGTGCTTATCGAGTGAATCCTGCTAAACGAAAGGTACTTGAAGAGGAGGTTAAATATCTAGTTGCGAATGGTCTCGCAGTCCCGAGCTCAAGTGCATGGAGCTCACCGTGTATACTAGTTCCTAAGTCTGATGGAACGCAACGGTTCTGCACGGACAACCGAAAAGTAAATGCCGTGACAAAACCCGACTCGTTTCCCCTCCCATTAATGTAGGATTTTATCGAGAAAGTAGGCTCTGCACGCTTTGTCACAAAGTTAGATCTGTTGAAGGGCTACTGGCAAATACACATGACTGAGCGTGCTGCCGAAATTTCAGCTTTTGTGACGCCAGATGACTTTCTGAATTACACGGTGATGGCTTTCGGGCTACGGAACGCTCCTGCCACCTTTCAGCAATTGATGAATATCGTGCTCAGTGGGGTGTCTAATTGTAAAGCGTACCTCGACGACATTGTCGTTTATTCTGACACATGGGACGAACATCTTTCAACACTGAGAACTGTGTTTTGTCGTTTGCAAGATGCCTCCTTAACACTTAACTTGAGTAAGTGTGAGTTTGGTAAGGCAACTATTACCTACTTGGGAAAGCAGGTGGGACAGGGGGAAATTCGACCTGTCGATTTGAAAGTGCAAGCCATTGTAGACTTTGCTGTTCCCCGAATGAAACGTGATCTTCGGAGATTTTTAGGAATGGCTAGTTATTATCTGAGTTTTTGTAGGAACTTCTCAGATGTTGTGCTGCCTTTGACAAATATGCTCCGTGTTTCATGTGAGTTTGAGTGGACGGATGAATGTCAGTCCGCGTTTGATTCTGTCAAGTCTCTTTTGAGTAATGCTACAGTGTTAATGGCTCCAAATTATTCACATGTGTTCAAGTTGGATGTAGATGCGAGCGCTACGGGCGCAGGTGCTGTTTTACTTAAGGATGACGCAAATGGTCCTTTCTTTATTGCGCATTGTATATGCCTTTTTCCTTGTCCCACCTCCTTGTTGTTTTTGTGTCATCCTATAGGTTCCCATTCTAGCGTGATTTCGTGCTCTGATTGGCTGCTGGTCTTGGAGGCCTGTATAAAAAGGAACATCCGGCAGGGTTCGGGGTACTTATTCATGTTGCGACCGTGGTTGGGAGTGGAGCTCCTGGATTTCCTTACCCCTCCGGCCGACGACAAACATTCAGTTGTTACCTTTGTTCATACGTTTAATCTTTTTGAGAGTTTTGAGCTTGTAGGGGTGGCCTGCCTATTTATTTGATTACTTTTGACTATGTTTATGTTTAGGGAGAAAGGTAAGCTTCTTGTATTTTTCTTTAAATATTTATAGGTAATTTAGTTCATTTACTTTACAGATTCTTTTGTTTGTTATTTTGGCCTGGGGTTACCCTGAAGAGATGCTCACTTAAACTGACTATTTTACTACAATAGATCTATTCAATTACTCTCAACTGAGTGTCCGAGTTTGGTTGTCGACTGAAGGGGATCTTTTGTCTTAAGTTTTTGTTTTGTTTGGGAAATCCACCACCCCCAACACCTTTGTTTTTCCGTTTATTATGCCCATGTTGTTTTCCCCTAGACTTGGGGCATAATAACACCTGGAAGACACTCCCCCACTCACCCATCAAGGACATTATAAAGCAAAGTCCATCTGCAAAAGCTAGCCCAAACTAAATGCTTGTTATATTTAGTTAAAATTTTGTAGGTTGTAATTTTTTTCAATATTTTGCTTGAATTTTATTGTATTATCTTTCAATTTCTGAATATATTTAGTGACTAAAATATCATTTTAATAAATATATCTGTTTAATAAATCTGTTTTGTTTAAATGCATCAAAATACACTGACTATATTCACTGAGAAATGGAGGGAAATATTTAAAATGGTAATAATAACTTGTAATAAAAACTTTCTTGTGCGTTAATCCAGCATTTAATAATAATTTCTGAATGACTCTGGCATAATGACAAAACACAAGAATAATCAAAATAATATTTTAAGACCTTTTATATATATTTTGCCCAAATAGTTGCAGCCTTAGTTAACTTTTTCCAAACTTTAACAGGTTGAACTACGGTAAAATAAATAAAAATTAAATTAATAACACGTATAACATGTGTCACGTTCTAGCCAGCGTGCTGTGGGCGTGTGGTTAGCCTATGTCATTGTTTGTATTAATGGCGGAAGTGGGAAGAGCCGGCATGATGCGCGCTCTGCCGGGAGAATTGTATGGATTACCTAGCGAGACAACATTTGCTATCAAAATGAGTTGGAAAGTTCACCCTCTAAGCTTTATGCAGATATGTCTGTCATGTGTATGTCTCATGTATTCGTGGAGATTCCACAGTTTTTTTTCTGACCTCAGTTTACATGTCGCGCGAGCCTCACGTGGACTATTGTAATAACAAAGCCTCGTGGGCGTGGTCGCATTAAAAATAATGAGCCTCTACAGAGAAACTAGACATCGCGTTGGTTTCATACTGATTACTTTATCAAGCAATATTTGTTTTCAACATGTACCGCTGCATTTTAAAATGTAGACACTTCAAGCTTTCTATAGAGATATGTCTCATGTCTGTGTGTTTAGTTTTCGCGGAGTTTCAGTGCATATTACTGATGCGTTTGTAAAAACAGTTCACGGAGAGAGAAAAGAGAAAGTGCCTACACTGTTTATTTTCCTTATTTTACAAAAGCACACACTTTTGTTGTTATTGTGAGTGTACCCAAAAAAACTAGACACCTAACAGATTCAATTGATGTATTGCTCATATCTGTACGATCAAAACTGAAAGTGTAAGGCTAGAAACGCTATATCCAGCTGCTAGATAAAGTGGTTGGGAATGGAAAAAGTAAAGAGGGCTCCTGCTTGAGCAAAGAGTAGGGTTGTTATGGTGGTGGGGGGCAGTGAAGACTCCTGCAGGAGTCGAAGCTCAGCGTAACCCCTGCTGGAGTCAGAGCCATGGGGTGGGTGGGATCTTGCTGGAGTCAGGGAAAAGGGAAGGGGTGGTGAAGACTCCGGCTTATAAGTAAAATAAAACTGAAATGAAATAATAAAATATATATATATATATATATAAGCTAAAAACTCCTGCAGGAATTGGGTGAGTGGTTAAGGGAGAAAACTGAGTAGTACTTGGGAAGGAAGGAGCTGGAAGCTGGAAGGAAGAAAAGAAAGAGAAAGTGGCTGGGTCATGCCCTCGCCCTTGGGTAATCTATGTGGTTGGGTCATGCCCTCACCCTTGAGTGATCAATGTGGCTGAGTCGTGCCCTCGCCCTTGTTAGTATGATGTGGCTGGGTCATGCCCTCGCCCCTTGAGTAGTCACGTGGCTGGGTCAGGGGGGTTGGTTCCTGGAATGTAGAAATGTTAAAAGTGTTTGGGATGGTCATGTGGAGGAGGTGTATCAAATATATAAATGAAGTGTCCTTGTGTGATTGATGTGTTTGCTTGTTTGATGAGGAAAGATTTTGTTTCCTCATCAAACAGGGTTAGATCTGGGATAGTGGGGTGTATTCTTATGTTGAAATTAGAAGTTATGGTGATTTCAGAGCATGTAACATATAGATCTCGAACTCGAACCCCGGAGGGGCCCACACAGCCCCACCCCAACCCCAACCAAGCATGCCCGACCCAACCAATCAAGGCACCCAAGACTACTCTTGAACACCCCGACCTTGTTGCACCAGCCGTAAGGAGGATAACTACTGTCCAAGGGAATGTCCGTTTGATGGACAGTGCTGTTTTGGCGAGGGTGATCCTGGAATCTTTCTGGCAGAGTCTGGGGGAGGTTCAGTTAGGGGCGTGGCTTTCTTGCTGCTTTATTTGACAGTCCAGGTTGTTCTTGTTGCGGGTGGGGAGATGGTGGGCTGAGGGTATGGAGCGTGGCATGGGCTAGTGTCCTAGAGGTTCCTCTTGAATGCGGGTGATGGTGGAGTAGAGTTTTAACCCTTTAGGGATCCTGTATTAGACATCCTGTGGCGCGAATTGGCCGACGCGCTTCAGACTGCAAAAAAAAGTTTGAGCAAACAAATTGAGAGCAATGAACCAGACAGAACAGCAATCAACTTACAATGATGGAGATTGGTTCAAGGATAACGGCCGCTGGATGTGACCGAATTGAAGGACATTATTTGTGCTTTACATGTATGGCTGGTACTATGGTGTGCGTAAAATTGATAAATATTTTCGTTTAACTCTTTTCCTCCAGAAAATGCTTCTCTGCCATTGACGAGTTTTATGGCAATCCGTGTTTTAGGTGTATTAGGGAAGCCATAATGCATATCCTGAGTGAGGTTCATGTCAGATTCTCAGTGAAATCTGAGAAAAAGTAAGATTGTGAATAAAAATAAGAGTTATACAACCTTTCTTTTGCTTAATCTATACCGTTTTAGATCTTGTCTTGACAGAGACCAAAATAAAGGTGATTTTTTTAATGATTTGTGTTAACCACACATACAGGCACACTGGAGATTTTTAAAGCTGCGAAGATCAGTCGATTCATCAGCGGATCACTTGTATGTCAGCTCATAAACAGACCAGCTGAACTTTGCAGCTTTAAAACGCACCAGTGTCACTGTATCTGTAGTTACAATTGGTAAACATCTGTGAGTTTGCTTCTTGCAACAACCGGAGACTACACGAGATGCACCAAACTGCCTTTTTCTTGACATTAAAGAGCAGTGTTCTGCGCATATTATGCTAGTCTTTATGTCACTAGGCATCGAAACATCGAAAATGTGAGCATTCATACAGAATATTAGCATCAACACTCACGTGGTACATTACACTCAACTTCAATATGAAGGAAATGAAAATGCTCACAACCTGCGCTAGTGATGACATGTTAATGATGATGTGTGTGTGTGTGTGTGTGTGTGTTGTAGTAGTAGTGTCCCAGTCCTTAGGGCAATGTTTCCATCCCTAACTCTTTACACTCTATTTTAAGTACCAAGGATAAGGCGAAGGGGTAGGTGTAGGTATAGGGAAGGGGTATAAAATAGAACTGAAATAGGTCCTAACTGAGAAAAACACTGTAAAGATGTTTTACACAGCCAGTAAAAGATGCAATATGTAGATTAGTGGATTTGTTTATCTAAAACTTGACAAAAATGAACCAATAAGTTTAGATCAAGAGGTAGATCAGACATCTTTTGTTTGCCCGTCTTTCCTCTGTAATGTCTACATACAATACATTTGGAAATAACTTTCCTTGCAGCAGCATTAGCATTTATAATCCAATATGTTTGTCTCAGTTTGGACAACATATGATTCCTGCCACAATGACCCAATTGGTCATGAATGTGACGAAGTAGAAGATTTGACACATGGTGATTTTTGGACAAAATGATGAGATGTTTGGATTCGATGGGCATGGCTGCCTTTCTGACTCTTCCTCCTACTCTGATGAGTTCGTCATCCAATACAGGGTCCAATCTGTATATGCTGATCTCCTTCTTGACCGCACAGGAACCATGCTTCAGTTGTTCAATCTCATCTTGAAACTCTTGCTGCTGACTGAAGCGAACAATGGCTATTTCAGCCTCAAAGAGGTCTTCCAACGACAAAAACTGTCCACCCAAAGTTGCCTTGTAACAAAACTCCCAAAAGTGAATTTGTAAGATTGGGACCTTGCAACAATTGTTTGAAGTATCTCTAAACGTTGCTCCACAATCAAACACAATCCTCAATGTTCCTTTCTTTGCATGCAATACTCCATGATGAGGAATATACCAAACCTCTCCATCATCACAATCTAATTGATACTCTGGCACCCTTTCAGCATATCCCTTCTCCAGAACATTTGAAAGAAAATGAGTATACTCCTCATGCAGCAGTTCATTCCTTT
Organism: Danio kyathit; assembly: GCA_903798195.1. NCBI lineage: Eukaryota > Metazoa > Chordata > Actinopteri > Cypriniformes > Danionidae > Danio > Danio kyathit. The sequence goes on along the minus strand of LR812521.1, from coordinate 14,345,938 downwards.
CAAACCTTTTTCTCAAACCATTACTCCTCTGTTTGGCAACACTTAAGTTGTTTGGAAGTACAACATCATCATTTCGAAATGGTAGCCTCAGGCTATAATGACCATCCTGCATTTTGACAGAGTTCTTCATTATTTCCATAAATTGCAAGTCCTCCCTTGACATCTCCTCTTTCTCGACATCGTTTTCATTGAAGTCATGATTATACTGACTTTGGAGCAATTCTTCAAGCCTCCTGATCGAAATCCTGTTAACAGTAACAGAGGGTGTACCAATTTCATCCTCACAGTGACTGCTTGCTTAACAACCCACCCCAGTAGGGTTCTAATGGCATATGGCCCATCACCATAGCTGTTTATTATTTCCCAAGGTTCCATTACTTGAGATGCATTAGCTCCATTCAGTAAACCTATATTAGCTTCAATGTGAGGAATTGTTACTCTGTCCAGATATGGCCATTTGGAAATGTCCTCCTGCGTTACTATATTGTCTGAATTGACAAGCATTTTCTTCTGTGTATACACTTCAGGAAGAGAGAAGAACTTATTGCTGTTGATACCGCATACCTCTAAACCAGTAATGACATTACAAGACACAGGCTGTTCTTGTCCCATAGTACGAAGATAGATATTAATTCTTTTTCCTCCAATATTAAGTTCATTCATCAGCTGCTCTGAACAAAACGAGGCTGAGCTCCCAGGGTCCAGAAAGGCACAAGTCTGAATTACTTTCTGACTTTTAACTGATTTTACTTGTACTGGCATGATTGAAAGCACTTCAGAGCACTTCCGGACTTCAAACAACTGAAACTAATTCATTTTCCTTTCAAAAAGTCAATCTTTTCTCGTTGTGACTTCTTCTTTAAAGCATGACACCTTTCCAAGACATGATTGTCTTGACATAACAAGCAAGTCTTGCGTTCATTGATCTTACTCACAAAATGAGTTCCTTGCTGCAAGTTTTTAACTGGAACTGAGGCAACAACATTTGTAGCAAAACTGTTTCCCTTGAATATCTTACCAGCTTTGCTTGCACCTTGTTTTTTGTCTTGAATACATCCTAACACAGGATCAGAAACCATCTTTGCATGTCGTTCAACAAAATCCAAAAGATGTGAGAAATTGGGTCTGGCTTGGATTAGATCCATTATCTCACAGGCCTTTTCTCACCAACGTTCTCTCAACTTGAAAGGTAACTTCATTACAACGGTTCTCATATTACTTGGCATGTTGAGCTCTTGCATAAAAGATGTCATCAATAAGATTACAACATGAGCGCAAAAACAAAGAATATGCATATAACCCTTGTGCGTCCTCAGCCTTTAGCGAGGACCAGCCTAAGGCTTTATCCATATATGCAGCAGCAATTTTAAAATCATTACCAAATTGCTCCTTCAGAAGATTTTTAGCTAATGGATAACCTATTTCAGGATCAAGATGTTGACAACTCCGAAACAATTCTTTAGCTTGACCTGTGGTAAATTGTTCCAAAAAATACAAACAGTCCCTTTTATTGTGAGTTATTTCCTCAACACCATGTTCAAATGCTCTAATAAAAGATACATAATGAAGTGGATCACCATTGAAGCCTGGAATCTCTCTTTTTTGGAAGTGTGTGAGGTTGAGCTTGATGCACAAGATATGCAGTGAGCTCCTCATGCTTTTTCAAAATCTCAAAAAGAGATTTATCTTGAGATGGAAGAAGGTTTGTAGCTTGTGTTGCCATACTGCCACTGGAGTGTTGTACAAAATGACTTGAGTCCTGATGTTGATGAGTGCTGCTGTCAAAAGTGTTCAGTCCTCCTGTGTGCTGCATTTTTGTTGATTGTGATGGGAAGTTAGAGGTAGCACAAACTGATTGTGATGGGCCATTAGAGGCAGCTCCAGTTGGTTGTGATGAACTGCTGTAAATTACTCCAACTGTATCCATTGATATTTGACTCATTGGTACATATTCAGTTGCTTGTGGATTTAATTTTTTTTTCTTTGTTGAATCAAAAATTCCATTTCCATTCACATCCCGTGACGTTTGATTCTTTGTTACTTCCTTTCCTTTAGAACGAGAACTACCAGTATGTGAGCATTTTCTTTGGCTGCCAACAGTACTCAAAACAGCAAGTTTTGCAGTAGATGCAGCGATTTCAGCATCTAATTTAAGTTGTTCCTTTTGTTTTCTCAATTCCTCTTGCTTTGTTTCAATTGCATGTTTGGATTTTAATGCAGCGGCACGAGCCATAAGTGCAGCTCTCTCTGCCTCGGCCTGTACACGAGCAGATGCAGTGGAAGAACTGCTACTATTGGAACTGTGCTTACTATAGTTAGTGGTACTGAAACAGCTGGTGGTAGTGGTAGTGAAACAGCTCCTTTAAACTTTGATTATTTGAGTGTTTGCAGAGCTAATATGAGAGGTGGAGGCATCGCTGCCCTGTTTAAAGATGTCTATGAGTGTAAACAAGTGTCATTTGGTGACTATTTGTCCTTTGAATATCTGAGTATAGCACTAAAAGCTGCTCCACGCATTTTACTGATCATTATCTACAGACCTCCAAAATATTCTCCAACTTTTATTGATGATTTCACAGAGCTGTTATCAATAGTAACCTCTGAGTTTGACTATTTTACTATTGCTGGGGATTTTAACATTCACATTGATAATCCAGAAATCAATGCTGTAAAAGAACTAATGACTGTCTTTAACACTTTTGATCTGACTCTGCATGTTCAAGGACCCACACACAATCGTGGACACACTCTTGATCTACTTATAACTAAGGGTCTACACATTTCATCGACTGTTGTTAAGGATGTTGCACTATCTGATCATTTCTCTATTTTCTTTGATATATTGATCACTCCAGCCATTAAAGACAGATCTGTCTCTGTCAGAAAGAGATACATAAATGAAAATACTAGTGAACAGTTTATGAAGGCCATATCACTCGCACCAAGTATATCTGTTGACTCTCTCCTTGATTTGTTTAACTCTAAAGTTAAGAATGTCAGATGACATTGCTCCTGTTAAAGTCAGGAAGAAAACAGGGATGAAAAACGGGCCTTGGAGAAAATCAACAGCAGTTCAAATGATGAAAAGACAGTGCAGAAAAGCTGAGCGTATGTGGAGGAAGACCAAACTAGTAGTCCACTATAATATCTATAAAGACAGTCTTCATGCTTTTAATGTGAAACTAAAAACCGCTAGGCAGACTTTCTTTTCAACCCTTATAAACAACAACTCAAATAATGCGCGTACACTCTTTGAAATGGTAGAGAGACTCACAAACCCCCCCAGTAGAATTCCCAGTGAACTACTCTCTGAAAGCAAATGTAATGAGTTCGCTCATTTCTTTACTGATAAGATCAATAATATCAGAAAGGCAATCAGCTCATCCAATCAGCCAAGTTGTGCCGACGTCAGACAAGCTCAACCACAACTTAAGAAGTCAGACATTATGTCTGATTTCATGGCAATTAATGGTAAAATTTTAGGAGATCGTACAAATTATGAAAACATTAACCTGTAGTCTTGACACGCTCCCCACATCATTCTTCAAAACGGTGTTTAACTGTTTAGAAATGGATCTCCTAAAAGTGCTAAATGCTTCACTTCTCTCAGGGATTTTTCCAAACTCACTTAAAACTTCAGTTGTTAAATCCCTCTTGAAAAAGAGCAACCTGGATAACACACTATTGAGCAGTTACAGACCAATCTTAAATCTCCCTTTCATTGGAAAAATCATTGAAAAAGTTGTTTTCAACCAGGTTAACACGTTCTTAACCTCCAAGGGGTGTTTAGACAATTTTCAATCTGGTTTCAGAGCACATCACAGTACAGAGAGCGCTCTTATAAAGATAATCAATGATATCCGCCTAAATTCCGCTTCTCAAATGGTTCAGATCTTATCTTGAAGGGAGAGGTTACTATGTCAGTATAGGTGACCATAGGTCAAGGTGGACACCCATGACATGTGGAGTCCCACAAGGCTCGATTCTGGCAACTCTCCTGTTCAACCTTTATATGCTACCTCTGAGCCAAATAATGAGAAAGAACCAAATTTCCTACCACAGCTATGCTGATGACACTCAGATCTACTTAGCCTTATTGGCTAATGACTACAGCCCTATTGACACCCTCTGCCAATGCATTGATGAAATGAACAGCTGGATGTGCCAAAACTTTCTTCAGTTAAACAAAGAGAAAACTGAAGTCATTGTGTTTGGGAACAGAGATGAGGTTCTCAAGGTGAATGCGTACCTTGGCTCTAAAGGTCAAACAACAAAAAATAAGGTCAAGAATCTTGGTGTGACTCTGGAGTCAGATCTGAGTTTCAGTAGTCATGTCAAAGCAGTTAGTAAATCAGCATACTATCATCTCAAAAACATTGCAAGAATCAGATGCTTTGTTTCCAGTGAAGACTTCAGCAGCAGGGTGGATTACTGTAACGGCCTCCTCACGGGCCTTCCCAAAAAGACAGTCAGACAGTTACAGCTCATCCAGAACGCTGCGACCAAGATTCTGACCAGAACCAGGAAATCAGAGCACATCACACCTGTCCTCAGGTCTTTACACTGGCTCCCAGTTACATTCAGAATAGATTTTAAAGTATTATTACTTGTCTATAAATCACTAAATGGCCTTGGACCTCAATACATTACAGATATGCTCACTGAATACAAACCTAGAAGAACACTCAGATCTCTAGGATCATATAAACTAGAAATTCCAAGAGTTCAGTCAAAGCAGGGTGAATCGACTTTCAGCTACTACCCCCCTCGCTGCTGGAATCAACTCCCAGAAATGATTAGATGTGCTCCAACATTAGGCACATTCAAATCCATACTGAAAACACATCTGTTTAGCTGTGCCTTTACTGAATGAGCACTATGCTACGTCCGACAAATCGCAGTATTGTTTTTCTCTTCTTTTTCATTCTTTTACAACCTGTTTTAACATATTTTTATCTATTTTTATCTGTTTTTTATTATCTGTTATTATTTTTTCTTACACTTGTCTTTTTTATTCCTGTTTATGTAAAGCACTTTGAATTGCCACTGTGTATGAAATGTGCTATATAAATAAACTTGCCTTGCCTTACCTTGCCTTGCCTTACTCTTTGAAACGTTTGAAACGCTGTTCTCTGGGACAACCTCATCATTGACATTTACATCAGTAACCCCTTCAGATATTTCCTGATATGTGTCAGATGTGGACAACCATAAATTGACATGTTCAATAAACTAATTTTTTTAAATCATTTTTGCCTAGAACCATATATCATGTTTCTCTATTTCATTATCAAGCAACAAAGTCAACAAGGATTCATGTGCTTCTTGAGCCTCCAAACATAACTTCTTTAAAATTTTCAAATACACTTTGTACTTCATTCTCATATTCTCTGTTATTTTGCATCAAACCTTTAATAGTTTCAATTATTTTGTCTGCTTTGTTCAACTTTGCTTTTCTAATTGCTTGCAATGAATGCAGCTTTTCCACTAAGGCCTTTGCTGTAAGTTTAACTGGCCTCTTTTGCCTTTCGGGCTCGCTATCATTATGACGTTGTTTTGTCCCAGCGGATTCCTCCACATTTAAACACTGTTCCTCTATATTACCACAATATCACAGCAACCGTACAGTACAAAGAATTGTCCAACCTTTTGGCAACCAATGCATTAAATTTACACTTTTTTGTGTGCACACATAATAAATGGCCATTACGTTCTGTTATTGTTGCAACAATGTACCTTTAAATCCTGTGTTGAATCACCATCCAATGCGAATCCAACAGGAACAACAAACGAAGTCCAGCGCGACTCCAACAGGAACAGCAAACGAAGTCCAAATCGACTCCAACAGGAACAGTAAACGAAGTCTAACGCGACTCCAGCAGGAACGGCAAACGAAGTCCAAAGCAACTCCAACAGGAACAGCAAACGATATCCACAGCAACTCCAACACAGCAAATGAAGACCAACATCCACTATCCGTCCTGGGCTGAAATGTGTGTTCATTAGCTGTCACTGACTCGAAATACAGTCAATTTATACCCACAGATTACTGGAAGCAGAGGTTTTTGACTTTATATAACAGCCTTCCATTGCTGTTGTCGCCGGTAACAGGTGTGAGCACGTAATTCACGCGTGCAATCAGAGTCCATGCATGCTAAAGTTGTTTCAAGCAGAATGTCTTTATTTTGTGCAGGTGAATAAAACAAAACCTCAATCTTTGCTTCTCCTTTCTTCATTATCATGTGCATATAAATTTCGCACCATGTACACACAGCACATATCTAAACACAGCATTATTCTCATGCTAGCAAGCAAGATACCCATTAGCACGGTCAAAAACCGTGTGCTTTCCCATTACGGATGCTCTTCCTCGCTTACACAAGCACCTTAGTTATACTTACAAAAAAGTGGCTCCTACAGTACATACATATATATATATATATATATATATTTTTTTTTTTTTTTCTTTTTTGTATTTATATATATATTTTTAATCGCGAAATTGTCCGTAAATTTCTGGGACGTACCACCACAAACTCAGTAATTTTTATAGCAAAAAAACATTTAAAAATTGTGAAAAACTAGGGGGTCTGATAGGTGAGATGTGGTCTAATTATTTGGCTGAATTGGAGGCACGTGGGCCTTGAATAGTGAGTTTCTTTGGTTGTTGACAGAGAGTTTGGCTTTATTGCAATGGCTCAGATGCCGGCGTCTGAGAGATTCTAGTTTGTGAAACTTTACTAAATGCAAAGGTTTTATTTTTTTAATGTACTGTAGTCTGATTGTTACATTTCCTGTGTTCATTAATTGTTGACTTTTTCTCAGGTTTCTCAGCTTTACACAAAATAACGATGATTCTCTGTATTTCTGCATCTGGATCTGCTCTTCTGCTCTGCTTTATGATTTACTGCAGATCTCCTACTAAAGGTATGTGTAAAGCAAAAATATTCTTGTTATCTATAATTCAGTGGTTTTCAGCTGCAGGATTAGAGTATAAAAAGTAATATATATAGTTTGGTGCATTGATTTTTGCATCTAAACAGGTTGAGCAGTTTGATTCCAACCTTCTTCTACTTGTTGTTAATGATCATAGTGATTTTACCATTTTCATAAAAAAAATCAAAAATTTTCAGGTTTCTTTGTCCAGCAAACTCAAAATTTAGTTTATAATATGGAATCTTCAGTGGTTTTGCCCTGCCATGTGGACAGACACATATTACAGCAAAAACTGAAGGTGGAATGGAGAAGAAAAAACACACTCAAGACTCTGGTTCATCTGTATCAAGATGGTGAGAGTCGACCAGAGGTCCAGCAGCAGGATTATCATGATAGAGCTCATTTCTTTACTGAGGAGATTCAACATGGAAACTTCTCCCTCCGTCTGGACAATCTGACAGCTCAAGATGAAGGAGAATACAGATGTAGAGTTTACAGTGACCAGGATTGTGTGCATTTGGAAGAAGCAGAGGTGGTACTGAGTAAGTGAAAACAACTGGACCTGCTGTTTTAGACATGGTCAATTTATTTTTTCACTTTAGTTGTTTAGCAAAATAAAATTGGCACAAGGTAAGTAATAAATTAAACAATTTCAACCTTTTCAACTGCTAGATGGTACATCATATTCAATGATTTGTGTAGGAACAAATTCTACAGAAAATTCATGGTTGAAGACTTACCGGGATTACAATTCGTCAGACACTGTAACATTCAAAACAATTGATATGTTGATTGCTTGGCAACTAATGTGTGAGCACATATGCATGCAAAATGTTATCCATATTCTCAGAATCAGATAATATCGCACATGCAGATGGAACTGATGAAGCTCCACTAGGCTTCTGATAGAATTAAATTGTACCAATACAAAGTAAAAGTGGCTCATATAATTATGAATATTATTAATAATAATAAGTTATTATTTAATTATGAATATCTGGGTTGACTTTATCATCAATTGTAGCAAAACCAAAATTACATTAAAAAGCCCCTATTATGCATTAAAAAAATGTCACATTTTGGTTTTCGGGGTCTCCAACAACAGGCTGATATGCATGCAAGGTCAAAAAACACTTACGTAGTCTTATAATATGCATTTATTTTTTACCTAATTAGCGATTCATTTGTTCCCAAAGTCCTCCTTAGCGCGATGCTAATCTGCGCTGATTGGTCCGATGATCCAGTCTGTTGTGATTGGTCGACTGCTTTCAGCGCGAGACAGAGAAATGCCCACTACGGCTTATCAACAATTTTGAAGTAGTCAGAGTGCAGAATGTATGTGAACCCAATGCAGGAGTGCATTAAAACAATGCAGTTTAACACCAGCATATTGCTCTATTCTTAAACATGACACACATTCAATATTAATCAACACAGTGCCAAAAGCTGAACTATTTTAAAACTTGACCACCACATGTGTGTAGGAACAGTTGATGCTGGCCATAGCAATGGCAAACGACAGTGGATCGCGAGCTCACAAACGCATTTAAATCCGTAAACAAAGCGTCACGTTTTCAATGTGGTTTTAGACACGATATGAGAATATAAAGAGTTAACCAGATACAGTACAAGCTTTGTCAGAAAAATGACGGGAAAACAGCACAAGGCTGGGGCTATAATGCTGAGGTATTTTTGCAAAAATAAACTTCAACCACTGTCTCTTCGCAGCCTCATCTTTGAGTAGGGAAAATAACACTGACTTTCCCTCACACTTCAGAGCACAGCGTCTTCGCGACATGATTCAACCGGGATCTGCTACAGTGTTTGTCTTCTTTTTCTTTCTACAGTGTTTGTTAGCATGGCCGGGTGTTTCAGTTTTCCTGTGCACAACAAATGGACGGGGCTTGAGTTCCGTATCATTAGTATCGTTAGTATCATTAGTATTAGTAGACTGTCTGCTTAATATCTGTTGATACTGCTCCTTCAACAGACATTTAACTGACTATAAGAAACTTTGCAAGTACATGTCAACTTACACTAAGCCTGATCCCAACCTAATAGTCCTCTTATAATCTAACGAGAATTGGTTGGCATGTTGATGCAATGTAAATTAATTCAACAAATGGACCTTCAAAATAATGTGTGACCATTTATTCAAAGATCGAGTCATTTTTCTGGCCTGAAAAAAGAATTAATCTTACTCCATTAATAGATAAGTACAATCTGCAGCTATTTCAAGTAAGTAGCAATTATTTGCTAGATGTAACAATTTATTGCGTCTGATCTGCATTCATTTGTTACGTAACCGATAACCTATTTGTTCTTAAAATTGATGATGCCTTTATTTACTCAATTGTGCGATAGTGAAAATTTGTAATGTGAAACGTTTTCAAGTTAAAAACATTGTGTCTGTTCCTTTAAAGGGTTCACAGTACAAGGTTCCCCTGATTCTCAGACAGTTCCTCTGGGAGGTTCAGTGATTTTGCCCTGTCAGGTTGACAAACAATTCCTACCGAGAAATCTGAAGGTGGAATGGAGAAAAGTAGACTCAGAGACTCTGGTTCATCTGTATCAGGATGATGAGAGTCGACCAGAGAAACAGCACAGAGATTATCATGATAGAGCTCATTTCATTGTGGAGGAGATTAAAGATGGAAACTTCTCCCTGCGTCTGGACAGTCTAAGAGCTGAAGATACTGGAAAATACAGATGTAGAGTTTACAGTGACCAGGATTGTGTGCATTCAGAAGAAGCAGAGGTGGTACTAAGTAAGTAAAACAACTGGACCTGCTGTTTTAGACATGGTCAAATTATTATTTCAATTCATTAGTTTAGTTACAGTATAAAGCAAAATTAAGTAAATAGTTCTATAGATGTAAATCTAAAAATGCTATTATCACAGTAGTTCTCAATTTCAGTCCTCGAGCCCCACCGCTCTGCATATTTTTTATGTTTCTTTTAACAAACTTGATTTAGAAAATCAGTTCGTTACATAGGCTCCATGCATGAACTATGTTCTAATTGACATGGTCCCAGTGTGCATTTATTCTCTTCTGCTTTATTGCTCTCTACCTGAGCATGGGAAATCTTTACTTCACTTCAGAACTTTGATTCACAGATTTGTGCAATGCCACAGCTTGCAGCATTATTATACACAGCTGACACTTAGTAGAAAAGTGTGAATCTGATTAAATTTATCAATGTAAATAAATTCAATTCAATTCATCTGTATTTCTATAACTCTTTTACAATGTAGGTTGTGCCAAAGCAGCTTAACATAAAAGTTTTAGTAAACTGAAACTGTGTCTGTCCAGTTTTCAGAGTTGAAGTTGAGTTTAGTTCAGTTCAGTGTGGTTTAATTTTCAGTGCTGAAAGTTCAAACACTGAAGAGAAAATCCATCGATGCACAGCTCCACAAGTCCCAAACCAAGCAAGCCAGTGGTTACAGTAGCGTGGAACACAACATCAACAATTGACGAAAGTGAAGGAAAAAACATATGCTCCTTTCGAAGTGAAATTATAAGAGATGGGAAGTAATGAAGTACAAATACTTCGTTACTGTACTTAAGTAGATTTTTTTGATATCAGCACTTTACTCCACTACTTATTTTTTTTTGGCAACTTTTTACTTTTTCTTCTTACATTTTTACACAAATATCTGTACTTTCTACTTCTTACAGTTTTTAAACCAAGGTCGTTACTTTCGTTTTCATGTGTTTGGTGGCGTGATAAATATTATTTATTATCATTGTGCAATATATGATAAGAAATAATAATGAAGTGTCGTCAAACAACTAAGTTATATCCAAATACACATGCTATGCCCTACGCAGTCTAAAAGCTGACAGGTGAGCAAATCTAAGCTTGTTTTTAATAAAACAAATATAAATATGCATATAATAAATAATACTGGTAATATTAATAACATTATACAAAAGCAATTTGTCATGAATAAACTGAAAAAGAATAACGAAAAAGGACTTCATTAATGTTTAAAAAATATACTCCGAAGAAAGTCCTTAATTTTTATTTCGTTGTCTATTAAGGGTTTGATGTTCAGTGTCCTTGTCACATGCTGGGATCTTCAGTGGTTTTGCCCTTTTATATTGGTAAGCCTTTACCACTGGACGATTTAAAGGTGGAATGGAGACGAGCAGACTTAAAGACTCCGATTCTTCTGTATCAACATGGCGAGAGTTGCTCAGAAGAACAGGATGAAAATGATCATGATCGAGCTCGTTTCTTTACTGAGGATATTAAAGAAGGAAACTTCTCCCTCTGTCTGGACAATCTGACAGCTCAAGATACTGGAGAATACACATGCACAGTTTACAGAAATCGGACACAAGTGTTTTCAGTCAAGAACAAATTGGAATTAAGATTACTACGTAAGTCAATGAAAAAAATCTACTCCTATCCACCTTTTTTCTGCATGTGAGTACTGTGTTTAAAATGATGGGTTTCACATCTGGTTTTGGGATCTTACACTGACACAAATAGTTTTAAATACGAATGTGTTGCAAATAATATTTGTAGTGAAAACTAGGTGGCTACTGTTGTGGAAAATTGTTCTGGATTGCAAAAATATTTTCTAAGTTTTCAAAAAATAAATAAATAAAATTGCTAGGTAGAAGCATTTATTGTCACAGCAAACAGTAACAATACAGACAATTGGCCAAAGGTCTGATGAGTGTAGGCCAGCACACAGTTTAAATACACTTCTTAGTCTTATCACTCCACCCAAGTTTACACATTAGCACACTTCCATTTGCTTCTCCACTAATATGATCGCAGTTATTCCAGGGGCTCCCTACCCATGGACAGTTGAGTCATTTCCTTGCTACCAATAGAATCTTAGTTTTTTAGGGATGCTACCCATGACCACTTAAGGTCTTTCCTTCCTACTTCAATTGTAGCATTTCTGCTGAAACAACACTCAACTGTAAGTTCAGCTGAAGTTCACATAGGCAGTTTTCGGCTCAAAGGATTTTTGAAGTGTCCGGCTACTGGTCCACCACAGGTGATTCATTGATGAAACAGAACGCAAGTTTATGACCTTACTTCCATACATCTGCTCCCATTGTGGTACTTTATCCTGCTCTCTTAATTATTTCCTGTTTCTGGCTGTTTGCTCTGTGTCTTGCATTTACCATTAGACTACAGTCTGCTTGAACATGGCTTCTTCAAAAAAGTATGAAGGTCAAACATACAAATTATTATAATAATAATGCAACATATATAGGGTGGTAATGAGGTAATGGCATAAAAGGATACATAAAAACATGAAGAATAAAAATGAAGTCATTCAAATAAGCATACAACTTAATGTAATGTGATCATCAGAAAGTCATCAATACATCAATAAATTTCTCAATACTACCAGAAGAGGTGTTGGTGAGGCCAGCATGGGGTGCTCAACCTGTAGTCTGTGTGGGTCCTACTGCACCAGTACATTGATGGGGACACTATACTGTCAGTAAGCACTGTTCTTTGGATGAGACGATAAACCAAGGTCCTGACGTTCTGTGGTCATAAAAATCCCAGGAAGTCCTTTAAAAGTAGAGATGTGTCCCTGGCATCCTGGCCAAATGTACCCAATGACCTCTGTCCATCATGACCTCCTAATAATCCTTGTATCTACTGATTGGTTCTTCACTCTGTCTCCTCTCCCCTAAAAAGCTGGTGTGTGGTGTGCAGTTCTGCCACAGAATGGCTACTGATGGTGGTTAATATATTTCCCCCTCCAAGTTGAGCTCTGTTGAACGAATTATTATATAATTTCAAATAGTGATTGAATTATTATATTTCAAGTGGAGACATTCAAACACATTCAATTGTAAACGTATACATTTGGGCTAATTGTTTATTGAATACCTTATTTCAGGGGCATTTCCTCTGCAGCACAGGAGAACATAATCTCTTCTAGTATTCTGATGTATTCAAACTGAATCAAGATACCTGTTCAACAATATAGACATATCAGTGTGATAAACATCCCTATGCCATCATTTCTGCTTTCTTTACGGTGAACTGAGGCTTGAATTTAGGACCTGGGGGTCATTTTCGGGGGGTCCTTGGAAATTTCGAAACCACTATGTTTTTTTCAATTATGGTGCTTTATGGGAACTTTTTACTGACAGCATAGCTGGATGTGATGTGGATGTGATCACATCTGTATCTTAGTCATTCTAACTATTTTTCAATCTGTTTTAACTGTTGCTTGTTTTCATTTTAACGTTTTTGTTGCAACTTAAAGATATTTGAGATCATTGTTTTGAACACACCCCTTTTGATGCTTTAGCCAATTACTCTGAAAAAGCAGCACACAACATTACAGTTAGGTCTGTTGTTTCTCTATTATTGTAACGCAGGGAGTGACACTGACAACAGGGGTGTGGATCCACATGCAGGTTTATTAAAGGGATGGTCAGGCAAGCAATGATCAGAACAGGAGCAAACAGATGACTGAGGGCAATCCAGAGTCGTGGTCAAAGTAGCAGGCAAATGGTCAAAGGCAGGCAGCAGACAGGATAAACAGACAGACGTGGCAAAGGTCAAAACCAGGCAAACTAGACAAAGGATAAACGCGTTGTGGTGTCACTGAAAACAGATAACAAGACTAAGCCCTGAAATGAGTGTGTGTGCTGCTTATATGTTGAGTGCAATCAGTCTTGACAAGCCTCCAGTGGTGTGTGTGCAATCAGTGGAGATGAGTAACCGGTTGTGTGTGATGTCAGAGTAGTGCATGTTTGGAAATGTAGTCCATTAGGTGGCAGAATTATAGTTCATTAGGGATTGTGCATGTTTACCAGCGATCTATGGAGAGAGGATCGCTGTGATCATGACAGAGCCCCCCCTCTAAGGAGCGGATTCCAGACGCTCCTAACATAGTTCAGGCGGGAGGTGGAGCGCAGGCAGAACAGGGGGAGGGATGGAGGGCCAGGGCCATGCAGCGGAGGTATACCTGGAGCGTGGAGCTGCGGAGGGCCTGGAGCGTGGGGCTGCGGAGGGCCTGGAGCGTGGGGCTGCGGAGGGCCTGGAGCGTGGGGCTGCGGAGGGCCTGGAGCGTGGAGCTGCGGAGGAACTGGCAGTTCTTTCAACCCCAGTGGGTCAGGAGGCTTAGGTTCAGGAGTCACTGGCAGTTCTTTACACCCCAGTGGGTCAGGAGGCTTAGGTTCAGGAGTCACTGGCAGTTCTTTACACCCCAGTGGGTCAGGCGGCTTAGGTTCAGGAGTCACTGGCAGCTCTTTAAACCCCAGTGGGTCAGGAGGCTTAGGTTCAGGAGTCACTGGCAGTTCTTTAAACCCCAGTGGGTCAGGAGGCTTAGGTTCAGGATGCACTGGCGGTTCATTCAACCCCAGTGGGTCAGGCGGCGGCGGCCATTCAGGAAGTTCAGGCGGCGGCGGCCATTCAGGAAGCTCAGGCGGTGGCGGCCATTCAGGAAGCTCAGGCGGCCATTCAGGAAGCTCAGGCGGCGGTGGCAGCCATTCGGGAAGCTCTAGTGGATCTGGCGCCCTTGGCCATTGGGGGAATTCAGGAGGATCTGGCGCCCCTGGCCATTCGGGGAATTCAGGAGGATCTGGCGTCCCTGGCCATTCGGGGAATTCAGGAAGGGCATCTGGCCACTCTGGAGGATCAGGCGGTGACTGAGGATCTGGCCACTCTGGAGGATCAGGCGGTGACTGAGGATCTGGCCACTCTGGAGGATCAGGCGGTGACTGAGGATCTGGCCACTCTGGAGGATCAGGCGGTGACTGAGGATCTGGCCACTCTGGAGGATCAGGCGGTGACTGAGGATCTGGCCACTCTGGAGGATCAGGCGGTGACTGAGGATCTGGCCACTCTGGAGGATCAGGCGGTGACTGAGGATCTGGCCACTCTGGAGGATCAGGCGGTGACTGAGGATCTGGCCACTCTGGAGGATCAGGCGGTGACTGAGGATCTGGCCACTCTGGAGGATCAGGCGGTGACTGAGGATCTGGCCACTCTGGAGGATCAGGCGGTGACTGAGGATCTGGCCACTCTGGAGGATCAGGCGGTGACTGAGGATCTGGCCACTCTGGAGGATCAGGCGGTGACTGAGGATCTGGCAACTCTGGAGGATCAGGCGGTGACTGAGGATCTGGCAACTCTGGAGGATCAGGCGGTGACTGAGGATCTGGCAACTCTGGAGGATCAGGCGGTGACTGAGGATCTGGCAACTCTGGAGGTGGCGGTGGCAGCTCTGGCAGTAACAGCTCTGCTGGTGGCAGCAGCTCTGGCAACTCAGGTGGTGGTGGCCATTCTGGTGACTCAGATGATGGCATTTCAGAAACAGGAACTTGGACAGGCACTACGGCAGGAACAGACTCGGAACAGGAAACCATCTTCTGAGCTATAGGCAGATTGGCGCTTACCCATGCGTGAGCTGGAGGGCTGGTTGTGGCCATCTTGTGAGCTGGCAGACTGAAGGCGGCCATCTTGTGAGCTGGAGGACTGGATGCGGCCATTTTGTAAACTGGAGGACTGGAAAACTGATAACCTGGAGACAGGAGTACAGGTGATGCCAGCATAATATTGTTACCGGGTTGGGCAGCAAGCCCCGTTGCCAGCGGGTCTTGCTGTACACAGCTCCCCCCCAAAAAACATTTAGGGGTTTCCTCCTCCACTTCGCCAACAGTGAAGGGGGACCCAGACATTCTTAAAGCCAAATCAATATATATTTCTAACGTCCAGTGGGGCTGGTGTAATGGCATTGTGGTATAAAGGGGCTCAGAAAGTCCTCCACGAAAGAAAATCATTAAACATAACTCACTCATGGATGTTAGATGTGCCAGTCCAATGAAATCCTCAACATACTCCTCTATAGACCGGGCTTCCTGACGCAGACGCATGATCTTGATACCCGCTGGATCCATGTTGTGGCTTAGTCTTCTGTAACGCAGGGAGTGACACTGACAACAGGGGTGTGGATCCACATGCAGGTTTATTAAAGGGATGGTCAGGCAAGCAATGATCAGAACAGGAGCAAACAGATGACTGAGGGCAATCCAGAGTCATGGCCAAAGTAGCAGGCAAATGGTCAAAGGCAGGCAGCAGACAGGATAAACAGACAGACGTGGCAAAGGTCAAAACCAGGCAAACTAGACAAAGGATAAACGCGTTGTGGTGTCACTGAAAACAGATAACAAGACTAAGCCCTGAAATGAGTGTGTGTGCTGCTTATATGTTGAGTGCAATCAGTCTTGACAAGCCTCCAGTGGTGTGTGTGCAATCAGTGGAGATGAGTAACCGGTTGTGTGTGATGTCAGAGTAGTGCATGTTTGGAAATGTAGTCCATTAGGTGGCAGAATTATAGTTCATTAGGGATTGTGCATGTTTACCAGCGATCTATGGAGAGAGGATCGCTGTGATCATGACAATTATTACTACCTACAACAACTCATTTGCATTGCACAAATATCACTACTGGTAATAACAGTAGTTCAGGAAGGACATGCAGATACAACGCAGGCAGTTTGATTAATACTAAAAACTTTCACTGAAATCAAGACTAAATACACATAGATTTTTTTTTCAATCTCATTTATTCTGCTACTTCTCAAAAGAAGACAAACAGAACAGACGACATGTTGTTGATGACTAATATATATATATATATATATATATATATATATATATATATATATATATATATATATATATATATATATATATATATATATCCACAATTTTTTAATAAAATGCAATTTTTTATATCTGTAGGTTTTTTTTTATATTTTGCTTTGTTCTGTTCTGTTTTTTTTTTTTTTTTTTTTTTTACATTAAACATATATTTAAAGTATTTCTTTGAAAAATATGAATCTAATAAAGGAATCAAAGACACACATAAAGTGGGACCATCATTACAGCTTAATTTACCATTTGACTAAACAAGAGTTGTTTTTCCCTTTATAGATCATGTCTTTCGTCTTCAGATGATTCTCGTCTTCTGTCCAAATATCCTGATGTTTGTTGCTTTTATCCTCTGGGGTGTTTCTGAAGGTGAGAGTTTCACTACTGATGGTTTATTATAGGCATTATGATAAATTATTTAAGTTATTAATATCTGCTTTGTTTCAGGCTCTGTGTTTGAGTCAGTCTTTTGTTGTACTCTTTATTTTCTGAGACCTCTCATGTTGCTTTGGGCGGCTCCACATATTAATGAATTCACAGGTATGAAGCATTTCATTATTTATAGATTAACACAAATTATTTATGTAAAATGTGGTAAATATTATAAATATAATATACAGATTTTGGCATAAGCTATAAATTACAAAAAGTGTTCATTTTAATAACCATTCATCTTACATTGTTACACAGTATTCTCACTACACGCGATGCAATGCTGCAACACAATAAAAGCTATTTTCCATGTTGATGTGCATTTTTATATTAATTAGCCACAATTGTGACATTCAAAGATTCTATTTTTTTTGACACTGTTTCAATTCACTATAATCTTCCATGTGAAGCTGCTTTGACACAATCTACATTGTATAAGCGCTATACAAATAAAGATGAATTGAATTGAATTGAATATTTTAAAAACAGTTTCCATTTTTGCGACGTTGCAGCTAAACAACAGCATAAACTACAAGTTGGTTGAGACTTTATTTGTCCCCTATGGGAAAATTTAATTCATGATGCATACAAGTAGACTATAGTACAATTTACAAATACACATACAATTACATACATATATTTACGCACATATACATATACACATACACATACAACAGGGAAAAAAAAGTATTGAACATGTCATGTTTTTTCTTGGGAATAATATTTTTAAAATAGCTGTTAACATGGAATTGAACCAGATTTTGGTAAAACCCCAAACAATACAAACATAAAAATAAAAATAAAATAAAATAAAAAAAATCTGCAAAATTATGTGTTTGTAATAACAATGAAATGACCCAGGAGAAAGTGCTGAACTACTGAAACGTATTTAATTCTTTATATAAAGGCTTTTTTTTTTTGGTGATGGCAGCTTACATTAAGTCACGTGAATTGTTTAAAGTCTGTCCTGAGCAAAAATCAAACACCTGAGCAAAGTATAAAAATCTTGATGGTTCTGTGGGTCTTGTCTATCATATCTGGTCTTTATTTTTTATTTTATATTGGATTGAAGTCAGGTGATTGGCTGGGCCATTCTACAGCTTGATTTTCTGTCTCTGAAAGTATTTGAAAGTTTCCTTGGCTGTGTTTTGCATCATTGTCTTGCTGAAATGTCCAGCCTGGTTTCAACGTCATCCTCCTGTTAATGTAGATGTTGAACTGAAACACCTGATAATTATTTACAATGATGAAGGGCAGAGGGTTGCTGAAGAACTACTGAGAGATTTCAGCTGCTGTCTGTGCTTTCACGGCCTTTCTACACCTCTCTTTCTTCATGTGTTCAATACTTTTTCCTGCGTCATTTCATTTTATTACACATAACTTCATTTGTAAACTAATTAGTTTCGTTTTCTTTGCATATATGGATTTCTTTGGTTGTTATCAACATCTTGGAAAATTTAAAGTCAACAGCATATTTAGAAATATGTTTTCTGAGAAAAATGCTTCAATGCTTATTTTCCCTGCTGTATATAAATCTCTGCATACACACACACATAACAAAATTTAAACACGTACCGAACTAATAAAAGTAAAAGATAAAATAAAAAAAAGTCAATAATTAACATTTAGCAGCTGGACTGCTTTAGGAATAAAAGTTGCCTTCCTCCTTTGAGTTCTACAACCTGGGCAGTAAAGTCTGCGTCCTGATGGAAGCCACTCAAACTCTGAAAACAGAGCATGCGATCTTATAAACTACTCTCACTGTCTGTTGATCACATAAAATGTCAAGTGATCGGATAAGCTGCTCTATAATTTTAGCAGACTCTTACGTCATTCTTCAGTCAGTTCCTGTTTTGCACAGTTAATGAATAAAATCAGTATTACAATTTCTATATGTGCATAGTAAAATGTGATAAGAATGTCCTTTTTGATCCCAAAGGATTTCAACTTCCTCAACTAATACTTTCTTTGATGGCATTTTGTTAATATCTCTTCTGTATTAGAAGAGAACTTCAGCTGATCATCGAAAATGTCAGTTTCTGTGGAGTTTAAATATTTCTGTCACATAGTATCTGGTGCAGACAGCCAAATTGCTTGTCACTGGCTTATCACATTGGATGTAGTTATGACATTATTGCTGTGTTGTTCTTGTGCATTTTTACAATTTAATCCCTTTTCTCTTTTGCAGGAAACTTTAAAACATTTATCGAAAGTAATAGTTTTACAGCAGAATATGTGGTTTTCTCAGGGGTGTTTTATTCAGGTAAATAAATTGAAATATCATTCAGCTTTTGTTTTATAAATTTAATTCATATTACCAGAAACTTTGATAAGTTAAAAATAAGTGATGTAATATTCTGAACATTCTGTAGCTAATGTAAAAAAAAAATGCTGATAGATGGAAGTCACGTGTATTGTTTTAGTTTTTGAATGCATGCTGAGTGTTTGTGAGACACATTTTATGATAACTTTTATAAACAACACTGCTGCAAAGTATTTTAAATGTTGTTCAAATAATTGACTTTTTTTAAACCACCAAGCCATAATCAGTTTTTTACTATGCATGTGGTGCTATTTACCAATACCAGTTAAAAAAAAAAGAGAAACTGAGCAAATAAGACAATATATAAAGGAAAAGAAGCATGAGTTTTGACAAATCAAAAAGCAAAGAGGAGATTATTGGGTGAGGGATTAAGCCGAAGTCACACTAGAGTTTAGGTGCGTTCGACATGAAGCACAGCTGCAGAGATTAGCCGAGTGCAGGCGGGGGCGGAGTTGAAAACTGAGCCGTCAAGCCGGACACTTCGGGGTTCAAAGTTGCGGCAGTCATGATGACCGATCACATGGCGTCATCACAATTTTTTTATTTTTTATTTATAACAAAAAAATATTTACAAATAAAACAAATACAAATAATTACAAATAAATACTGTCTCTACAAACTATAGTTCATTTTTAAACAATAAGTGATTTATGAATTAAATATATTACAAACGTATGAGAGAAATAAGGGAAAACGAGAGGCTAATATAAACATAAAAACAAACAAGCCTATTAAATACAAAGCAATGAGCACAAATTCTAGGAGTTTAAACATCACTCTAGGCTAATAATTCTTGTTTAATATGCTAAAAAGGGGGTTTCATTTATTTACATTTATAGATATAAAACTTTCCAATATATATTAGTGTAAACCCAAAACAAGGTGTTTTGATTAATTTATACAATGATTAAGATTATTCTGGATAATGAAAGCATTTTTAAAGAAGCATTTTATTCCAAAAAGATTGAACAAAAGGACATTCCTAAAATAAGTGAGCTACACTTTAAGTAGAAGTTTCCCAGAAAGAGCAGGTACATCAATTTAACTTTTAAAACTAAAGAAACAGCTAGATTGCTCCATGTTTTAAATTTCTGTTCAGAGAGGTCATTGTTATTTCGCAGGTCAGAGTTCAGCTGCGGTCACACTAGAGTTTGAACTTGCGAAATTCTGTCGTACGGCGCTGCGAAAGGGGGCGGGATTAAACAAGATGATTAGACATTAAAAAAGGGAGCGATTGCTCCATGTTTTAAATTTCTGTTCAGGTTGGCCATGTTTTGATCCTGGATTGGTCTCACGCAGTCAAGTGTTGCGATTTCGCTGGTCAGAGTTCACCAAGCTTGAACTTTGCACCGCAGCAAAACGCGAAACTCGACGCATGACCCTGCTTTTCCGGTCTGACGCATTCGCATGCGTATGAAATGGAGTCTATGGAGAGGAAATCCCAGTGTGACCGCGGCTTTCCCCAAGCTTGGGGTTAGCGCGATAATCTTGAATGACATGCAGGTGCAGGGCTGATTAATACTCAATTGACTGTGATTGTGATGATGGTGGTGATTGAGCAAGTTTTATAGTCATGCCAGGTGTCATAGGAGCACCACTAATGATCAGAATCAAACATAACAACCTACATTAGAGTCCTGTAATAGAGTCTCATCTGTAAGATGAAAAGAGAGTTTTGTTATTTTTACATGTACCCCTTTTTTCTTCCAGTTCTGTTTAAATATGCCTGGGACAACGGACTGAATAATGCAGGATTTGAAAGTGTCATGATAACAATCCTGTTTGTGATTGTGCTTCTGTTAATTCTCATCTATATTATTTCCTGTAAGTATTTCCAGTCAGTCAGTTACACATGACATTTGGTGCTGTGCTTTTCTATTGTGAACATCTGCTGCACATGTAAAGATATAACGATCACTAGTGATAAACTATAGTTAATACAATTGTAGGTACAGTGTTTCCCCTAGGTTTACAAGTTGGGGGGAGGGGTGGGATTGGGGGTGCAGCGCGGCGCAGCACAGCTCTTCAGACTAATGCTGTGTTCACACCAGACGCGGAACGCGCGGCTAAATCGCGATATTCGCATGTAAATAGCCACGTGAACATTTGAGTTTACTCGCTTCATTCGCGCGTCAAACTCCGATTCATTCGCGCGTCAAATTCACTTCAGAACAGATGCGGATTCGCGTCATGGGCAGGGCTTCTGTCTGCCCGGTGACTGTAGCTTCGTTGCTAAATGGCTAACATGGATTTTATTGAGAAAATAACTGTGTTTATGAAGGCTGAAAAACAGCGTTGATTCATTTGGAGCAGTGTCTGAGTCCACTAGATACTTTCAGAGGTGCACCCAGCTCTGTGAGCTCATAAACTCCTCCAGAAACTTAACCTGGATGACAGAGGCTTCCAGCTAAATGGCTAACATGGATTTTATTGATGAAATAACTGTGTTTATGTGCTTTATAAAGGCTGTAAAACAGCGTCGATATGTTTGGAGCAGTGTCTGAGTCCACTACACATTTTCAGAGGTGCACCCAGCTCTGTGAGCTCATAAACTCCTCCAGAAACTTAACCTGGATGACGGAGGCTTCCAGCGGTGCTTCTGACTGAGCCAAGCCCAGTTTGATGAACTGTTGTCGGTGTCGGCTGGAGGATTTCCCCCGGACACCAACAACAGGTGCTACGTCACAATCATGCCCCCACAAGAGCAAGCTCCTGATTGGTTAACGCGGCGCGGATGTCCACAGAAGTTCAGATTTTTAAACTCGAGCGATTCGCGCGATTTGCGTGTTAAGCGCGTCAAACGTGCAAAACGCTCAATTTGCATTCGCGCATATCGCGCCATCCGCGCCGTGCAATTCGCGTCATTCGCGCCGCGCCATTCGCGTGTATCGCGCCGCAGGATGCCTATTCGCGCGTTTGCATTGACTTAACATGTAAATCACTCGCGCTTGACGCTTCTTCCGCGTCTGGTGTGAACGCAGCATAACAGGAGTCATGGTGTTAATTTGTTTCTTTTAATGACAGCAATAAATAATAGAGCGATTATTTGAACTGAACAACTGAACAAGCTAAAAATTAACATTTTTCTTTTTTGTATCTTTTTTTTTTATCCACAAAGTGTGCAGCTTTTGTCACTGCAATGTATCTTTCCGGGCTTCTGGAAGAACATTTCCAGAGCCTCTTGGTATGGAAAGTCAGAAATGTCTAGCCCATTTATTGAGATCCGCATGGTGACTGCAAAATGGTCTTTTTGCAGCCTATTGTGAATGTTTGTCTTGACCTGCAAATACATTAACTGTTAAAATTTAGCTTAAAGCAGCAAATGCTGATGTAAATAGTATCTTTCACCCTGTTCTTAGTTGAGAAGTCCCTCTTACAGTTTACACTGCTGACTGGGACCATCAGGGCAATAAAAGCTATTTTAAACTTAAAATAGAAAACTATACATTTAAAAACTAGAAAGTGGGCCAGTTTGTCTAAAGCACTTTTAGTAAACAAGTACATTACTGGTACACTGATATTAGTATACTTACTAAATAAAGTATACTTTTATACCTGACCTTTACTTAAGTATACTTTTTCCTAAGGGTGCATTTACTGACTTACTTACCAAGATCAGTCTTATACAGCCAGGGGGAGTATTGCCACTCTGACAGCCAGGTTGGGTCAAAGCTAGAAATCAGGATTTTTGCAGCTGATACAGAGTACCTTGTCATGGTGTTCGGCCGATACTGAGTACCGATTCTATCTGATGCACACCTATA
The DNA here is from genome assembly GCA_903798195.1 of Danio kyathit. Taxonomy (NCBI): domain Eukaryota; kingdom Metazoa; phylum Chordata; class Actinopteri; order Cypriniformes; family Danionidae; genus Danio; species Danio kyathit. Next base: position 14,322,829 of record LR812521.1, on the reverse strand, counting down.
AATCCATTACCTACTTTCTAAAAGGAAATAGGCCTATAAAGTACTGTTTATAGCAATTAGTGTCAATATTGCAATATTGTCAAAGACACAGCACTTTCAGTTGTTCTATGTAAAAAGACCTAAATATATGCAGGACCATTCAAATATTTTGCTTGTCTCCAACTATTGACTGTCATTCTTTCATTCTCTCATTCTCATACAGTAGAGAGTGGCTGTGTGGAACTCCACTGTGCGTGGTTCAGAGAGCAGAATTTTAAAACCGCGCGACCATGTAGAGACAGAAATTACATGCTGTTGTGTCAATAAGATATTACATACGACCAGGGGCGTCGATGGCCACCACGGGCCCTCTGACAAGCGAATTAGAAAGTGAATGAAAGTGAAGAGCCGGAGTGGTTCGCGGGCCCTTTATAATGTCTCTGTGGGCCCCCTGAATATATGGGCCCTTAGAATCGTCCTAACTACCCCACCCCACCCCCCCCACCCCACACCCTCGCGGCGCCCCTGCATACGGCTATTTAGCTTGTTTATTAAAAGAAGTTGTGATCTGGCACTATATAGAAATTTTTTTTACTTGACTTCAAAGCCGTTGGGAGGGCGGCGCACCACCCTAATATAATGGTAAGGGAAACACTGAGGTAACTTATAGAAAATGCAATGAATTTATAGATAAAACAAAACAACATATCATAGTCCAACAACCAACATCCACATATCAACCAACATATCAAACTCTTGATTGTCTCAAATAAAAGTCCCAACAGTGGTTAATGAAATGCTAAAATATGGTGTAGGAGCACAGAGAGACAGTCAGAGAAAGACAAATAATATTTGTAATGTATGATGTGTGTTTGTGTGTGTGTGAGAGCGTTGTTCATCACAACATTAATACTGAACAAAATGACAAGTAATATCACCTGCACCCATTTATTACTACTGTACCTCACAGTAATTGCAAAAGAGCACAATTACAAGTTATTTAAGTTAAATTACAGTTTAAATGAATTGCTGATGTCAGTAACATTTCATATTTCCTTCAATTCAAACAAATTTCTGGAGTTTAAGTTTGACTGAGGAACCAGAGTCAAGCTTTTATATAGTTGAAATAATGTGGGTAAACAATATGATAAATATATACTGATTACAGCATTTCACAATCACACACACACACACACACACACACACACACACACACACACACACACACACACACACACACACACACACACACACACCTCTCTGAGCTTCTGCACATTTACTTGTGTATATTTAAATATTTCAAAATGTAGATACATTTGTGTATTTATTTAACAATATCTGTTTTGCTTTTAATGTGTTTAATAATTAATAAAGCTAATAAAGCTATTGACCAAATTTTGTGTTTGAAATTAAGAAACTGTTGTTAATTTGATATATTTTAATAATTTTCATTTTAAAGGGTGATAACATTGTGTAAATCTTGTGTCTAAAAAAGAATAAGAAAAAAGTTCATAAAAATTAGTTCTATATGTAATTAGTATCATGACATGAAATTCAAAATCAAAAACATTGTTTCTTATTCAGTGTTGGATATAATCATTGGGAAATTAAGCCAGAGGATAAAGACTATATTCGCTCTTCCGACTGATATTAGCTTCTATGTTCTGCCTTCAATTCAGTTCGTCCTTCAGTTCTTCGCATTTGGATCTGTTGAAGGAGGTAAATATACTTAATTATTTTTAAAAAATAATGAGAGTCAATGCACTTATTGCATAGTAATATATATTTTTTATATATCCAAAATGATGTTTATCAGACCAAAGAAATGTGTATTGTATTTTTTATAATATTGTTTTTTTTTTTTAAAGGAAGGTTATTTCTTTTAGTTTGGCTGAAATAAAATAACTTTTTTATTTTTTATATTTTATTTTTTTAAACAGTTTTAATGTCAGTATTATTAACCCCCTTCAGAAATATTATTTCATTGTCTACAGAACAAACCATTTTTATCCAATAATTTGTATGATTAATCAAACTTGCCTAGTTAACATACTAACTTAGTTAGACCTTTAAATTGCATATTAAGCTGAACACTAGTATCCTATGTTTAAGTCATGGCCAAAATTGTTGGCACCTCTGACATTTTTCCAGAAAATCAAGCATTTCTTGAATGTCTCCTAAATCTGCGCATGCGGGGATCATTTTGCAGTGAAAACAGGTCAAACGGCAACAGTTTATGCACTCGCACAAATGCTCCCATATATATTTTATGGTCGCATAGATAAAATTTTGAGCACATATGCGACCAAAATGGTTGCAATTTCGAGCCCTGTATACACGTTTATTCCCTTTGTGTGTATTAGAACAAAACAAAAAAAGGAGGGAAAAAGCTAATTTGACATAATGTCACACAAAACTCCAAAAATGGGCTGGACAAAATTCTTGGCACCCTTAACTTAATATTTGGTTGCACATCCTTTTGGAAAAAATAACTGAAATCAGTTGCTTCCTTTAACCATCAATGAGCTTCTTATACCTCTCACCAGAAATTTTGTCCCACTCTTCCATTGCAAACTGTGCCAGGTTTCCCATATTGGAAGGGCCTCTTTTCCCAACAGCAATTTTAAGATCACTCCACAGGTGTTCAATGGGATTTAGATGGATTCATTGCTGACCACTTCAGAATTCTCCAGCGCTTTGTTGCCATCCGTTTCTGTGTGCTTTTTGAGGTATGTTTGAGGTCATTGCCTGTTGGAAGACCCAAGATCTTGGATGCAAACCCAGCTTTCTGACACTGGGCCCAACACTGAAAGCTAAAATGATAATCCTCATATTTCATGATGCCTTGCACACAGTCAAGGCACCCAGTGCCAGAGGCAGCAAAACAACCCCAAAACATCTTTGCGCCTCCACCATATATGACTGTAGCTATGTTTTTTTCTTTGTAGGCCTAATTCCGTTTTATTTTTTTTTTGCTTTACTAAAAAGCGCTATCTTGGTCTCATCTGTCCACAAGACGTTTTCCCAGAAGGATTTTGGCTTACTTAAGTACATTTTGGCAAACTCTAGTCTTCCTTTTTTATGTCTGTGTCAGCAGTGGGGTCCTCCTGAGTCTCCTGCCATAGTGTTTCATTTCATTTAAATGCAGACGGATTGTTCGCACTGACACTGATGCTCCCTAAGCCTGCAGGACAGCTTGAATTCCTTTGGATCTTGTTTGGGGCTGCTTATCCTCCATCCAGACTATCCTAAGTTGCAACGTTTCATCAATTTTTCTTGTTCGTCCATGCCAAGGGAGATTAGCTACAGTACCATGGGTTGCAAACATTTTGATAACGTTGCGCACTATAGACAATAGGGTTGGGCCGATAGACGATTCCATCATCCATCGCCGATGGCCAATAAACTTCACAATGTTGAGCCGGCATCGCGATCCATCGCCCCGCCCCACATTTATATTGATATATAACTTATTATTTGCATGTCATCTTAATAGCAATAACAGTCTTTTCATGAGCTGTGTTATATTTTACTTATAGCTGCTGTTTGCACGGCTGACAGCATGGTGAGGATTACATACATCGTGAGGATTATACAGTACCTCTCACGCTTAAAATGTGTAGATTCAGTGGCAAACGCTGTTACCTGCAAACCCCGTCCCACAGACTTTACAGTGAATGGCTTTAGTCATTTTCATGGCGGACTTGAAGCCACTGGAAGTCTTTTATCCACTCTTGGAAAAGTGAAAATGGTGGATTAATATTCACCACATGATCACTAATAAGATGTGCCATTATTAGTAACTTTAGGGTTTCTAAAGCTAAATCTGTCAGTGTTATTTTCATTCTCTCATCTTCAGCGCTTCACATTTCCGCGGTTGTAGCTCCTGTCATGTGAAGGCACTGACTGAGTGATTGACAGCTGATATTAACCAATCCATTCGTGTTCAGTTCTAGCGCAGTGGGCCAATAAGAAGAGCACAAAGGCAGGGCAAGCAGTCCGGGCTTTTTTTACTTCAGCAAGTTCACAATCGCATAACAACTGTTTTAATCTGTTCCTGAGCGCTGCGTTTGACGTCTTTAGGTGCAAAGATGCATCCTGCATAAATGTCTCCTAAATCCGCACACGCGGTGAGGATTCTGCAGTAAAAACAGGTCGCACAGCGACAATTTATGCACTAGCACAAATGCTTTCAAATATATATTTTAGGTCGCATAAAATTTCGGGCACATACGCCGAAACGGTCGAGCCCTAGCATCTTTACTTGTTATTATTTCCTCATAATAATAGTAATAAAATAAGGAAGTTATCATTAATCACAATACAAATTACAGTGAACTCCAAACGAACTCTCGTCTCGTCTCCGCCACCAGCTGTGGGGAAAAAGCCATTATGACACAGATCACTCTGCTTATTCATGCCAGAGTCCCGCGGAAAAAAAGTGATTGACAGGTGGTAATTTGTGTATAACTTTATTTATTTATGGTTTGGTTATGGGTAAAGCAAAGACCATGTGGGTCAGGTAGTGAAAACAATAGGCTACAATTATTAAATTCGTTGTGAATTAATTGATATTTAACAACAACCACCCCCACCCTGCCTACAACGACGATACCATTGTCCATCGCCGATGTTCACATTAGACATCGTACGATGCCAAATTGGTCAACATCGCCCAACCCTAATGGACAAAGGCAACTCTAGATCTCTGAAGATTGACTTGTATCCTTGAGATTGTTGATATTTTCCCACAATTTTGGTTCTGGTGTCCTCAGACAGTTTTCTTCTCCTCTTTCTGTTGATTGGTTGAGTTGAATGGCACTCCTCATTCGCATTTGATTTATTAATCAGTTCTGTTTGAGGTGCTGGTTTGAGCAATTGATTTATCATTTAATTATCACTGGTTTATACTGAGTTGATCATGAAAATTAAATATCAGATACACTGCTCAAAAAATGAAGGGAACACTTAAACAACACGATGTAACTCCAAGTCAATCACACTTCTGTGAAATCAAACTGCGCACTTAGGAAGAAACACTGTTTGACAATCAATTTCACATTCTGACATGCTGTTTTGATCACTTTTGAATGCTGGCGGTGCTTTCACTCTAGTGGTAGCATGAAATTAAGTCTGCAATCCACATAAATGGCTCAAGTAGTGCAGCTTATTAAGGACGCCACATTAATGTGAGGTGTGGCAAGAAGGTTTGCTCTGTCTGTCAGCGTAGTGTCCCAAGCATGGAGGCACTACCAGGAGACAGGCCAGTACATCAGAAGATGTGGAGGAGGCCAGAGGAGGGCAATTACCCAGCAGCAGAACCTACCTCTGCCTTTGTGCAAGGAGGAAGAGGAGGATCAGCACTGCCAGAGCCCTGCAAAATGACCTCCAGCAGACCACAAATGTGCATGTGCCCTCCATGTGCTCGCCAGAGGCAGCCTTTCTGCCATTAGGTACAGAGATGAGATCCTCAGACCCCTTGTGAGACCATATGTTGGTGTGGTTGGCCCTGGGTTCCTCAAGATGAAGGCATTGATGCTATATATTTGCACCACAGACTGTCCAGGTGTTGGTGGATTCTTTAGTCCAGGTCTGGGAGGAGATCCCTTAGGAGACCATCCGCCACTTCCATACGCCATACTCTTTGCTTCTTGAACCATATCAATAAATGTCAAAAACAGTTTAAAGCATTGGTTTCTACTGTTAACAGACACCTATTTTAGCATTCCAGATCCTTAATGAAACATTAGCAATTACCCCCTAAAAACAAAATAAAAGAAGATGGCAAGAATGACATTTTTCATAAAAATAACAATTACACTAACAACAATAGTCAGACTTTAAATAAACAAAAAATGCTTGCTTGGTTGGTTGACTTAAAATGTTGTCTTCATTTTCTCTAACATTCACATGCTCTTTTTTTTAAGCTTTTAGAATGCCCAAACTGCGTTTTTATGTATTTCAAGAGTTCACACTTAGCTGATGACTATTTATAAAGCTTGTTTGGCATGCTGTCCCGGGAGAGAGCCCTGAGCTCATAAGATCATCGAGCCAGGGGCTCCCTCCCGTTGCAAGGCGAGAGGGGAGATCGAGCTCAGGTAGATCTCGAAAACTCCCCAAAATGCCTTATAAAGCTCGGGACAGCAGCCGCGTATTGAAGAACCCCCCAAAATGCAGATAGAACAATGCTATATCTGGCTGCTGGAGCAGAGAAAAGTAGACTCCTGCGGGAGTCTAAGCGAGGGCGTGGGAGGGGCTGGATTGACTCCTGCGGAAGTTGAAGCTCGGATACACTCCTGCAGAAGTGAGAGCTGGGATGGGTAAGCTCCTGCGGGAGTCGGGAAAGGATTTGGTCGGTGAAGACTCCTGCAAGAGAGGGTGTGAGGTGGGCTGGAGGGGCATGAACTCCAGCGGGAGTTGAAGCTCCTAAGCGGAACGAAGAAAGTAATCAACGCTGAAGGAAGACAGATAGCGGAGAAAACTCGACGCTGAAAGAAGAAAATTAGTGGAGGAATTGAAGCTGGAGGGAGAGGGTATTACAGGTTAAAAAGGGATAAAGGTAGCGGAAGCACTCAACACTGTAAGGAAGGGCGATAGAGGAAGAGGCGGAGGATCTCGACGGCGGAAAGAAGAAAAAGGAGAGTATAAGTGAAATCAATATATGTAAGGGTCGGGGAGGGGCAGTGAATGACCCCTGCGGGAGTCAGAGCTGAGGGAGGCATTTCTTCTACTGGAGTCTGGGAAAGGGAGGGGGCGGTGGAGACTACAGCAGGAGGTGGCCTGGGCGAGACTCCTGCGGTAGTCAAAGCTCGTTTTAATCATTCCTGTGGGAGTTAGAGCTGAGGATTGAGGGCCTATGGGAAGAGATAAGATTGGCGGGTTAACTCGCCGGAAAATGAGATAGAGAAAAGGGGGGCAGAGAATCTCGACGCCGGAAGGAAGAAAAGAAAAAGGGATAACCATGCATGCGAGCCCGCGCACGTGCATAAACACTCACACAACGCACACGTAAATGCATGCATGCGCACGCACACGTATATATATTCATGTACGTGTGTATGTTTATATGTGTATGCATTTATGCGTATGTACGTGCGTGCATATGAGTGCACGAACATGTTTGCTTGTATGTACATATCCACATACGGATATATATTTTTATATGCATCTCTAATCTTCTTCCTTTCTTCCTTCCCTATATCCAGCAGCCGGATATACTACCTTTGCCTTTGGGGGGCGTTCTCTGAATACACGGCTGCTGTCCCGAGTTAAGTAGCATTTTGGCGGGCACTCGAGAAACACCTGATCTCGTATCCCTCCTAACGCTCATTGACCAGGCGGGAACCTTGGGCTCATCTATCTCCGAGCTCAGGGTTTCTCTCCCGGGACAGCATGCCAAACCTGCTATCTCAGTTGAGCATTATCTAAGTGTGAACTCTTGAAGTGATATAGAAATGTTTAAAATGCAAATATATCTATAACGGAGTCGATGGATGAAACGTTACTCCATACATCAGAATAGTCCTTCTCCCATTCATAGCAGTTGAGCGGGAAGTCTGTTTCTTTGCTGTTTTCAGGTCCAACCGACTTGCTATTATGAATTCACATGACACTTGTGTATGAACATATGAGTCACTAGCATATTACGATTGAACTTCAGCACTCAATGTGTTGAATGTTTTCAATAACTGGGTAAAAAAAAAATTCAGAATTTAAGTGGCTATCGGATTTTTTTTTTAAACAACAGCCAACATCAAACCCTGAACTTAAAAAAACTATGTCACCACAGTGTGAATGTTAGTTATGGGCTTTACTTTAATCCATGAATAAATAACATTCACAAAATTCACAAGCATATCTGGCCCAGTTCATTCACAAGTCAGAGTCCATTTTTAACCTGACGAGAGAGGGCGGGACCATCTTGAGTTTTATAAGAGCTTATTGGATAGTGGCGCTTCTCTTTTCAGCTATTGACTCGAATGAGTGTCAATCAAAAGGTGGCGGCTATTTTGTAGACCAGGATCACTACTGTTATGACTGGAGACGCTACTGAACGCAATCCAGCGAGTAGTTTGGATGATAACAATTTATCCCATGAATAATTGTCAACGTATGAATATGCTATGGACTAATGATTTGTGGATTGGATTGCCTGGACCTATGCAGATGAATTACTTCTTGCTATTAGAATGATATGGATCTGTAGACGGGCGAGAGGCTTGAGAGGTGAATTCCCTTTGGAAATCATTCTATTCGTGCTAGTCTTTCAAGAAATGTTTAGTCTTTGTTGGAGAGAGGTTATTTTTTTTTGGAGGCTTCCCTTTGAGTGTGCTATGTACATTACCGCAGGTGCACCGCTAGGAGAACGGTGAGAGTTTGGCTTCATTGCAATGGTTTGAATCACCGGCGTCTTGCGAGTTTAGGTGGAGTTTGTAGACTGTGATCTTGCTAGAGAATTGGGTTGAAGACACAGCGGATGCATTGTATGAGGGACTTTAAACTGGAAGGTTTTGATGTTGCTGTTGAATTGTTATAGAATTTGTTGTTGGAGTTATAGTTGGAGAGTAGTTGTTTTTTGAAGTAGTAGTATTGTTGTTTGTTGTTGTCGTCGTCGTAGTCATTGTTGTTGTAGCAGTAGCAGCTGATGCGAGCCGAACTGTCTTCAAAGCGAAGAAAGCGGTGATATGTAACCCAGGGTATTTGTAGTAGCTTAGGGATCGTCTGATTGGTGCATGGTGATTTGGATAATATGGGTCCAGCCGCTAGCAATCATAAGCCTGTGATCCTCTTGAAATTAGTTTATAAATAAACTTCACTTGTAATGATGCCAATAATAAATGAATACAATTTTCTATTGGTTTAACGCAATTTATGGTCTGAACAAGAACTTCAGTTTGCTTATAGAATGACTGTATTGTCTAAGACAGTTTCCTTCAGAAATACATTCATATAATTAAATTTTACTTCAATTCATATAATTCCTGTCAGGACGTTTGCTATATTTTTCACACACACACACACAAAAAACAAGATTCCATGCTACAACTTTGTGACACTATTGCTAACTATGCTTTATGCAGGAAAAATACACTTTAATGATTATTAAAATGGTATTGTCAGGAGTTTGATTCATCATCAAACTGGAATCAATTTTATTCCTAGTGCAGTCTTGTGATCTCTCATAAATCTTTGTTTAACCCCAGTTTGGGAACTACTGGTTTAATCTACTTAAAGAAGTTTCAGTTTAAAATATGTATGTAAGAGTCTTCACCATCCTAATAATGTATGACAATCATACTATGTTGACTATGCTGAAAAAAAATTAAACTAGTTTCATCTGTCAAAATTTGATATGCCATTTATAAATAGTACTGATCAATATTATTACTGATGTAAGTCACATTTAGTATACAGTAGGGTTGGGCGATGTTGACCAATTTGACATCGTATGATGTCTAATGTAAACATCGGCGATGGACGATGGCATCGTCGTCATAGGCAGGGTGGGGGTGGTTGTTGTTAAATATCAATTAATTCATAACAAATTTAATAATTGTAGCCTATCGTTTTCACTACCTGACCCACATGGTCTTTGCTTTACCCATAACCAAACCCTAAATAAATCAAGTTACACACAGATTACCACTTGTCAATCATTTTTTTCCGCGGGACTCTGGCATGAATAACCAGAGTGATCTGTGTCCTTATATAATGGCTTTTCCCCACAGCTGGTGGCGGAGACGAGACAAGAGTTCGTTTGGAGTTCACTGTAATTTGTATTGTGATTAATGATAACTTCCTTATTTTATTACTATTATTATGAGGAAATAATAACAAGTAAAGATGCTAGGGCTCGACCGTTTCGGCGTATGTGCCCGAAATTTTATGCGACCTAAAATATATATTTGAAAGCATTTGTGCTGCTAGTGCATAAATTGTCGCTGTGCGACCTGTTTTCACTGCAGAATCCTCACCGCGTGCGCGGATTTAGGAGACATTTATGCAGGATGCATCTTTGCACCTAAAGACGCCAAACGCAGCGCTCAGGAACAGATTAAAACAGTTGTTATGCGATTGTGAACTTGCTGAAGTAAAGAAAGCCCGCAATGCTTGCCCTGCCTTTGTGCTCTACTTATTGGCCCACTGCGCTAGAACTAAACGCGAATGGATTGGTTAATATCAGCTGTCAATCACTCAGTCAACGCCTTCTGCCTTCACAGGAGCTGCAACCGCGGAAATGTGAAGCGCTGAAGATGAGAGAATGAAAATAACACTGACAGATTTAGCTTTAGAAACCCTAAAGTTACTAATAATGGCACATCTTATTAGTGATCATGTGCTGAATGTTAATCCACCATTTTCACTTTTCCAAGAGTGGATAAAAGACTTCCAGTGGCTTCAAGTCCACTATGAAAATAACTAAAGCCATTCACTGTACAGCAGGGGTGCTCAACCCTGTTCCTGGCGATCGACCTTCCAGCTGATTTCAGCTCCAACCCTGATCAAACACACCTGAACCAATTATTTAGAACGTGAGGAGCACTTGATAATTACAGGCAGGTGTGTTTGATAAGGGCTGCAACTGAAAACTGCAGGATGGTCGATCACCAGGAATAGGGTTGAGCACCTCTGCTGTACAGTCTGTGGGACGGGGTTTGCAGGTAACAGCGTTTGCCACTGAATCTAGACATTTTAGGCGCGAGAGGTACTGTATAATCCTCATGATGTATGCAATCCTCACCATGCTGTCAGCCGTGCAAACGGCAGCTATAAGTATAATATAACACAGCTCATGAAAAGACCGTAATTGCTATTAAGATGACATGCAAATAATAAGTTATATATCAATATAAATGTGGGGTGGGGTGATGGATCACGATGCCGGCTCAGCATCGTGAAGTTTATCTGCCATCAGCGATGGACGATGGCATCGTCTATCGGCCCAACCCTAGTATACAGTAAAATATAAATCATTAGATTGATGATTCACATCTGTGAAGATATTGATGCGTGTGTCAGTAAAGCTCAGTATCTGTGTTAATGTAATCTCTTTTCTGTGTTCAGGATTCTTCATTGGTGCAGTTTTACCAGTTTATCTTACACTGACAAATTACAACTGGGATTTAACATGTGGAGAACAGATGGGCTGTAAGTGTCTGAATTATGATCTGATCCCTGAAATAAATATATAAAGAAATCACAACATCATAATGTGATCTATAGTTTACAATGCTCATGTCTCTATTATGAATTTATTCGCTTTGATGATTTTGAATGCAGAGTTAAGTGTAGAAATATTTATAGTTCTTGAGTTTTGTTTTATGTTATTAAAATATGATGCTTGATGCACTGTGCATCTTTTTGAGTTTACAGTGTTTTATTTTAATTTTTAAGCTAGTTTTAAACCCAAATATGTTTATTAATAAAGAAAATGTTTTTCAGGTTTACCTTTAGTCAGGAGATCAGTGTGGTTATTCCTCATGGTATTAATGAACGCAGTGATGGTTAATTTCTACATCGTAACACTGGAGAATGAAAAAGGTATGATAAAATATGTCAGCTGTTGCCAGAATAATTTTGTAAAAAATACAATAAAATTGTAGACATGTTTACAATATTAAACTGTATATGTACAGAATAAATATTTAAAAAACTAATTGATATTATGTAAAATTTACATAAATTTTGTGTAAGAAATGAATATATTTTTTGTATTATTATATTTTTAATCAAAAAATCTTGTTGTTTTTACAAAAGTATTTTGGCAGCTGTGGTTGCCAGGATAATTTTGTAAAAATTACAATAAAAATGTAAATATATTTACAATTTAAAACTGTTTAACATACACAATAATTATATATATATATATATATATATATATATATATATATATATATATATATATATATATATATATATATATATATATATATATATATATATAAACCAATGTATTTACTAATTAATATTATTTACTAATATTAATAATGACATTAATATTTAAACAAAAAAATCTGGCAGCTGTGGTTGCCACAATAATTATGTAACGAAAATACATTTTAAAATGTAAACAACTTTACAGCATAAAGTCAACAATCACTTTAGTCAATTGTGTTTATTCATAATAATCAAAAAAATGTAAACAAGTAAAATGGCACAACCACACCTAAACTAATTAAGAAGACCAATGTTGTTGCATATAATGAACATAGTTTGATTTCAGTAGCAACTGTAAATCATTTGCTTTACCTTTGACCATTAATACGATAACTTTGTATGTTACACAGTACTTAGGGATATAAATTCTAGATATGCATAGATAATAGAAACTGCACTCAAAGACTTAGTAATCCAACTAATTTGTATTTATTAACCATAAACAAATCAACACTGTCTGTGAGCTCACAACACAAATTTGTATTGCTTACTTTCCTTACAAACGATACATTCACCTTTTAGAGAGCATGTGACAGATTAATGATTGTCTTCTTAAAAATAAAAAAGGAAAGTTATAGGTAAAAGAGATGGGAGACATTGCCAGTAAAACTAAAATTGAAATGGAAATAAAATGAAAAAGAATTTTCGGTAACACTTTATAATAACTACACACTATGAATCATTTATAAAGTATTAGTATATAGTCTATTCATTATCTGTTAAGCATTGACTCTACATTAATAGGTGTTAGTAAGCAGTTTCTAACTGCAGCTACAAATGCTGTATTCTTGACTTATGAGGACATTTATAAAGTACTTAACTGTGCTTTCATACTTTGTAAATGATTGATTTTTCATGACTAAATTAAGTATTGCATTATTTACAAACCATTTGTATTTAAGAGTAGTTGGGGATATTTGAGATCATTAAGAATGAGTTAGTAAATGATTAATAAACTATTAAAATCAATGTTATACATTTTATTATTCAGGCAGCGTATTGATTACTATGTATGTTAATAAATGCTTTACTAGCACCACTTCATGGAGTTTTGTGACCTAATCTAGTGAAGACTATTTATGCTTTATAAATCCCTTATAAATGACAATTAAAGGCTCAGTATCAAATGAACATACATCTTTGCACTCTTATCTAAAAAGTAAAATTACTGTAAATATTAAACATTGCTGAATAATTCTAGTGTCAACATACAACATAAAATTGGATAAAACAGCAATATAATAATTTAACAATATAATATGATGCAACGTGTAAATGGTATTTAGCAATGTTTAAACTGTACAGTCATTATATTTTACATAAAATTGCAAATATTTATTTTTCGTTTGATACAGTTTTATTTTGTGTATCTTTAAATTAACAAAAATGATTAAAGTCGTTTATTTTATTTTAGAATATAACTGAGCCTTTAATTGTCATTTATAAGGGGTTTATAAAGTATGAATAGTCCTCACATTAGATTAGCTTACAAAACTGGATGAAGTTCAGTTAATAAAGCATTTAATCATTTATGTAATCATCATGTAATCATTTACTTACGCATTCTGAATGATCTTAAAATAGCACCAACTACTCTTAAATACTGGTTTGTATATGATGCAATTAATGCTTAATGAATTTAGTCTTAATTTAGTAATGAAAAATTAATCATTAACAAATAATGAAAATACAATTATTAAGCACATTACACATGTGCTTTTAAGTCAAAAGTACAGCATTTGTAGTCGTAGTTATAAACTGCCTACTAATGTTCACTATTTGTCAATGCTTAATAAATGGTTCATAGTGTGTAGTTATAAATTTTTACAGAGTTGTCTCTTAAAACGGTTTAAGAACAATTAACAGTTATAAACAAATTATCCATACAAACAAGCAATTCAGTAATGACCTAAATCAGAAAACACTAGAGCAATAAAAACTCTTAACAGTTGTGTACTAAATTAACACATACATTAAGCATGACAGATCAAACAAACCTGAGAAACTGGCATTTACTGTATGTCAAATCTTACTGACTTCAGTCCGTATTTAGACATCACGCCATTCATGATCTGAAAGTTCCTGAATCAAGGTAAGAACTCTTGGGTTTACATGAAGACGGGCTGTGTTTGTCTCCTCTACTTTAATGACTTTCTCTGGGTTGATAGAGAATAAACACCTGGGCAAAAAAAGAGAAAAAAATTAATTGTATTAATGATAAAAAAAAAATCTTCTTTTTTTGGGGGTAAAATTACCTTTTTAATTGAAATTATAGTGAAATTAATTAACCTATACATATGAACCAGGGAAAATAAAAAGAAAACTTTGCATTTGCAACTGAAGTCTTAATAAAAAGTCACTGCATCAGTTCAATTTTTTTCACTTTAATGTTGTATAAAGCCTATAAAAAAACACATACCTCTGCAAAAACTCCAAGGTTGATGCCAGCTCTGATGGGTAATGGATGTTAAAGCAATAATAGCTCCCGAACATCATGCACAGGGTGGAAACGAAAGAGGGGATGTTGTCATGTACAACATTTCGATCCACACACAGCATGAAACGCTTCGATGAAAAGCATGATTGGCCTAAGAAAAAAAGTTGAATAAAAGTTAAATTTGGTATTTAATTATAATACCATAAATATAAAAAATATACAAACAAATTAAAAAACCTTTACAAGATTTATTTGTTACCGTTATTTAAAATGAATGTACAATTAACAATACTTTTACTGAATGGTCTATTAAATGTTAACATGACAGTCTTAAAATAATTAACATGATCTTAAAATACATAATAATTTTAGTAACAACAATTTAAAAAATGCCATATAAGCATTGTTGTACGTTCATGATTACTAACAAATTCAACAAATTCATTCTTATTGTAAAGCATTACAAAAAATGTAAATAACAAAGAAACAAACAAATAAACTTACCACACACAACAAGTGTTGGAGTCAAATTAACTTTGTCCATCTGTACCTCCTCTGCGAGGCATGTGTCCTCCACATGACAGAACATAGCATCTTCCTTCTCATTAAAGTAGGAAAGCAAAAGCATCAACATCTCTTTCACATCTTCAGAGCAAACACTTAGCTCTCCCCTCATCACTTTAAACTTTGTTAAGTCCTACAGGAACTTTTTGTTTTTGTTCACACCAATAGTACTGAAGTAGTTTAAGAGTTGTTTCCCTCTTCAAGTCTAGATTCCATGTGAAAGTTTCATTAAGACCAATTCAGGTAAGCTCCTTGTCTGCCATGCCAAGCTCGTTAAACCAACATGGCCAATCCACCAGGAGGCATTTTTTTACATTTACAAAATTTACATTGTGTGTAAAAAGTCAATTTCATTAGATGTCTAACTTCCTCTGCATTTGCATCAGTTTGACGAGACATCATCTTCATTTTCTCTTTCTTTTCCTCCTGGCTTTCAGTGGTCTCTCCCAGTGGCAGGAATTTTACATGCCAGTTAATGCATCCATACGTATCCTGAATTGCTGCCCTCTTTTTTGGAGGAATTTCATCCGTGTCAGAGTCATCAGTCTGATGTCTTCGTTTTCTTATTTTGGGTGTCGTAGATCGCTTCACATTTTCAATCCTATACTGCAACTGCTTCACTAAATAATGGTACCCTGGCCCAACCACAACCCCCTCTATTACATCTAGGAGAGACTCTGGATACTTTGCTACCATCTTTTTGGCAACTTCAGTAGAATTCCTTTTATTTGTTAAGACACATCATCTCATTTACCACAATCTGGACCATCTCTCTTCTCATTCGTAGACTTGGTCGTTTTCCTCTCTCCAAAAATTGCATTAGTTCCTGAGGAAATGTATCCCATGGTATCAGAAACGTATCCACGGAGTCTACATCTGGGCTTTGGGAGCTGCTGGTGGAGGACAATTGAGAACTTCCAGGTGAACTACGCAAGGCTGCGGAAGGTTGTGGTGAGCTCCTTGTTTCTGGTGTCTGCCCTGCAAAAGGTCATACATCAACAATAGTGAATAACACAAAGTGATTTTTTTTTTTTTACATTTTCAAGACCTTTTTAGACCTGTTACTTTGTGAACTTGTAGCATTCTGTTCTGCAACACATGACCTACATCTTAACTGCCAAGCAGCAAGGACTTTTCGAGCTTGGATTGGCCTTTATGCTGTTAGCAAATCAGATTCCTCAATAAACTGAAAATCATCATATGTCTTCACTCCAATGGATTGCAATAACTCCTTTAAAATGTCTTTTGTCGCCTCTGGAAGGTTAGGCAAGACCCCAGTGATGGCAGTCCGTAGAAATGTTCTCTCCAAGTCAGTCATTACTGAAATCAAGCAAGTAGGGATTAGACATGTAGTTATTACATTTAACAAGAGTTTATTTCTGTTCATCTAATTGCAAGTAAAAAATAAGTCAGATCTTTATATTTTTTAAAGGGATAGTTCACCAAAAATTTAAAAATATATCATTTATTTACCCTTGACATATTTAAAACCAGTTTGAGTTTTTTTTGTGACAATATTTTGAAGAATGTTGGAAACTTGTAATCATCGAGTTCCATAATAGGAAAAAACACTATTGAAGTCAACAGTTACAACATTCTTCAAAATATCATCTTGAGGAAAAAAATCAACAAACCCCAAACAGGTCTTACAAGGGTAAGTGAATGATATCAAAATTTGAAATTTTTGGGAAAACTACCCCTTTAAACTACATGTTATTTTAACTAAGCATACATGATGATTTTTAGTATATTTTTACCACCTCTGTGGGCAAAATCTCTTTAGTTCGACAGCACGCTGTGTTTCAGCAGAATGACTTGGTATGTTAGCGGATAAAAATCATTAGTCATTAATGCTAAGACGACTGAGAAACAGTTTCCCTGTAAATCTCACTTATAGTGTCATTTGAAGCAGCTCTATGCTTCCTGGATATGTGAGCTGTGAAAGATGTTTTAATTGTAAAAGTATTTTTACATCCCGTTACTGGACAAGCCACAGGTCGGCCTTCTACTATATGCTCTTTTAAGTGGCATATTAAATCTTTAGCCGTGTGAAACGTGCGGTTACACAACAAAATGGCACATTTAAAATCTACAACAACTGCTTTAGTACTAGCGGTTGATGCAGACTCAATGTGATCCCTATAGAAATGTGCTTTAAATGCAGCGTAAGAACAAAATGTTTGCTTACAGCCAGCACTAACACATTTGAAAAAGCAATGGGGTTCGTTTCTCTGAACTTTACAATGCATCACATAACGGTCATGGGAAAGGTTTGATCTGGGCTCCTCTATCCTGTCTGTTCTCTGTCTCAGCTGTTTTCTCTCACAATCAGCGCTGATAAACTTTCTGTTTGAGCAATTTCTGACTCCGTATTCTATCCAGCCCCTGACAGAATAATCTGGCCAGAACAGACAACCCCTCAGATGAAACCAGGTACGGAATCCCCCATTCGCTCTGCTGTGGAGATGCAGGGTGCTATGCTCGGTCGGCATGAGGAGGAGCTATCAGTCGCAAGGCATGCTGTGGAGAGCTTGTCAGCCCAAGTCACCGAGCTCACTGCCCAGCTACGAAGCCTGTGGTGTGAATCAACCCCTACTCCAGAGTTTCAACACTCCCCCGAGCCCAGGATTAATAATCCATCACTCTATTCAGGTCAGTCCTCTGAGTGTTGGGCTTTTCTAACCCAGTGAGAGGTGGTTTTCTCCCTCCAAAACACCACTTATGTTATTGACCGCGCCAGGGTGGCGTTTGTGGTTTCCCTTCTCACGGGACGTGCAAGAGACTGGGGAGCGGCTGTATGGGAGGCAGATTCGGAGTGTTGTTACCACTTTCCTACGTACAAGCTGGAGATGATTAAGGTGTTCGACCGCTCAAGTCCATGGGCGCTAGGCTTCGCGTCATCTTGCCACTCTACGTCAAGGGAGAAGATCGGCAGCAGATTATGCCATCTAGTTCCATACACTGGCTGCCACTTCGGACTGGAATGAGCCTGCACTCACCGCTCGATTTCTGGAAGGTCTCAACTCTGAAGTAAAGGATGAACTCTTGATGATCTGCCTACCCGATTTGACCAACTAGTGGAGCTGGCAATCCGGGTGGATACACGTCTTGATCGCCATCACCGTTTCCGCAGTTCCTCTTCAGCGTCAGCGACTCCTCGCCCTCACACTTCTCTGGCATCACTATCTGAGGTGGAACCTATGCAATTGGGCTCAATGCACTTTTCAGAGGCGGAGCGACAGCGCCGACTGGCGGGGAGGTTGTGCATGTATTGTGGGGGCGCCGGACACATCGCCTTTGAGTGCCCAGTAAAAGGGGACGCTCGCCAGTAGATCGGGGAGTACTGGCGGACGCAACCACCCTTTCCCCATCACCTAATTCCTGTACCTCACTGGCTGCCACTCTGCATTATAGAGATCTTTAAATTCCTTGCTCTGTCTTTATCAACTCTGGTGCAGAATGTAATTTATGGACGAGACTTGGGCACTCGACCATAATATTCCATTCCAGACACTCGATCCTGCTCCCACTGTCTTCGCTATCGAGGATGACCCCTCACCAGGATTCATCGGGTCACTCTTCCTGTGAGTCTCAGCATCTCTGGAAATCACAAAGAGACAATTTCCTTTTATTTGTTTCATTCCCCTCTTACTCCTATTGTATTGGGCCATCCGTGGCTTCTCCAACATAATCCACACATAGACTGGTCCAGAGGGACAATAATATCTTGGAGTTTACCTTGCCATGTCTTGTTTCTGCAGTGTCTACTTTGATTTCTGTTTCTGTGTTTTAGGAGGAGCCTGTAGACTTATCTGTTATTCCTGAGTACCACGATCTGGGACCGGTTTTTAGTCGCTCCCGGGCCGCATCTCTACCTCCTCACTGCCCCTATGATTGCTCCATCGATCTCATTCCGGGAAGTACTCCTCCCCGTGGTAAGCTCCATTCCTTATCCGCTCCCGAACGTCTAGCCCTCGAGAGTTACCTTTCGGAATTGCTCGGTGCGGGCACTATAGTTCCGTCTACCTCTCCAGCCGGAGCTGGTTTTTTCTTTGTTAAAAAGAAAGATGGGTCGTTACGCCCCTCCATTGATTATCGTGAGCTCAACAGCATAATGATAAAGAACCGCTACACTTTACATCTCATGTTGTCCGCTTTCGAGATCCTAACTAAGTTAGATCTGCGAAACGCATATCACTTAGTGCGCATTAAGGCCAGTCACGAGTGGAAGACGGCTTTTAATACACCGCTCGGTCACTTTGCATATCGGGTTCTTCCCTTCAGCCTGGTCAACGCTCCGTCCGTGTTCCAAGCACTAGTAAACGATATCCTACGGGACATGCTAAATATCTTTGTTTTCGTTTACCTGAACGATATTCTAATATTCTCCCCAACTCTGTCGGTTCACATCCAGCACGTACGTCGAGTCCTCCAGCGTTTACTTGAAAACTGCCTGTTCGTCAAAGCCGAGAAGTGCTAATTTCGCACTAGCTCAGTAACATTTTTGGGGTCTGTTATCTCTGGTGAGGGAATTAGTATGGATCCGTCTAAAGTACGCGGGGTTGTAGTTCTCGGGTTTGCTAACTTCTACCACCGTTTCATTCGAAACTTCAGTCAAGTTGCGTCTCCGCTTACCACTCTAACATCCACCAAGATCCATTTTTTTGGACCCCAGCTGCTCATGCAGCATTTGCGCATCTTAAGGAACTTTTTTCTTCCGCCCCTATTCTCATTACTCCCGATCCGTCTTGTCAGTTTATCCTCCAAGTTGATGTGTCTAGTGTGGGCTTTGGAGCTGTCCTCTCGCAACGCACTAAGGATCTAATCCAACCATGCGCTTTATTTTCCCATCGCCTGTCACCCGCAGAGCGCAATTACGATATTGGAGACCTCGAACACCTTGCGGTTCTCTTAGCCATCTGCGAATGTTGACATTGGTTAGAGGGATCCACCATTCCTTTCGTGGTTTGGACAGACCACCGTAACCTAACCTATATCCAATCTGACAAGCGGCTAAACGCCAGACCAGCGTGATGGACTCTCTTCTTTAGTCGCTTTGATTTTTCTATTTTCTATCGACCCGGTAGCAAGAACGTAAAGCTGGTTGATCTCTCTCTCGCCAATTTATTTCTACCGAGGACCAACCGTCCACCGAGACCATTATCCCCATGGGGCGAGTAGTTGGAGATCTTGTTTGGGGTATTGAGCGTCAATTCAAAAAGGCGTTAACTCGCGAGGCTGCCCGAGGGTAAATTATTCGTTCCCAGATCCGTACGTCCTGCAGTCTCACTCGTCTAAACTCGTCGCTCACCCCGGCGTTAAGGGCACTCTCGCTGCCGCCTCCCAACACTTCTGGTGGCCTTCTATATCTCGCAACATCTGTCGATACGTCTTGTCATGTCCTGTTTGCGAGCAGTCCAAACCTAATAATTCTCCTCCGCCGGTTCTTCTGTGGCCACTCCCCATTCCTTCGCGTCCATGGTCTCACATCGCCTTAGACTTCATCACGGGTTCGTCACAGTAGTCGATCGATTCTCTAAGGCCGCGCTCTTTATCCCATTACCCAAACTCCAATCTGCAAAGGAGATGGTGCTAGCCATATTTGACCATGTATTTAAGATCCATGGCTTACCCACTGATATAGTTTCCGACCGCAGACACCAATTTGCGTCTCAATTCTGGAAAGAGTTTTGCCGACAGATAGGACTACGGTCAGCCTATCATCTGGGTTTCACCCTCAAACCAAAGGGCAAGCCGAACGCGTTAATCAAATTTTGGGACGCTTGCTCCGCGCGTTAGTTGCTCACAACCCTGCGTCTTGTTGTGAGCAGCTAGCATGGGCTAAGTATGCCTATAACTCACTGCCCACCTCCTCTACCGGTATTTCTCCTTTCCACTGCTGTTTGGGGTATCAACCTCCCGTATTTTCTGCCCAGGAATCTGAAGCCGCGGTACCTTCAGTCCAAGCCTTCACAAGACGTTGTCATCGCACTTAGCAGAGAACTCGCGAACGTACATGGCGTAATGCTAATCTTCATCGTGGCAAAGCTCCCCGTTATGTCTGTGGCCAGAAAGTCTGGCTTTCCACTCGTAAACTTCCTTTACAATCTCCTTCTCGTAAGCTTACTCAGAAATTCATAGGTCCTTTCTCCATCTCCAAGATCCTTAGTCCTATGGCTGTTCTCCTTCGTTTACCTCACTCTATGCAACGCGTTCATCCCGTCTTTCACGTCTCCTGTATTAAACCCGTTATTCGCGCGCCCTCCAAACATTTCCCCTCCACCCAACCCGCTCTTGTCGAGAACACGTCGGTATTCACGGTCAAGAAGATAATTGCTGTACAGCACCGTGGCAGGGGTTTTCAGTATCTAGTCAATTGGGAGGGATACGCTCCTGAAGAGAGGAGTTGGGTGGTGGCCCAGGACATCTCGCTCCCGACGGCCTGTCTCTCTAGGAGTGCCAGGGGGCGCTCCTCTGGGAAGGGGTACTGTCATGGGCCAGGTTCTATCCTGTCTGTTCTCTGTCTCAGCTGTTTCCTCTCACAATCAGCGCTGGTGCGCACGCATTACTCACCTGTAGCTCTTTTCATCTGATTTCCTCCTCTACATAAACTTGCCCTTTTGTGAAGCGTTTTGCCAGATTATTGTGATTGTCTATCTACATACTCTGTGTGACTTCTCTTAGTATTAAAACAACCATCTACGAAATCTTGTCTAGCCTAGTCTATTCTTGTTCAGTCACCTTGAAGTGAAGTAACCGTCTGCCATACTTGTGATCTGCGCAGCCACCCCGCTGTGTGGAGTCTGACCTCCTCACCTCCGTGCTCGCCACCACCAGCATCCGCACCACTACTGGAGACCTCTCCCCACCTTGAGTCCTTTAGGAACCCACCTCGGCACGGGTCCTGAAGGAAAAGCTTTTGTGGCCGTAAATCCAGCCTGTGTTTACCGTCAACGTCCGGCGAATGGCAGCTGCCTTTGTTTCTTAATAAACTGTCTGTTTGAGCAATTTCTGACTCCGTATTCAATAACCTCTCAGGGTCTCAAGTGTTTTGTTGCAAAAACGACACGTAATCATTTTTAGACTTCCAACTAAATCTTTAGGGTATTTTTTTCAGCTTAACGTTATTCGCATGATACGACAACAGGCCGAGCTAACGTTACCTTTGCATTGTGCCACTCAATATTATTCTGATGTCTCTACCCCAAATAGTACCCTCTCCCTTTTTGCAGGTGCTTGTATGGTAAAGCATTTAAAGTACGAAGTAAACAAACTTTTCACTAAACTTACTAAGTGTTTCAGTAGTTAGAAATGTTGCAAGACGTCATCCACAGCTTAATTCGCAGGCCGGACAGATTGGGCGTGCACTCACTATAGATCCGTAAACATCTGTAAAATGTCTGCTCCCGCAAGAATTAGATAGCCGATTAGTGAATGGACAAGGCAGAACAGAGTTTGAAATTCAAACGCAGACATTAAAGGTGCAGTAGGTGATTGTCTTCAGAAACATTTTTTGTTGTGCTGGTTGAAAGTCTCTACACATTCCAATAGTAATGATTAAAGTAAATGATCTAAATGTATTTATATGTATTTTTATATTCTGGGTGAGGCATAAGACTAAAAAATGTTCATCCAATAAAACAGAGTCGGGCCGACATCTCTCATAATTCTGATAAGTACAGTAGCTCAAACTGTCTGTCAGCAAATGCAGATTTGAATAAGTGCGCAGCCATTTGTATGCAGATCTGCCATTTGTGCATAGACGAGCTGCGCGCTTATGAGAGAGAGAGAGAGAGAGAGAGAGAGAGAGAGAGAGAGAGAGAGAGAGAGCGCGCGATCGGTAAAAACATGCTGAATCAAAACTTTTTAAAAACCTGAATCAATATTGGAGTTACCTTTGCACACTGGAGAAAGGATGACACCATGGCTGAAGGATCTTTTTTAGATAGGTAATTTTCTGTTATAAAACTATTTTGGCTTCACGCAAAGCTTATGTAACTTCAGATGTTGTTGTTACAAATGGGTTATATGCACAGAAGTGTTGTTCAGCCACTGAAATCATCTGGTGAAAGATTGATGTGACTATTTTCAGTTTCATAACGGTGTTTGAAAGCATCGATTATGTAGATTTTTATTTAGTTTAACAACAAAACATCTGTAAATAGCACTATTCCAACGAGCCTGCTTTACTGAGGTCAAGTTGGTTATTCACATTAGTTCATTTTTGAACAATGACAACCTGTGACGCGCTCCCATTTTTACCATGCTACTGTGATTATTTGCTCTGAAATAGCATGTCAGTATGGCTTAGGAATGAGTGTGATTCCTGCATGCTGCCGGACAAGCACTAGTCACTTTTAACACATGAGTGAGGGTTCTGCTGTCATCTTTAAGGTGCGCGTGCTCATGTTTCAGGAGGCGTGGCTCTGGACGGCAGGGGAGGGACTGTGATTCACAGATTTATGCTAAGTTGTTAGCATTGTGGAAGATCCCCAACTGCACCCTTAATTTACGCAAAGGCATACATTTTAAATAGAAACACATCGCTGTCACATTTTCAATAACAATAAGTTAAATACATTCATAATTTTATTAATTAAACTATTGTTTTAAAAAAATATTTTGGCCAACACAGTGGTGCAGTAGGTAATGCTGTCGCCTCACAGCAAGAAGATCACTGGTTCGAGCCTCGGCTGGGTCAGTTGGCGTTTCTGTGTGGAGTTTTCATGTTCTCGCTGTGTTCGTGTGAGTTTCTTCCGGGTGCTCCGGTTTCCCCCCCAGTCCAAAGACATGCGGTACAGGTGAATTGGGTAGGCTAAATTGTCAATAGTGTATGAGTGTGAATGAGTGTGTATGGATGTTTCCCAGAGATGGGTTGCGGCTGGAAGGGCATCCGCTGCGTAAAAACATGTGCTGGATAAGTTGGCGGTTCATTCCGCTGTGGCGACCCCGGATTAATAAGGGACTAAGCCGAAAAGAAAATGAATGAATGAATGAAAAAATATTTTGTCAATTACAGTGGATTTACAATTACATTTTACACAGTGTTCAAAAATAAAGGAATGACCCTTAGGGACAAATAACCCTTATCTTTCTATGTAGGCCTACATTAAATATTATATTTAGCAAGCCTAATGTTAAAATAGCTTATAGATCATGAGAACAATTCTAAACAGACACATTTCCTTTAAAACTCCTCATTTAAAACTTGTATGTAATGATGTCTGTAATATAATGATTTGTTTGATCATTTTGTGATTGTTACTCTTGCTTACACGTGCTTTTTTATCTGTAATAGCATGATTTTTGTTTGTGTAGTATCATTTTGCAATGTTTACTGCATTGCTTTCAGTATTACATGTTTGTACTATTCAAATGACAGTGATCAGTAAATTTTACAAATAAACATTATTATTGGTACACATTCTCACAGTACAATTAACAGTTTAATTTGGTTCATTGTTTTACAACTGTATTTTTACTTTTTACAAAACCATACTGTAAGTTTAACTGTTTCATTGTTTTTTTATTTACAAAAATTATGTCACAATTTTACAGAATTTCACCGTTATTTTGACAGACATTTTTTACAGTTTCAGTGATGTTGAATATGGTGTTTTTGTTGATGTTCAGATCGTGTTGGATGGGCCTGTATGATTGCGTTTCTGCAGTTACTCTGGACAGTGATAGACTTCACTCGCTCATTTAAATGTGGTACAGTATTAATCATCTGCTCTGATCATTTTCTCATGATCTGCTATCAGCTCCACATTTTTTATCATATTTTTGTTTTTCTCTTGTAAAAAGGTTTGAGGGTCTGTTTCAGATATTCAGCAAACTTTTGTCTCTCCTCAATTTTGAAATGAACTGATATTTAATTAAATCCTGCTCCACTCACATGTTTTTGATTTTAAGCTAAACTACTTTAATCTTATGTTTTCTTTGCATCTATTCATAGGCTGTTTTATTATTTTATCATAAGATGATAATAATTGGTATTTTCTGATCTCACAGATCTTCATCGTGTTGCTCCTGTGTATGTGTTTGGATCAGTTGCTGTTGTTTTACTGAACTCTGTTACTCTGATGACTGAACTCATACTAAAAACAGGTCTGATCACTACAGTCTTTAGTAAATACTGAATATTTATATTAACATCTATATTCATTATTACCTATTTATACCACACCATGAGGCAGAAATCACCTTCATATCAAAGTTACTGATTAAATGATACAAATTTCCATTTATATATTATTATACAGCAGCAATACTTCAAATACTCAATTGTTTAAAATGGTGTTAATATTTCAATGCATGCATCTTTTCTAAGTGAAATACTGTTGTTAATTTTTCTCCTCAGTTAATGGTGAAGGTGCAGTTGGAGATCTGAGAATCGTGGTCTTTTCCTCTGAATTCATCTTCACTTTCTTTCTGATGATTTTTCTGGCATTTGAACCCTGTGAGTACAAACTGAACTTTACTGTAAACAGTCAGAATTACTTTCACTTCAGATGTATTTGTGTCTCTATATTTTCATTCAAAAATAGGACACATAGACCAACTCTAAAAGTTCTTTAAAGTCATGATGACTCCCTAAAGAGACTTCAGTTGTTTTATTAATGATTATTACTCATTACCTATTATGATGAATGATCAGTCATTCTGAACAACAAAAAGCAAAAAACACTGATCGACTGGTCTTAAAACAGAAAACTGCAGAAAACCAGGAACTTTATTTTTCCAAAATAATTTACTATATGTAGAGAACATTGAAGTACTAAATAATATTTATTATTACATTCCCAATAATAAGGCCTACTGTCTTTCAAATAAATAAAATCTACTGACTACCAAAACAATTACTGGAAACATCAGTGATGTAAAGAAACCATATAACAAACAAAGGATCAAAATGTGCCATAAAAAAAAAAAAAAAAATATATATATATATATATATATATATATATATATATATATATATATATATATATATATATATATATATATACACACACACATACATACATATTAGGGCTGTCAAAATTATTATGAATTTGAATTATTTTTATAATTTATTATTTAAAAAAATTTATGCATTTAACGCAGTTGCAGTTTTTTTTTTGGCCGACGTGTGTTCAGGGCCAGCGCATCCATAGAGGCGACTAGGCGGCCGCCTTGGGCAGCAGAATAGTGAGCAAACCCCCCGGTCCTCACTTTTATCCGCGACACCCACCCGCTCCCTCACGCTCCTCACTTCATCCGCAAACCGGTCACTTTCTTTTTTACTTTCGGGTGTGATCACCATTCGCCTAGAGCGCCAGCTCAGCTTGCTCTGGCCCTGCGTGTGTTTAATGTGCAAAGAAATATGGATAAGACCAAGGAAGCGCTTTTAGAAGGAAAGTTTCAGTATAAAACAATTAAGGTCGCATCACCAGGCTATCCAGCGTTTCCTCCATAGTTTCATTTTTAATCTTTAGACTTTAACTGCAGTTCAGCAGTTCACTTTCATTCAGCAACATATTGTTCATGCCCCGTGACAATTATTGGCTAAAAATATGAAGTAAGGACGGCTGGAAGAGTGTTGTTTTAATGGAATTTGATACCGCATGGCGAACGAAAAGAAAAACCTCCGCATTTCGTGACTCAGGTGGTCCTTTAAGAAAAATCGCTGCTTACCAGTGGTGGAAAGAGTACTAAAAATTTGTACTCAATTACAAGTACTGTTACATTGCTGAAATTATACTCAATTACAAGTAAAAGTACTGGTGTTAAAAAGTACTTAAGTAAAAGTACAAATTACTCTTCAAAAAAACTACTCAAATTACTGAGTACAAATTACCTTTTTAGCTGATGGTATTGGTGGAATTATCCATAATTGCTGAATCAGACAAGATCCAGGCAATAAAACACATTTTACATAACACATTTAACGATACTATAAACACTTTTGAAACCGTGTAAACAGCATTAACTGAACTGTCAGGTGTGGTTTATATATGAATCAAAACCAGAGCACCCAGAGGAAACCCACGCCAACATGGGGAGAACATGCAAACTCCACACAGAAATGCCTACTGACTCAGCCGGGGCTTGAACCAACAACCTCACAAAAAATTAAGTTGCAAGTCTTCTTACCACTGTGTTTTATAAAAACACTTTTGTAACTTTATAAACAGTATTAACTTATCCCTAATGAATTAATCCAGTCTGTATTACAATGATGATGGATTTACATGTTCTTGTGATGATTATCTTATCAATAGCGCGCCACGATTATTTTACAAAAGAAATGTTTTGCTATTGTGAGTATAAAGACAACAGAAATATACACAAATAAAAATAGACTCTTTATAATTTCAAATGATGCCTCTCTTATCTGTACGATCAATAGACCATTTAATTAGAAAAAAACACTTGCAAATTATAGAGAAACTTTGCTAATTACCTAATCCCACGAACGAACCATCAGAAACCACAGAACAACACTGCCTAGTGCCTAAACATATTAATAAATTAAATATCACACAAATGAAGTTATATGTCTTCTTACCATAATGTGTTTTTTCAGATTAGAGACTGAAGTCTTGTAACAGAGTTTCTGCAGATATCATAATGTCAAATTTAAGACTTTTAAGACCTTTTTAAGACCATAAAACATTAAATTTAAGATCTATATCACAATATCAAAAACACGCGAGAGAAAATGCAAAATCACAAAATTAGTGGTAAAATAAAATTATTTAAATTGAACAGTACTACAGACGGGTTAGATGCACCATTGAACTACAGGGAAAAAACAAACAAACAAACATCTTAAGGCTGATTTATACTTTCGCCTGGCGCCACATTGCGCACCTCCGCTGAACTGTGCGTGCACATCACGAACGGATGAGTCTTTTATACTTGACACATTCGCTGTTGTGATATTCTTTAAAACGACAGGGGCCGGTCAAAAGAAACCCACCGCAAAGTCAAAGAAGTAAACAGAAAAGTAGGAAGTTTCCTGAACTTGTCTTATCATTAATATTGTTCAAGATTTTAAAACTTAAACAGTGGGTAGCGCTCTCACCTCACAGCAAGAAGGTCACTGGTTCGAGCCTCGGCTGGGTCAGTTGGCGTTACTGTGTGGAGTTTGCATGTTCTCCCCGCATTTGCGTGGGTTTCCTCTGGGTGCTCCGGTTTCCCCCACAAGTCCAAAAACATGCGCAATAGGGGAATTGGGTAAGCTAAATTGTCCGTAGTGTATGTGTGTGAATGAGAATGTATGGGTGTTTCCCAGTGATGGGTTGCAGCTGGAAGCGTTAAACATATGCTGGAATAGTTGGTGGTTCATTCCGATGTGGCGACCCCAGATTAATAAAGGGACTAAACCTAAAAGAAAATGAATGAATGATTATAAAGTTTTATAACCATTCAAGATTTTTTAAAGCAAACTTTGATGCATCACTCTCTTTTGTTCATATCTTGGACAGTTTTAAAGTTAAAGTTATATCAATGACAAGAGAAAATGGGTTGCTCTACAAATATATTTTTTATTATGGCAAACTTTTTAATTTTTATGTTGCCCACTTAACAATTCACACATTACTCTGGCTAGTTTCTGTCCTCTACTTATAAGCTAAAAAGGGAATAATGGTCCAACAATCCTGTCCATTAATCACCAATAAAGCCTAGAAATTGGGCATCAGTATACTGTAAACTGATAGGTTCAAATATTCCGGGAGAGAAACTGCACGAAGGACTTACTTCAAATATTGACGATAATAACAAAAATAAAGTAACAAGAGCTTAAAGTGCTTAAAAAAACTGGTAAACTGAGACAGACAGACTCTCTCAATGATTATGCTTTGCACCATTTGTACTATGCCAAATAAAGTGTTTTCTTTTAAACAATAACAAGTGCTCAAAGTGCTAAAGAACTGAACTGCTAAACTGAAGATTAGAAGTGAAATCAAGGCCATTATCACTTATTTTTTCTTTTTTTCTGGGTTGTAAGAAAAGTCCTGCAAACTCTTTCTTTTTAAGACATTTGGACCAGAAGCTGGTACAGCCTCCTGAGGGTCTGCTGTTTGTCCAATCATGTTTTTTTCTTCCGTCAAACAAAAATATCAAGCTATCTCAAATCGATCGCTCCACAGGAAATAGGGCTGCACGATTAATCGTATTATTATCACTATAATGATATTTGTGGCTCACGATCAATAATTTAATATCGTCGCGATTTTACAGTATAGAGACCAAGCCGTTATTTTAATAGGTGGAGTTTACAGATTGTATGGCATCACAAGCATGATATGACTGCGTCTAGATTGCAAGTGTTGTTTTTTTTTCAAAGAATGCAATGTTGATCAGGTAGCCTTTGCTCCTTTTCAGTCCAAACTTCCCAAGGTAACACAACAAACCTCATTAACCACCTCAAAAGCTATCACAACGTGGCTGTCATCAGTGGGTAATGAGCTCAGGAGAATTCTGCTTTGAATTTTTCTATATATTACTAACATTACTAAACCAGACAACATTTGTTTTATAAGTTAACCAAATATTCGCGGAGATTTAGCAGTTTTTTTTCCCGGCGCGCGCCAGTCATGTAGACATGTATCTAATTGTTTCAATGTAAAAAAAAAAAGTCATTGTGGCCCTGTTCATGCGAGATATATCCAGCTGCAGGCCCGCAGAACCACACACGTTTCAGGCACACACAATCCAGCACACACGTTCTAGGCAAACCATATATGGTTACGATGGATGTTAATGTTATTAACGTCTTCTCGGACATCGTCATCAATATATGTTTATATATATTGTTGATAAATATTGTATACAATAAACAATAGTGTTTACTGTTTCACAAATATTGCGATCGAGGCGGGCAAATGGGGAGCGTTGTTTCCGATCGCCATTCAATATAATAGACTGAATAGTTTTCTATCAGTCATCATAGATGATGATTATTATTGGTCATTATTTATCTGACAGAGTCAGTATAGCAGATACTCGTTTGCTGGCCTTGCTGAACGATCTAAATTGGAAAAAAATTTTCATGTATATAATGGATTCATTTATAATGAAGAAAATAATAACAAGTTAATATGTATAGGCAATAATACATCTTTATATGTAATAAAAACCTTTTTACATTTAATAAATGTGAACACTATATTTTACACAAGCAATTTAATAGTATTAATTTGCTTAATTTTCTAATAATTGTTTTACTAATGATTTCCCACATTAAATACTATAGTAATTTATAGTAAAATAAATTATATATATATATATATATATATATATATATATATATATATATATATATATATATAATACTAACAGTTGCTACAGTTTAGTAAAAGATAGTAGTTTAAAACAGTTTATAACTATATTAATTTAAAATTATTATCTATAGTAATTCATTTTTAATGTGACACAGTATTGTTTGTTTTTTATATTTTACAACAAAACGATTTTAACCAAGTATGACAACATTAAGATCCTGAATTAGTTCATTACACTTAATACAATTAGACGGTCTGTTGTTTTCTTTGTGTATGTGGATATGTGAATAAAGTCATAAGTGTTAAACCAATTATTTTTATTTACATAATTTGAGTTCAGAAACTGTAGAGATGTCAAAGTAATCGTTACGATAAAATAATGAAATAATGACTGAAATGGGAAACCCTAAACTGTTCACAGTCTAATGAATGGCAATCGTAGCATGGACAGTCTCGATCGTCATATTTGTGAAATACAGTAGGTGGCGATAATGCTCCTTAGGAGTTAGTAAGTTACCATATATGGTTTGCCTAGAACGTGTGTGCTGGATTGTGTGTGCCTTAAATGTGTGTGGTTCTGCGCGCCTGCAGCTGGATATTATTGGTTCACGCGGGTATTCAGGTTCGTTTTCATCAATCTGATACAACTTTTATTTACAACAAAAGAAAATATAATTAAAAGTTTCAGATCGATTAAACTCAATTCATAAAAAGACTAGCCTATTTGATGCATTAAATAATGAAATATATAATTAATTTCCTTTATTTCCGATTAGACCATGCACTTTATTCTGTTTTACAGTTTTAATATGTATATATGCTTTTTTTTAAAAAATAACATTAGTTTAACAAATATTTTAGCAGATCGAAAGTAATTAAATGACCTGTCTTTTGATTAAACCATTTATTCAAAGGATCAGGAATTGATCGCACGCGCAAAAAAAGCACTCATCCAACACATAGCTCTCATGCCATTTTCAAGGATTAATTCGCGACTGAGTGCTGCTTTGAATAGAATAAAATTATTAAAAGCACATTAAAGACTATACACAAAATAAAACGTTTACAAAGGTGTACGTTATGGAAAAACACCAATTAACGGGCGCTGAATAAAGCAGATTTTAAAAAAAATCTAATTTGCATAAGAGAAATGACAGGAATTTTGCAAAAAAAAAAGAGATTAAACATATTGATACTCTTTAAAGAACATTCTACTTTATATATTCTTTCGACTCCAATACAACAGCTAAGATTATGAATGATGGAGTGTAAAGCCGTCTCTCCTGCGCTTGAGCAGCGTGTCTCGCGGTTTATAAATGAAGAGGCGGAGAGAATGCGCAGTTTAGTTTCACCTTAAGATATTTAAATAAAAACTAACACCGAACTGCTCATCACGCTCAAAAAGTTAAACTAAAATGCACAACTCTTGTTGGTTGCACCTACGGGATGCACAATGAACCTAACACACCATTTAATTTGATATTCGTGAAGTATGTGAACCAACCACAGATGCTTTGTCATGTTGGTCGTGACACTCTTTATAACTTATTAGTTTATTACAATAATTACACGTAGCTTTGCCATTGTTCTTCACCACATGTAGCTATCCACTCTTTACAAAAGTTCTAAACAAAAGTTTAAATTATTATTGAAGGTGCTCTCCAGCGTCAAAGTAAGAAGCGCGGTGCTCTTTTGTATGTCACTAAGAAACCACTGCTGAAATCAGCTGACCCGTATTGTGCACGAGTCGTGTTGCTGTCGATGTTATAATTGTAATTTTTAATAATATTGTGATATTCAAGGTCTGTAAAGTAATACAGCTCTGGATAGCGTGAAACAGCGACCACAAGTCTCTCCTCCATCATTAAAAGTTCACTGTAGTTGCCTTGACAAAACAAACCCTGCTGTGCTTTCATTTGATTGAAGGATGAAAAAGATGCAACTGAGGTAACACGCTTTTTCCGCTCCAGCACAAAGAGCGCAACGGTAAAACACTCGCAGCTGTTAGCAAACCATTCAACAGATTCCCCTCTCGACGCAAAAAGCGCGTTCGCTGTGATCGGCCCCTTATGCAGCCAAACTTTAAAAATATATAAAATAATAGTTTTTAAACCGCATGCGCAGCCTCTACGCCCTATTGACCTTATTCTACAATGCGGAAGTGCGCTCATTTTTGCGATTGTTTTAGAACTTCCGATTCAGTTGCCTATGGGAGAAATGACTAGGAATGATAAACGACAGAAAACGGACAAACTACTTGCTTTACAAAGAAGTGTTTGCATGACTATACAGACAAAATAGAATAATATAATAAGAAAATATCAGTTTGCAACATTAAGCAGCAGAACGAGCTGTTTTTAACATCTAAAAATGAATGGAAGTGAATGAGACCGGAAGTCTCGAGCCAAAATGATTGAAATGGCTGCCCCGCTCGTACGCGGAGAATAAGGTGAACAGGGTCACAGATTTTGATGGTCACAGAATATGGTGTAACACCGGAATACTTTAAGCCCTGTATTTGTCACCAGTTAATCAGGAAGTGGCGCTTTTGTTCTCTTTGTTGTTGGACGGAAACGCTGCTTTATTTGCACGTCTTTATGTGACATTCCAGTTTTGGGCATACATTTAATTAGCATTTTTAGATGATAACACAGCCATTCGCACTGCATCAGCACAGCTGTCCCCTTTCTTCCCTATGTACCTGTAGGTGAACAGCTGCTCCGAGTGTGGCCATGGACATTCATCCTCTGCTATTTCTTCCTCATTTCTGCGTTCTTCAGATTCATTATTGCTGTCTTTAGTCTCCATATGTCAATCGATAACTTTGTGACTGTATGATGACGGTCAGCTCACGTAAATCTGCTAGAGCCTGAACTTTTTTTCCGGTTCAAATAATGTACCAGGCTTTTCATTGGTCCGTTAAGATGAGATTTTGTTATTGGCTACCGAAGTCAGTGGTTGAAATATTAATTTATTTACAGTACTCTGTAACGAATTGTGATTTTAAAAGGAATGAAGTAGATTACTCAGCTTAATTTGTACTCAAGTACAAGTTATTATATATATATTATTAAGTTATTATACTGTTGAAATACAAGTACCCCCAAAATGTACTTAATTACAGTAACGTGAGTAAATGTAATTCGTTACCTCCACCACTGCTGCTTACATGGTAGACTCTTAATCAGAGTATTATCTTAATCATAAAAGCAGAGTATTGGTGTCCATGTAAATGTACTCAGTGAAAGTGCCAGATGATGTCGCAAGCTGTCCAAAGACAGCCTATTCCTCACCTTTAAGTTGATTCCATGCGCCCTCAAAGTTTCCCCCCTACACGCAACTTTTGTAAAGCGTCTGCTTCACTTTGCTGTGTCAGAATCCTTGCTTGAGAAATACAGCCATACTTTAAGAAAGTTAGTTTAAGCAAATTTGATGAACACGATCGTGCGTGTTGCTGATCTGAAGGGAGTGCGCTGTACTGTGTCTTCTCTCTCTCTCTCTCTCTCTCTCTCTCTCTCTCTCTCTGTGTGTGTGTGTGTGTGTGTGTGTGTGTGCGTGTTGTCCCTCAATAATGTCAGTAGACTGGACTGTCTTAGCAACTGCCTAAATGTTAAGGAGGACTAAGGGCTTACTCACACTATGCTATCCGAACCGTGCCCAGGCCCGTTTCCCGGATCATTTGAGAAGTGTGAGTGCTCTAAATCGGGCTCAGGCACAGTTCACTTGGGCGACCCTGGCATGGGTGGAAGAGGTGGGCCTGAGCGCGGTTCACTTAGCTCAGGTGCGGTACGCTTACAGTGTGAGTGCAAGCATGCCTGAGCCCGAAACTGAAAGCGAGACGTGACTTAAGGGACTGTTTGATATGGATTAATTAATCATTCGTACTTTTCAATGAACGCAAACTGTTGTAGATTATTAAAGACGCAAATCCTCACTGCACGATAGCTGCACCTTCAGCAAACCTCCTAATACATGCAGCACGAGGACTTTATGATTGTTTAAGAGCATCAGAAGTGGTCTGTCTGTTCGGCGAAATATTAGACTGCGTGTCACCGCATATCAAACGACCTAAAAGATATAAATAAAGAAATCTCCACTGAGCTGAGCGAGAGCACTTACTGAACAGCGCATCATCGATGACGTAAGTGTGCCCAGGCCCGAATGTAATGTGAGTGCGGGCCGTCGGAGGAGACGGGAGGGGGGACAAGCGTGCTTTGACACGGTTCAATGCAACTGTACATAGTGTGAGTACGACCTAAGCAAAATTGTTTCTACTTTATAATTAATGTTCTCAACTCGCAATACAACTTTACAATGAGTACAATTGTTTGTATTCAATACTTTATTATTATCATTATAATTTTCCAATTTCCATATTTGCAATGCCTGTATTTTGGATTTTTTTTGTTTTGGATTCCTGATTAATTATGATTAATCATGATTAATTACTTTCGTCATTAATCATGATTAATCACAAAAAAGTGTGATTAATTAGTTAATTTTTTTAATCAATTGACAGCCCTAATATATATATATATATATATATATATATATATATATATATATATATATATATATATATATATATATATATGTGACCAATATAACATTTGTAGCAGTGTGATATGGCTGTAAATCAGCACTGGTGGGAGGCGTGCATGCCTTAACGTCCCACCAGTGCTGATGCACTGCTACTCATGTGATATTGCGTTTATACAACAGTTCAACGGCATAATCGTGTATATAAAAAAGAAAATCAAACAAAGTCTAAAAACCCTTTTGTATTAAGAACTACTTTCTTCCGCCATTCCTTCACATCTGCAGCTGACGTCAGAACAGCAGAAGCCGTTACTAATTCACCAACGTCACTTTAGATGATGATAAAACAGGTGATTTTGCTCACATTTTAAGATTTTAAGGCTGAACTTGACATGAAATGCCCTCCGTCTATCACTTTACAGTGTTACAGTCTACAGTATTTCTCTGTTGCAATCGGGATATAACAATAATTAACCCCGAAAAAAACAGCGCAATCCCTTCAAGACTGCTGTTGTGTTTGCGATAAGGGAACTACTGTGGTGTAGTAACTGCATTGTGCACCAAGTTTTGGGCGGCCACTGCGATTGGATACTGTACCAAAGTTGGTGACCCGGTTGGGGGTGGGGTGGGGGGGTGTTCGGGGGTGAGGTCTCTGAATAACACTGTTGAAAACTGGGATAGGAAAGTAACTGTACTGTGGTGTAGTAATTGCATTGTGCACCAAGTTTTGGGCGGCCACTGCAATATGATACTGTACCAAAGTTGGTGACCCGGAGGTGTTACAGACTGTACCAAAAAAAGAAGAAAAAAGAAAGGGGGGGGGGGGGGGGGGGTGAAATTACGGGTAAAACAGGAGTGCTGGCAGGTATGCTTACCAGTTAAAAGTTAAATAATGATTTGATCAGCCGTAGTTAGAAATTAGACTGTTATAATCTTCTAATCTTCTAAGCTTTTTTATGTGGTCCTGTCACCGTCTTGTGGATAGACAACGTCAACCGTCTTTGGTCAGCTCAGTATGGCAGGCTAATGGCCCCCATGCGCTGTCTCTCAGAAATTATAAATATTCAAAATAGGCACTATCCTTATAAATAAACTGCATAGTTGCAATCTAAACAACTACATTCTCGACTAAAAAAGCCTCCAAAGTACATTGTTGCCTAACAGCAGGAATATTTGTCAAATTGTAGTGTCCTCTGGTTGTTTTTCTGTGTGGGCGGAGTAATAGAAGAGGCTGGACCAGTGCTGTTATTGCAGAATATTGCACAGCTATCAGCCAATCAGATTCAAGAATATATATATAAATATTTCCCAATTGATGTTTAACAGAGCAAGGAAATTTTTCACAGTATGTCTGATAATGTTTTTTTCTTCTGGAGAAAGTCTTATTAGTTTTATTTTGGTTAGAATAAAAGCAGTTATTTTAGGGTCAACATTATTAGCCCCTTTAAGCTATAATTTTTCCAATAGTCTACAGAACAAACCATCATTATACAATAACTTGCCTAATAATCTATCCTGCCTAGATAACCTAATTAACCTAGTTAAGCCTTTAAAATGTCACTTTAAGCTGTAAAGAAGTGTCTTGAAAAATATCCAGTAAAATATTATTTAACATCATTTGGGAAATATTTGTAAAAGAAAAAAAAATTAAAGGGGGGCTAATAATTCTGACTTCAACTGTATATATAGCTAGGAATTTTGTGTAATTTCTGACAATTTAACAATTTAATTTATTTTAAGAAAAGCATTTTAGCCTTCTTCTATCACTGTTACAGGGGGCAATTTGCTATTTTTCTAATTTTTCCAATTTTTGTAGAAATGTTACTAAATAGTAAAGCTTATTATTTAATATTTTATTATACATATATTATATTTTGGATGCTTTCTTACAAATAATCCTGAAATCTTTTTTTGTCTCTGAACTCATAGCGATCAAAACATGGCTGCAGTCATGTCAGGTTAGTATGATATTTAATGTGATTGTAATAATCAATTAATTAAATCAATAATGTCTTAGTTCATGTTATGTTGTGCAGTTTTGACTATAGGGATTAGTGTGGATGCAGAATCACACAACAATTTTTGCTACAATTCAGGTTTAACTTATGATGAACTTATTTCCCAAAATCATTGATAACGTAGGGTGCTTTAAAATGATCATGCTTCATTACTAAAGTATTTATTTTTCATGCTTTAAATTTCTTTTCTGTTTTTTCTTTTCTTTTTTTTTTTCTTTTTTACATTTTTGAATAAACGGTAAACATATAATGGTTTGACTGTCTCTATGTGAAACAGTATATAGTGTCAATAGCTGCATTCATGTCATAATGTAAATGTTATGCTTGAATTAAAGCTCTGAGTTCACTTTTGAATAACTGTCCAACAACAGACAATGTTGTGTAAATAAGTGGTCTTCACTACTGGTACTTGGAACATTTTTATGTCTCTTTAGTTTAACACACGCGAATTGGATTATGAGGAAACAGCTGCATAAACTTTGCTGCGTTTATGTCTATGATAGACATAAAAAATAAACAGTGACGTGAGTTCCCATGTAGGACCAGGACCACTGGTGTAAATGTAACTGTGTTTTCACATCAGGACACTAGGGTCAGTGCCAGATTTATTGATTTGTTTATCTGAAATATAATGAAAACCTACTCATAATGTTAGTCAAAAGCAGAGATTTCTCAACGTTTCTCAGTCCTGGTTTTGGAGAAGCTGATCAGTAAAAAGTGTGTTTTTGGCATCTACCAGCAGGAATAAAAAAATAAATAAATCATGATCAAAACAGAGAAACCATGCCTTTTAATATTTAAAATGCATGTTAAAAAGAATTTTACAGAATATTTGTACAGAATATTAAAACAGAAGATTTGATAAAATACAAAATTCTGAAAGTAACTGTGTTCTAATCAATAAACAGTAATATACTGTAAAGACAATAAAGGTGTCTTGATGATTTTTGTTGTTTTTGTGAAATTGCAGTATACTGTGAACTGACAAATCTCAGACTCAGAGACATGCAAAACTTAAATACATTAAAACACAATTCCCCCTCAGTCGATTACTACGAGTTTATGTCAAGTTGATCAACTAGGGGATTTGCTTAGAAGCACCAATCACTCTAATTTGTATAAAAACAAGCTGATAGAATGCATATAAGATTGGCGAGCATGGCTCTCACAGGTGTAGCCAGAGGAGCTCATTAGACTTTGCTTCACTCGCAGAAGAAGCAGCTTTCTGTGCATGCAGTTTCAGTGTATCCAGTGGTGTCTAGCAGTCCGCAACATTGGTCTGGGTCCCGTTCCTGTTTTCCTTTCTGGGTCCTGATCAGTGCTTCCAAGCGCAACAGCAGTCTATCGGAGCAGATTTCTCTGAAAAAGCAACAACACTGTCGGTGCACATGTCGTTTTAAAGATGCCATTCTGGCCGTGCATTTCTGGATGGGGGGGCTTCCTGCTCCCGGAGAATGGTCACAAGTCTTTCACTACTCCACAGCTGGCCCCCTCTCTATTGGGGCAGCCGTGTTGAGCCCATCATATGAAGGTGACATCCCTGCCTCAGGGCACCACTAAGTCTGATAAACAGACGGCGAAGCATCCCTGAGACGGGCACCCAGAGGTGAGAGGATCTGCTCTGTTCCCAATAGAGGGTTTGAGAACCATTGCCCTTCGACTGCAACATCACGCTGTTGGCCCATGGGCCGGTGGCACCCAAATCCTTTCCCAAAATTTTAATTTCCTCTGGGTGTGCACTTTCAGGTGCTGCAGTTCAGGGACGCACTGCCTTTCTACCCACAGCACCGAGAAATATCGCCATCGATCATGAGACTGCCTATGGGACCTCGGTTCCTGGGCATGACTCTGGCCTCTGTGTGGGGAAATGCTATGTGGAAAAACTTCCACTATGGGGATTTTGTTCAGAAAGCCAATCATCTGAAAGAGTATGTAAATGGGCCAATGAAATGCCAATGAGTCAATGAGCCAATCAATTTGGCTATAAGAGCACAGAGCGAGCAAAACCAAAGCATCATTTTTTTTAGCTAAAGAGACTTTCACCTCAACAGCTAAGAGCTAATTGCCCAATCATTATGGTGAAGGAACATAGCATTTCCGTTCCCCCCCTCTGGGAACGAGGGTTACCTTAGTAACCAGAGCGTTCCCCTTCGAGAGGGGAACTTCATTGCTATGTGGAAAAACTTCCACTATGGGGAAATGTATGGAAAACGGCATAATGATTGAACCTTACCTTCGCCCCCGATGAGAGGATTGCCAGGCAAGAGAGAGCGTGAGCGCACCTGCGTCACCAGAGGCGTGGTCTTCCAACGTGTTCCCTGGCCCTTACTTACCCACTTCACAGAAAATTTACAGATTTAGGCATATTTTTCGGGAGCCGCAAATGCGTCTTGAATAGTTTCTAGAAATTTAATACGACAGACATTGGGAAAGCATGCAGTCCCGATAGGGAGGACGCTGCGGAGACCACCTGCTACCAAGTGGGGAGACTGGTGGCAAGAGAGCATATGGACTAGACCTGAGAAGGGGGAGTACGCATATGAATATAAGATGGTTAGCGGTGAGGGAAGACACGGGTCCGCCTGTGAGGGGGGACTGCACCGTGGCAGTATAAGCATATAGGATCGCCTAGTGGGGATCGCACACAGCGGGCACCTATACCCAGAACGCGGGCTGACCAGCGGGCATACCAACAACGTAACGGGCCAGCGCCTGACTCCTCCGCTGAGTCAGATGCTGGGGCCTCGGAGGAATATCTGCAGGGTTCACCAGCGGGGAACTTTACTGACAGAGCAAAAAGCGCACGTATCTCAGTGTTAGAGAGAATGGCGCAGCAATCGTTTTACAACACCTAACCGAATTTCTCATTCACCGCTTGAGGAAATTGGCTCCCCTCGAGATTAATCAATCTCACAACTGGTGTCACCCAGCCCGCAGCTCAACAATGTCTGTTAGAAAGGCGTCACGTGCTAACGCCCAAAAGGATGCGCGCTTCGAGGAGCAGGAAGAATTAATATCCACGTCTCGGGCCTCTGGGAACTGGATGATGAGGCGATGCTTCCCAGCGCGCCGCCATCGCCGCGTCCTCAGAGCGGGGATGATCGTAACGCCAACCCCTCAGAGCGGAGGGGACAGCCTTAGCTCCAGCCAACTGAAGGAGGATAGTATCACTCTGATCTGACATGTTCAGGGTTTCCTTCTCGGGGAAAAAGGTAACCACACACCGAATATTCTCCACTTCAGGGCGTGGGCATGCCTTGTAAAGGGTGCTCAACCTGAGTGACAGTGTTAACAACCTAATTGGTAGGTCACCTAAGTCCTCCACGCTCCATCTATGAACCATACGTGAGGCATAGATCTGGGTGCGGGTGCCAAACGGTGCCTGTCCCCTGCTTGCAGGGGATGTGCCAGGGAGGGGCCATAATGAGGAGAGAGTTGAAAGCAGGTCCGATTGGGCCAGAGAGGCACAATACAAGAGCTGTTCCTCGACCTTCCTGACTCTAAACAGTATCTGCGAGTAGGCTCACAGAGTAAGCCCCGAGGCCAGCTGTGTAGCCAGTGGACATTGCAGGGTTCACTAAGTGGGGAACTCAAGCGAGAGCACACAAATCTCTGAGTTAGAGAGAGAAAGGCGCAGCCCATAACAGCTGGCCAGTCGGAGTCACAGTTGGGCATCTGTCTGTTCCTCTTGTGTGTGTGTGTGTGTGTGTGTGTGTGTGTGTGTGTGTGTGTGTGTGTGTTTGTTTGGGTATCTTTCACCGCGTGGCTGTCTGTGTTTACATGTCGTCAGCTGGGCAGTCCATGCTCAGCCATCAATCAGCACATCACAGGTGCGGCGCATTACCGCACCTATTTATGTTTGGCGTTCGAGTCTCATGTGGTCAGTTCGTTGTTGTTCTCGTCTGTGTCTGTTCCTGTTAGACTCTTCCCGCTGTATCCACTGGTGGTGAGTGATCATAGAGACTGTTGCTTTTGGATTTTTCAGCACTGCTTGGTTTCACTGAAGTACTGTTACCGCTGTTTAGCGTTGATGACACTCACTGGATATTCACTTTGATTTGCTGCCATGAAGAACTGTTACCGTTGTTTGGCGTTGTTGATATCTATGAGAGATCTCCCTGGATCTGTCTCATTGAAGAACTGTTACCGCTGTTTAGCATTGTCTATTTCCTTGAGAAATTCATCATTAATCTACCCCTCCCTCGCTATCTTGTGAGATCCATACCAGCTATTATTTCCTGTGGTCCCTGTTTAAATAAACCAACTTGTATTCACTTACAATTGGGTCTCTTGCGCATTTTGCTGTAGAACTCTCTCAGACAGTTCAGCATTAGCTGAGCGTGCTCTCCGGAGAGGCGCTCTGTCATGGTGACCGAGTCCAGCTCCAACCCGAGAAAAGAGATCCTCTGCATGGGGGCGAGTTTGCTCTTTTCTCGGTTGACCTGAAACTCCAATAGGTGGAGGTGCTGGAGCACCTTGTCTCTGTGCATAATCAATTGCTCCCGAGAGTGGGCTAAAATCAGCCAGTCGCCGAGATAATTGAGTATGCGGATGCCTGCGAGACGAAGTGGCGATAGGGCACCCTCCGCGAGCTTGGTGAAGACCCGCGGAGACAGAGAGAGCCCAAAGGGGAGGACTTGTACTGCCAGGCTCGACCTTAACGCAGACCGCAGAAACTGACGGTGGCATGGAGTATGGAGGCATGAAGTGTCTATTGCTGCAGACCAATCCCGAGGACGAACGCACCGGAGGATGCGCTTCTGCATAAGTATTTTGAACGGCAGCTTGTGCAGCCAGCGGTTCAAAACGTGCAGATCTAGAATTGGCCATAGCCCACCGCTCTTTTAGGTACGATGAAGTACAGGCTGTAAACCCGCTCTCCATCTCAGCTGGAGGGATCGGTTAGATTGCATCCTTCGCCAGGAGGACAGCAATCTTCTCTCGCAAGACAGGGGCGGGCACAGGGCTGACCCTGGTGAGAAACAACCCCGTGAACTTGAGAGGCCATTCGCGAATTGAATCGCGTAGCTGAGTCTGATCGTGCGCATGAGCCACCGCGAAGGGCTGGCCAGCGCTAACCAGGCAGGCAGAGCTCTCGCTAATTGACTCATCGCTAAAATCGCTGATATACCAGCAGTGGGGCAGCGTGGAGTGGGAGTGCTGATTCGGGGAGCGCTGGGGTCCTGCGGAAGAGCTGGAGGCGAGAGATTCACTCTCACCTTGCACCCAGACTCCGGAGGGGAGGGCTGGAGGTGTGAGAGAAAGGAGACCGTCCTCCCAGACCTCGTGAGCCACTGGCGAAGTGCGCCGATCCTGCGAGCTAGAAGGCTTTTCATCGCATCCCAGACTGGCAGTATTCGCACTGTCACATCCAGGGAAGGGAAAAAATGCTTTCTCTCTGAGGAGCTCGGCCCCCCACCAGGGAGAGAGCAGGTTCCCTCTTCTCTGGATGGCCCGTCTCAGTAGCGATTCGCGGTCCGTCAACTGGACTTAACGGCACCCTGGGACGGGGAGCGCTGGTTGGCTGTGAGGTGCTCGGCGCTGTCGCTGGCCGGAGGCGCAGGCGGGGGCAGAGCAGCACTCATAGATGAGCGCTCTCAGCGACAAGCAGTGGATGTGGATGGTTTGGGGTTGAGTTGGTCTTACATCCCCGCAGATGGATGGTCCATCGTATCTGACTGCACCGCCGTGAATTCCTGGGTGAATCCACCAACTGTGTCGCCGAACAGGCCAGACTGGTATATGGGGGAGTCAAGAAAGTGAACTTTGTCGACTCCGCGCATATTTTTGCCAGGTTTAGCCCGAGGTGGCGCTACTGGACCACTATTATGGCCATCGTCCTTCCCAGGGCACACGCAGCGGACTTGAGGTCCGTGGAGCTAGGTCGGGTGTGGTGCGGGGCTTGTAACAAGCCTGGGTCGGACTTGTAACTGTGCACTTCCGGGAAGAAAGGGACGGGAGGCTAGAAGGTCTTGCCTTTTAATCCTCCACATACACCCATCTAGTCGGTCCGGCCACAGGGCTGGGGGATAAACTATCTCCAGACCCACGACCATAGCAGCACGGGAAAGCACGGTTATCATGTCTGTTTCCAGATCGGCAGCCACCGGGCGCGCTCCCGAGGAGAGGGAGCAGAGGGGGTGAAATCCTTCATCAGACCATGACAGCCCAACCTCCGATGCAGCGGTGGACATCTGAGCCTTGGTGTCATCAAGTGAGAGGGCGGCCATTTGAGGATGGAGCACTTCTCTCACTTAAAGCTTGAATGGAGCGTGTGGAGGAGGGAGAGGTCTGCAAGCCAGAGGGGGGCAGATTTACTCCCACTGTAACCCTCAGATTTGCCCGAGTGCCCACCGTGGAGCGGGGGACAACTGGGGTGGGTGGCCCTTTTGCAAGAGCTAACCGCGATCTTAGCTGCCCAACAGACATGCCACCGCAGTGATGGCATGCACTGCCCGCGAGCACCGCGTTAACATGCTGGACCCCCAGACATGAAACGCAACAATACATACCACTCTGAAGGACCGGACCCAAAGAACGCCAGGCAAGGGAGAAACCCAGCTTGACTGTCTGCCGCTGCGTGTCACACACTCTGGAACGGAAGATCACTCTCGTTCACTCTCTGTCTGAAACTCAGCTGAAGGAACCCTCATCAACTCTCTCAGAAGGCTGTTGAAGTCTCTGAAGCAAAAATGATGCTTTGGCTTTGCTCGCTCTGTGCTCTTATAGCCAAATTGATTGCAACGAGCATCAGGTGTGCAAGCTGAAGCTGCCAACTCATTGGCACTTCATTGGCCCATTTACATACTCTTTCAAATGATTGGCTTTCTGAACGAAATCCCCATAGTTGAAGTTTTTCCACATAGCATTGAAGTT
Source organism: Danio kyathit (assembly GCA_903798195.1). NCBI lineage: Eukaryota > Metazoa > Chordata > Actinopteri > Cypriniformes > Danionidae > Danio > Danio kyathit. Next base: position 14,279,204 of record LR812521.1, on the reverse strand, counting down.
CCCCTCCCAAAGGAAAACACATCATTGCATATGTCTGTCCCAGGATTGGTTCACAGCTATCTGCATTCTCAATTACCTTGATGACTGGCTAATCCTAGCTCAATCCCAGAGTCAGTTGGTAATGCACAGAGATCTGGTGCTCACCCCTCCGCATAGCATCTATTTTCTTGGTGTGGAACTGGACTTGGTCACCATGAGTGTGTGCCTCTCTGTAGAATGCGCCTTGACAATGTTGACCTGTCTGGAAATAGTGGTCCCAGTGAAATTATTTCAGAGGCTCCAGGGGCATATGGCATCTGCAGCTGCGGTCACGCCACTTGCACTGTTACATATGAGACCACTTCTGAGTCCCCAGATGGGCATGGCACACTGGCACACAGCAAGTGGTTCTCACTCCGCTGTGTCGCCAATGTTTCAACCTTTGGGCGACTTTGCCTACATGCAAGCTGGGGCGCCCCTGAGGCAAGTGTCCAGGCATACCGTTGGGGCACTGTCCTCCACGGGCTGGGGCACTGTGTACAACAAGCATGTGGCTGTGGCTGTGGCTTCGTGTACCTAACCCCAGCTGCACTGGCATATCAGTTACATAAAGCTGTTAGCAGTGTTTCTCACCCTCTGCCGGTTCTGACTGGTCTTGGCTGGAAAACACATGCTGGTCAGGACAGACACCACGGCGCCTGTAAAGTTCATCAACTGCCAGTGCAGTGTCTGCTCATGCTGCATGTCTCAGCTCCTTCACCATCTGGAAGTCACTCTGGAGTCATACGCGGCTCAAATTGCTGCGTGCCATTTATATCCCGGGCAAGCTATATCGTGCAGTCAATGCGCTCTCATGGCAGCTCACCTTTCTGGGAGAATGGCGGCTCCACCCTGGTGCGGTCTTGTTTTCCTCAGCCGAGACAACCCATTACCAGTGGTTTTATTCCCTGACCGAGGGCTCCCTCAGCATGGATGCACTGGCCCACAGCTGGCCCCGGGCATGCGCATATATGGATTTCCCCCAGTAAGCCTACTTGCACAGACGTGGTGCAAGGTCAGGGAGGACGAGGAGCAGGCCTTGATTGTTGCGCCTCATTGTCTCAATCGAATCTGGTTCACAGAACTCGCACTTCTTGCGATGGCCTCTCCCTGGTGAATTCCAGCGTCCTGCGCTCTGCAACCTCCACATGTACGTGGGCCACACTCAGAGCATAAGATCCTCTGAGCAGCTCTTTGTCTGTTTTGGAGGTTGGCAAAAGGGAAAGGCCGTATTTAAGCAGAGGTTGGCCCACTGGATAGTGCATGCCATCGACCTTGCGTACCATGCTTAAGGCAAGCCGTGTCCCCCAGGGGTAAGAGCACACTCTACTAGGACTGGGCGACACCTAACACATACACAAGATTCTATAATCTCCAAGTAGTGCTGTTTTCCTCCCGGTTACTGGGTAACACCAGTGATTCAGAAGAAAACTAAGCTCGATGTCAAAAACGCTTAACATCCACAAACCAGGATTGAAGCATTTTCTTTTATAATTGTATATAATTATTTATAACTTTACTTTATTACAAACATGCATTGTTTTAGAAACTTTTTAACTTGACCTGGTCTCATGACTTTACTTTATAAAATTTTAAATCCCCAGATTCACTTAGTAAGCCCAACTCCTTACTCCCACTTTTTACTCTCAATAACTGCCTGTCTATAATAAATAGCTGGTTCACTTCAATTTTTTTAAAACTTAACAGTGATTAAACTTAAATTCTTCTTGTTGGCACCAAATCTACATTAAATCTAAATCTGACTCCATCTCCCTTACTATAGATGGCACTTCAGTCCCCCCCCCCCCCCCCCCCCCTCTCCTCAGGTTAAGAGTTTGAGTGTCATCCTCGACAGCTCACTTTCTTTCCAATCTCATAATAATAATATAACCAAGTCTGCATATTTTCATCTCTGTAACATAAATAGTCTCCACTCCTCTCTCACCACTCACTCCACCTCTATCCTCGTCACCTCATCCATTGATTATTGCAATTCTCCACTTTATGGTCTTCCATAGAAATCCCTCCATAAGCTTCAACTGGTCCAGAACTCAGCTGCCCGGATCATCACCAAAACTCCTTCTTTTTACCATATCACCCCCATTTTACAAGATCTGCACTGGCTTCCAATCCAACCCAGAGTCGAATATAAAATCCTCCTGCATACATTCAAGGCCATCTATAACCTCGCACCACCTTATTTGTCTGATCTCCTCCATATCACCACTCATTCCCGCTCCCTTCGATCCTCCTTCTCTATTCACCTCTCTGTTCCCTCTGCCCGTCTCAGCACAATGGGGAGCAGAGCTTTCAGTCGCTTTGCTCCCAAACTCTGGAATTCTCTTCCTCCTGACATCCGCAACATTGACTCTCTCCCTCTGTTTATATATATATCATGTTGTACAGTGACCTTGGGTTTCTTGAAAGGCGCTTTAAATAAAATGCATAATTATTATTATTATTATTATTATTATTATTATTATTATTATTATTATTATTATTTCACCTAATCTAAGACTTTGATGAAAAAAGTTTTAGCAGTTTTTCTGCTTGTCTCTTCTGTTTATTTATTTCTTGATTTTCTTTGAGTGTTTCTTGTTAAAAGCAGATGTTGTACATCATTAATAATCAATATTCAATTAGTCATTTCATTGACTTGAACACTGCATTCATTTTATTTGGTGTAGTGTGTGTACTACAAGATTTTGTAGTGGGGATAATCTCTTAGCTGATCTCAATCAGGCACTACAATATGTGCAGCTGCCTACATTCAATTTTTAATCTTGCAAATATTACTTTCATCAACAAAGCTGTTTTTTTTTTTTTTTTTGAAGAAGAAATTAAAAACAAAAATGAAAACGCATTCAACATGAAAAAACATTTGAAGTTTTTTAGAGTGCTTTCACACTGGGCCGAACGGGTGCTTTCAGACTTGGTCACCAATTGTGAAAGCACTCTTAGTTTAAATTTGGTGCAAGATAAATAGTCATTTGCTTTAAAAGCTGCTGCCACTTTTCAAATTATTGCCTATGATTGCTGAAATCTTTTAAGGATTTATAGTGTGCATCTTATCCTGATCCCAGAATGCAGCAGAATCTGATAAAACTCCAGCCAGTGGATCAAACCAGAACCAGAAACCAGCAGATTCACAAGAAACAAGTGCTTTAATGAATGCTGAAGATATGGAGTCTGGTAAGAGGGGCGTGATGGAGGAAAATCAGCCTGATTCAGTAGAAACATAAACATTATCAACAAACAGAAAAAAACACCTTTTTATCTAACACTATATGGTAATTTATTTGTCATGAACACAGTTGTGTGTGAATCATTCACATTATAGTCGGGAAAAAAGTTAATTAATCAAGCTATTTTTAAATCTATTGCCACAAACTATTGAATGCAAATTAAGCCTGCATTTTTTCACTTCTACTTCAATGCTGCAGGTATCAAACCAAAGAAAAAGATGTGGAAGTGTGTGGTGTTGATTGACTACACTCCTGAAGAAGACGACGAGCTGAAGCTGGTTAAAGGAGAATCCATAGAGATTCTTGCAAAGGTATTTTTCAGTGTTTTACTGTTTACTACTACTTACTACTTTTTAAAATCTATCATCTGTGTGAACATTAACAAAATAGTTCAGTCAAATTTTAATCTGTCAGAGAGAGAGAGAGAGAGAGAGAGAGAGAGAGAGAGAGAGAGAGAGAGAGAGAATCAGAAATGTTTGCGTTTTCAAATTAGAAGTTAAACTTGCAACAATATTCTGTTTCTATTCTAATGTAAATAAATGTAATTCACTCTGTCTTGTAGGGTAAAAGTAGGTGGTGGATGGGAAAGAAAAATAATCGAATAGGACTATTTCAAGCAAATAATGTAAAAGAAATTGCTGTCTCCTCGGAAGGTAAGGCTGTATAGTAAAACTGGACATGCTTTTCATCAGCTGTGCTGGGTCAAGTAATTTTGGCCTTAAGCCTACACAAATAAAATCCATACACATGACATTTTAGTGAATTTAAATAAAAGAAACACAAGGATATAGTATATAAATGCATTGTATAATACAAGTCAAAATCTAAACTCTTGTAGATTTGCATATAAATCTAGAACAGGCTTGAATTGGTTTAATTATTTTTCATTATAAAAAAGTACCTTTGTTTGTTTGTTTGTTTGTTTTGCTTTGATTTGTGTGGCAACAAGCAGCCAGTGTTGTGTAACAAAGAAAGATGGAGTGGTGCTTGGTTTAACACCAAACTTGGTTTTCAGTCACCAGGTCAAGCCAGAACCAAATATTTTTAGTTGATTTTTTTGATCTTAGATTTTATAGTAAACACATAAAAGGTTGTTTATAGTATTAAGTACTGAACATTTGTCCATAAAAATGCAAGAACAAAAATAATAATAGTTTAAAACATCTGTATCGTTCTGAACCCAGATGCAGCAGGATCTGATGAAAGTCCAGTCAGTGGATCAAACCTCTACTGAATCAAGACAAATGAAAATTAGCCGGATTCAAGAGAAAAGGCTCTTTATCCAACAGTGAATGCTTACTCAAACTCTCGTGAACTCTGACAGTGATCAAACAAACTTCAGTGTTGTTCTTTTAGTGCTGTTGTTAACTATATGCTACTTGAATGCACCCTAAAGTGAACTAAAGTGTTAACTTACTTTATTTGTTATGCATATGGTTTTCTACTGTATACATGTAAGGTGATAGTGTTAGATTGTGTTTGTTTTCGTACAGTAAGTAGACTATATAGAGTGTAAGTGTGTTTACATCATCTCTGGACCCTGAGAAGTGCTTGATATTGCAAATCACAAAATTTCATGAAACGTCAGAACAGCTCCAAAAAAGGTTTGCAGAGGTATTGCAGACTAAATCATTTTTGCCAGAATTTATTGTTATTTTTTAATATCTAAATGTAGTGACACACAACAGTTGTATTGCTTAACCTGATAGATCGAGGATCTTTGTGATGAGTCACTTAACTATCAGAACCACTGAAATTGATATTTAAATCTCCAGAAGGCGAAACCTTTTTTTATCGCCCAGCTAGCAAAATTCATGTGGCTCAAATTCGACCCACACCAGACACTCACATCAGGCCCACATACCGCATGGAATTCATGCTGCAATGCATGCTGGGTGTGGCAGGGTACAAAAATCGCAGCATGCATTGCAGTATGAATACATTCTATAGCTTATTGGTGCTACAGTTTTCATTATTTGATTTTGATTGTGCTGTTTGTTGACGTTGTTGATTTTGTCACTTTTAGTATCCTGTTTGTGATGTTTGTGAGTTTTGTTCATTTTGTTATTTTTCACAGTTGTTGAGGTTCATATGCTGATTATTGATGTCTCTATTAGCAGAAGTTGAACCAGAGATTTTTCTTTTTTGCTTATAAACCTTCATAATTATGTGGCACATGAAAGCATGTTATCACGTTACTTTTAATAATGAATTAAACATTGGTTAACATCAGTGAATTATATCATTTCAATACAGGTTGTGCCTTACTTAAAACAAAATTAGCATCACCTGACCTTTTGTTGTTGTTGTTTTTTTGTGTGTTTTGTTTTTTTACTTGGCTTGTTTGCTGTAACGAATACATTTTTCAAACAAAGTTCTTAAAGGTTACAGCAGCCAAAAATAAATTTGTATTAAGAGGTTCAGGGCTATGAGCCCAACTATTGCAAACACTTTTCTCTGTGAAGATGACTTTAAATGTAAAGTTTTATTTGTAGAGTGCTTTAACTATCTGATCTTTTATTTTTTTTTGTAATTTAAGAATTTGTTGTACTTCAGTTGATTTCATTACAAAGCTTTGACAAGTCAGTTGTAGTCTATGTTTCTCTATTTTCTGTTGTTTTTCTTCAGTATTTCTTTTTGTAAACAGGATTTGTTAATCACCAATCCTCAGGTAGCTCATTATCTTCAGCTGTGTTTCACTTGTGTTTTAAGATAACTGGGTCACATTTGCAATATCTTCTCTGGGCCGCTTTAGGCTCACAGCCCCATTTGCCAAAGCTTACTCTTCCGAATATTTGCTAAAAGTGGTCCACATTTGCCATATCTTCTCTGGGCCACTTTAGGCTCAAAGCCACTTTAGCCAGAGCTTACTGTGCCAAAATATTTGCCAAAAGTGGCCCACATTTGTTTTAGGATAACTGGTCCACATTTGCCATATCTTCTCTGGGCCACTTTAGGCTCAAAGCCACATTAGCCTGAGCTTGCTGTGCCAAATATTTGACAAAAGTGGCCCACATTTGTTTTAGAATAATTGGGCCACATTTACCATATCTTCTCTGGGCCACTATAGGCTCAGATCCACATTAGCCAGAGTTTACTGTGCCGAATATTCACCAAAGGTGCCCCATATATGTCTTAAGAAAACTGGGCCACAGTTGCATCTACACATGTGAGCCTCTTTAGGTTTAGACCAAGATTACCCTTAAATGACTAGGCCACATTTTTGCCTTTGGCCCCCTTTTGCCATTGTACAGGTGGGCCACTTCAGGCTCACATTCATTTTGTTTGGGCTGAAGGAATACCACCAGTGCCGCATAACTGCCTAAAGCGGCCCACATTCGTATGCTATCTGGGCATGTATAATAAAGCGTCATGTTACAAGATGAAAAGAAAGCCATAACAGTTTCACATTTGTACTGGAGTTGAAAGTGTTTGCTTTTTATATTTCTTAAATACATCTCCATCTGCTGTTATTCTAACAATCCATTAGAGACATGGTAAGAGTTTTTTCTTCACAGTTTTTTTTTTACACTGAACAACACGACACGTCCGTGACCTCAATAACAGGCTTTTGTCATAAGAACGACAGGACTAATGACTACATTTGCAAATGGCGAATCTAATGCCGACTACATAAACTGCACAGAAATTAAAGCTAATAATGTAGTAAATAATGTTCAATTTCTTACACGGACTGATCATTTCACTTTATAAAGCCTCATTGTGTCATCAGAAACCACGGCTTATATAGACTTGTTTATTTTTAATCTGAAAACCCATCCCCACTGCCATTATATTAATAACCATTTCATGCCCGTAGGTGGGGGGCTTCGGGTGGTTCGAACGAACCACTCCCTACAGCCAAAAGGTCCAGAATTTGTCCTTTTAATTATTTTATGTAATTTAAAAAATATTTATATTTTATAATGAAGTGTAATTTTAAATAACTATGGCCAATAATTCAAATCCCATAAAGCCTCAAAGCCACAATAATGTGATGCGAGTCACATGACTTAATCCACAGGTAACATTTGAATCTTTAGGTGCGTTCGACTTCATGCAGTGCTGTGCAGATCAATCAAAATCTGTCTTAAAGTGGTTCATGCTGTTTGGGAATTGAAGCCATGCATTTTTGTTTATGTATAAAAAAAAAATTCCAAACAAGATAAAAAAGTTGAAGATAAATTATTTAGATTTATGTGAAGATTCTGAGTAATAACAAACAATTTCTTTTAAACTAAAAGATTGTGCAAAAGTAGGAGGAGTGTTTAAATAACAATACAGGTCAAAACAAAATTTGTCACGGTTGGGGATCTGTCTGTTCCTCTGGTGTGTGTGTGTAAGTATGTGTGTGTGTGTGTGGGTGTGTTTGTTGGGTATCTTTCACCGCGTGGCTGTCTGTGTTTACATGTCGTCAGCTGGGCAGTCACGTGCTCAGCTGTCAATCAGCACATCACAAGTGCAGCGCATTACTGCACATATTTATGTTTGGCGTTCGAGTCTCAGGTTGTCAGTACGTTGTTGTTCTCGTCTGTGTCTGTTCGGCGCTCCCCGCTGTATCCACTGGTGTTGAGTGATCATAGAGACTGTTGCTTTTAGGTTTGTCAGCACTGCTTGGTTTCACTGAAGTACTGTTACCGCTGTTTAGCGTTGATGACACTCACTGGATATTCACTTTGATTTGCTGCACTGAAGAACTGTTACTGCTGTTTGGCGTTGTTGTTATCTATAGGCCTTTTTCACACTTCCTGGTTCCGGTAAGCGAAACAGCGTACCACAACATCCGGTTCCAATGCAACGGAGTAAGAATGAATGGCAGTCGTCTCATCGCTGTTATTGCAGCGTTCCCGGCTGCTCCAACTCAAAAAAACGACACGCTTACCTCAATTTTCACGATTTCCCGAAAGACGAAGGACAGAGAACATCTTGGGTGAAATTAATTAGACCGGATGAACGTCGTTTCAAGTTATATGCGGGAGTACGTTCATGTGCCGTATGCACTTCAAAGCGGAGATCGTCATGTTTTATCAAATGCTGCTTGTCTTGGTTTTATTTTGATGGGTAATTATAATATAGACAAAATTCCAGTTAAATGATCTGCCTTCCACAAACAAGTGCTCCTATCATGGTCATTAATCTATTATGGTCTTAATCAATTCCTTCAGAGACTCATATGTTATTTAGAGGTATTAGACCATCCTTCTGATAGATCGTCTTTTGATATTACTAAATCTAATGTTGGCAAATTTTGTTTTACAATAAATACCAAGAGTAATAATAAAGCTATTTGTACTTTTTTCCAAAGAGAAATCATAACTGTACCTTATATGCTATTTTATTGGATGTCTTTATTAAAGGGTGCTGAAAGAAAGAAAGTGTGTCTGTTACTACAAAAATATCATGTTAGAAATCAAATTAATGTTCTATAAACTTCTCCACAGATCTTATCCAGCAAAACATTATTTACAGAATTGTAAAAGCAGGATTGTTGTGAATTGTTTTTGTAATGAATATGAGAAGACTGTTTTACACTTATTTTGGCTTTATGTATAGTCAACTTATGTGGTGAAGCGCAAAAATTTATTAATAACAACTTTCAGTGTTCAAAACCTCTGTCATCATTATGGGAAAATGTACTTTTTGGCTTTACTGTCTATCCTAATCAAGAGGAAAATAGATTTATTTATTTAAATTGCTTATGTTGTTAACAAAACTGTACATTCATAAATGTAAATTTAATAAACAGAAACCAAATGTTAAGATATTGATGACTGAAATATGCTTGTATATTACTAGTATCAGAGACCCCCTTAACAAGAAAGCTCGACCCACTTTATAATTTGTGAACTCTATAATGCATTTATTTAATTATTACAGATGTACATTTTGTATATTTGTATTTTATTTATAATTACCCCTGGCATGTGTATTTTTTGTATTGTAAAATGTTATTTGCTGTTCTTTAAATAAATAATGTAAAACAATACAATGAATACCTTTATTTTTCCGCGAGTAGGAGCTAAAGTATGTTTGCAGACTTCAGAAAACCTTACGAGCATTAAGCAACCTGTAATTTATGTGGCTCCTCGTCCTTTCATATTGACCAATCGCAACTCACCTGCATTAAAGGAAGGAGCACAGTTTACGGACGGGACTACTAACACAAAACTAATCCTGCTGGATGTTAAATAGCCTAGTTAATCTTGCTTACGAATGGCTTGAATGAGCAGATCGTATGTTGTTAACTGCGCACCTTACTGTAACCTACAGTGGCAAACGCTTTGTATAAGACAGACTTTCTGCACAAATTCTGCAAATCGGTATCATCTTTTAAATGCTGTTTTATTTACGTCACTTTTACACAATCACCGAACAACGTCTTCTTGTCCAAATTATGGCAAAGATGACAGCGAGAATGTCATCCACTGTCCTAAGGGTGTCCCGTTTCAGCGACCGCTGGCGAAGCCGGAAATAGCGGTACGCTGCTGCGAAGGGCTCTTCCGGTGTTCTATTCCGCTGTGAAAAAGGTCTATTAGAGATCTCCCTGGATCTGTCTCATTGAAGAACTGTTACCGCTGTTTATCGTTGTCGATTTCCTGGAGAGATAATTCATTGATCTACCCTTTCCTTGCTATCTTGTGAGATCCATACCAGCTATTATTTCCTGTGATCCCTGTTTAATAAACCAACTTGTATTCACTTGCAATTGGGTCTCTTGGAAATCTGTGACACAATTTCTGAACAAAGTCACACATACAAAATAAATGTAATAAAGTTTCATCATCCTTACCACAAAATGTACAACTACTCGGAATATCAACATATTTGGAAACAAAAGAGTTAGCCGGATAAATTTTATGCAATATTTTAAAGTGGATTTCTTTCATTTTATTAGGAAGGAAGTATTTATGAGGCCACAACCAAGCTTTTCTCCAATCTATATTATTAATTAATGCAGCCCAAGGAAATTTGCCTCGTGGAACAGTACGATTTCTTTGCTGAAGAATTAGATGAATGTGTTTTGTTATTACATTTTTTTTTTATCATGAATGTCAACGCCGTCCAGCAATAATGCTGATTCCTTCATATTTTTGTATTGAATTGTATATGACTTTTGACCAGATGCATTAAACCTGTGGGGATAGCTCTAAGAACAGTATTATATTCTCTAAAGGGAATAGGAAAGTTATGAACAGTCATAAAGTGCTCATAAGACAGAAAGTTATCAAAATCATCAAATAAAGAAAGTAAATAAATTAAGCCTCAATCAAACCAATTAAACCAATTTTCCATATAAAGTTAAAGAGAAGTTTATTAATGCTTTTAATAGTACCATCATGTCACGGATTGGCCAGGCTCTTCCTGCATCCAATCACAGCGAGCACCATCACCTGAATTCTAATCATTCACAGCTGCATCCAATTCCATGTCTCACCATAAAAGCACACCCCTCACTGCACTCAGTGTCCGCGCTCGTTGATACGAAGCGGACTCTGAGTGTTCACTCTCCTGGCTAACACTCATGAACTATTATCCTTGTACTTACCGTGTCTCTGTTTGCCCCTAGTTGTTCCTGTCTCCAGTCTCTCCAGTCTGTGGTGTGTGCTATCCGTCTTCCCCGTTGTGTACCCTTCTATCTGCCAAGGAAAAGGACATTTACCATCCAGCTCATTCATCCTCACTATCTCCTCATCCGTTTGTGTTCTATGTTGTCTAAATAAACTGTTACATCTTTTACTCACCCAGTCTGTCCGTCCGCTTCTTAACAGAAGCCCGGACCAAACCGTTGACAACATGAGCACTCCCGATCACTTTCAAGAGCTGGTGGATTCGTTAAAAAGGATTCTGTTACCATCAACATCACTTCCCGAAGCACCGCCAGTCCCGAGCACTTCCGCATCTTCTTCTTCTTCGTCCACCACCTCTTCCAGTCCCATGGCTCGACCAGCGCCCTACTCAGGCGGGGCGGAGGAGTGCAATGGATTTCTATTACCATGTTCTCTAGTATTCACCATGCAACCTGCCTTATATCCCACAGATCGATCCAAAATCGCCTATATCATCTCCCTTCTATCTGGACCTGCTCTCCGATGGGCCGAAACCATTTGGCAACAAGCCGGGCCGGTAACGAGTTCCATCCAAGCATTTACCATGTACTTTAAAGAGGTTTTTGGTCGATCAGATGGTGAAGTAGCTGCTGGAGAACAACTATATCATCTAAAACAAGGTACGATGTCCACCCAAGATTATGCTCTACGATTTCGGACTCTGGCGGCAGCTAGTGGATGGAATGAACGATCTCTCCTCACCACATACCGGCTCGGCTTAGAACCCAAACTTCGAGTACAGCTCGCAGCCTTGGATGACACTATGGGTTTGGAAAAATTCATTCAACTTTCTCTCCGATGTTCTGAGCGTCTGAAGAGCTACCAGCGTGACCAGAATCCTGTCCCTCAAGCACTCCTCCGTCCGTCTGAGCCAGCGACCCCTCCAGAACCAGAACCTATGATCCTTGAGTCTGGTAGACTCACGACCACAGAGCGACAGAGGAGGCTGACCCGGGGTCTGTGCATATATTGTGGTGCTAGTGGACATGTCAGGCTGGGCTGTCCACTCCGTCCCTCACGTTCCTCGGTGAGTGTGTGTAGTTCAGAAATTGAAAAGATGCATCCACTCACTACAAATGTTCTGTTAACTACCCCCTCTGCCTCTGTTACAGCCACAGCCCTTATCGACTCCGGGTCAGCTGGAAACTTCATCTCACATGCCCTCTGTCGCCAACTTCAACTCAACACCGAAGCCTCGCAGCATATCTACCAGATCCAACCCATAATCCACAATATCCACTCTCAGGCACGTATCCATCGTAGATGTGAATCCATTCAGCTTCAAGTAGGACTGTTGCATAAGGAGGAAATTCAATTTTTGGTTCTGGAGGGCGCTACAATGGATATCATCTTAGGGCGCCCGTGGCTGGTGAAGCATGATCCCATCCTCTCTTGGGGCACAGGAGAGATTAAAAGATGGGGTGAAGGATGCACACCAAAATGTTTTCCTGATCTTCCTATTCAGCCAAAGAAACCCCTATCTGTCTATGTCACGTCAGTCGAAAGTCCAGTCAAGCAACAGTCAGTTCAAATTCCTGAAATTTACTCCTCTTTCAAGGATGTTTTTTGCCCCAAGAGAGCTTCCCAGCTACCTCCACATCGACCATGGGACTGCGCCATCGACCTAGTTCCAGATGCTCCGTTGCCCAAAGGGAATCTACCCGTTGTCGCTTCCGGAAACTAAGGCCATGGAGGAGTATATTCAAGAGGCTCTGAGTCAGGGGTACATTCGTCCTTCCACATCACCCGCAGCATCCAGCTTCTTCTTCGTGGCCAAGAAAGATGGAGGGCTGCGGCCATGTATCGATTACCGGGTCTTGAACCAGAGTACCATCAAGTTCAGGTATCCTCTTCCTCTCATCCCTGCAGCACTGTAACAATTACGATCCGCCAAGATATTTACTAAGTTGGACCTCCGCAGCGCATACAATCTGGTGAGGATACGGAATAATGACGAGTGGAAAACCGCATTTGTGACCCCTACTGGCCACTATGAGTACTTGGTCATGCCCTATGGTCTGGTTAACGCCCCTTCCGTATTCCAGAACTTTATTCATGAAGTCCTCCGAGAGTTCCTGCATCGCTTTGTCATAGTCTATATAGACGATATCCTCATCTACTCCCGGAATGAGGCAGAACATCATCTCCATGTTGCGGAGGTCCTACAAACACTTAGAAAACACCAATTATATCTCAAAGCTGAGAAGTGCTCCTTCCATGAAACATCTGTCCCCTTTCTAGGATACATCATCGATCAATCAGGAGTTCGCATGGACGAGGAGAAGATCAAGTCTGTCGTGTCCTGGCCAGAACCCACTACCATTAAAGAGTTACAACGATTCCTTGGATTTGCAAACTTCTACCGTCGCTTCATCCGGAACTACAGTCTCATCACCACTCCACTCACCAGCCTCCTGAAAAATAAACCCAAAAAATTACTCTGGTCCCCCGAAGCAGCCGCAGCCTTCCAACACCTTAAAGAAGCATTTACTCAAGCTCCACTCCTGACTCATCCTGATCCAGACCTACCTTTCGTCCTTGAAGTAGATGCATCCACCACTGGGGTAGGGGCAGTATTATCCCAATACACCGGAACCCCTACATTACTCCATCCATGTGCCTATTTCTCCCGGAAGCTTAACCCAGCGGAGCAGAACTACGACATCGGCAATCGGGAGCTCCTCGCCATCAAGCTAGCCCTGGAGGAGTGGCGACATTGGTTGGAGGGCGCAAAACACCCCTTTCAAGTCATTACCGACCATAAAAACTTGCAATATCTTAAAGATGCAAAACGACTCTGTCCTCGTCAAGCTCGGTGGTCACTGTTCTTCTCCAGGTTCCAGTTTTCCATAATCTTCCGACCCGGGTCAAAGAACATCCGAGCAGATGCATTATCCAGAATACATGATCTTCCAGAAACAGTCGAAACTCCTACTAGGATCCTCCCTGATCACATCACCATTTGTCCCATTGAGTGGTCTAACCCTCCAACCGTCGTCACTCCGGAACCTCGACCTCCGCCGGGTTGCCCACCTCATCGGCAGTTTGTTCCAGCTAACCAACGGGTAGATATGATTCACTCCATCCATTCCTCCCTGGGCACGGGGCATCCCGGGACCAACAACACCCTCTCGCTGCTATCCCAACGCTATTGGTGGCCGAACATGGCAAGGGATGTGAGAAGGTATGTCCAAGGATGCCAAGAATGTGCCATGTCCAAGAGTCCTCGTCATCTACCGGCTGGCAAACTCTATCCCTTGCCAATCCCGAATCATCCCTGGTCACACCTAGGAGTGGATTATATGACGGACCTTCCTCCATCAGACGGTAACACCTGTATTTTGGTAATAGTAGACCGGTTCTCTAAATTCTGTCGTTTGATCCACTTGAAGGGTCTTCCCACAGCCCTAGAGACGGCAGAAAGTCTGTTCAACCATGTCTTCCGATGTTATGGTTTACCAGAAGATATCGTCTCTGATCGAGGTCCACAGTTCATTTCCCGTCTGTGGAAAGTCTTTTTCAAACTCCTGGGTGTGACCGTCAGCCTCTCGTCTGGATATCATCCTCAAACCAACGGCCAGACAGAGAGGAAGAATCAAGAGGTGGGACGATTCCTTAGAACATTTTGTCACGGCCACCAAAACTCCTGGAACCAGTTTCTGGGCTGGGCAGAATATGCCCAGAATTCACTGCGGCAATCCACCACCGGACTCACGCCATTCCAGTGCATCCTAGGGTTCCAACCTCCACTCTTTCCCTGGGATGGCGAACCATCTGATGTCCCCGCAGTAGATCACTGGTTTCGGGAGAGCGAGAGGGTCTGGGACGAGGCTCATCATCATCTTCAGAGGGCAGTTCGCAGAGCCAAGGAGGTGTCGGGCAGGAGGAGGATTACTGGCCCCACCTATCTTCCAGGGCAGAAGGTTTGGCTCTCCACAAGAGACATCCGCCTACGACTGCCCTCCAGTAAGCTCAGTCCCCGGTTTGTTGGTCCCTTTACCATCTTGGAACAGGTCAATCCCGTCACTTACAAACTTCAACTCCCTCCACAGTACAGAATCCATCCCACGTTCCATGTGTCACTCCTGAAACCCCATCACAACCCTCTGATTCCCTCCACAGAGCCTGGCCACGAAGAGGAACCCCCTCCTCCACTGCTGTTGGAAGAAGGCTCCATATATTCCGTCAAAGAAATTCTGCGATTCCCGGCGTCGTGGTGGTCAACTGGAATATCTAGTGGACTGGGAGGGATATGGACCAGAAGAAAGATCGTGGGTTTCCAGATCCGACATCTTAGATCCCTCACTCATGGAAGAGTTCCACTCCAATCACCCAGAGTTCCCGGCACCTCGTGGACGAGGTAGACCACCACGGCGTCGGAATGTTAGGCCCTCAGGAGCGGGCCCTGGGGAGGGGGGTAATGTCACGGATTGGCCAGGCTCTTCCTGCATCCAATCACAGCGAGCACCATAACCTGAATTCTAATCATTCACAGCTGCATCCAATTCCATGTCTCACCATAAAAGCACACCCCTCACTGCACTCAGTGTCCGGGCTCGTTGATACGAAGCGGACTCTGAGTGTTCACTCTCCTGGCTAACACTCACGAACTATTATCCTTGTACTTACCGTGTCTCTGTTTGCCCCTAGTTGTTCCTGTCTCCAGTCTCTCCAGTCTGTGGTGTGTGCTATCCGTCTTCCCCGTTGTGTACCCTTCTATCTGCCAAGGAAAAGGACATTTACCATCCAGCTCATTCATCCTCACTATCTCCTCATCCGTTTGTGTTCTATGTTGTCTAAATAAACTGTTACATCTTTTACTCACCCAGTCTGTCCGTCCGCTTCTTAACACATCATTTGTATACAAGTAAACTGAAGGGTAGACAAAGCGAGAAAGACCTTCCGCTATTGAGAGAAGAACCCTACCATATAGAGATATATCTCTTTGTAACCAAAGAATAAAAATATTTTGTGTTGTCTTCAATCTACTAGTAAAGTTAAGGTGCTGCCTGGCTTTTAAATTTAGTGATATGTAAATGCCTAGATACTTTACTGAGTCTTTTACTGGAATACCTTCAATTATTTTGTCATCACATTTATGCAAAGACATTATTTCACATTTAGATAAGTTTAGTTTTAGCCCAGATGCACATGAAAATAGTTTAACTACCTGAGTGGCTTTAAAAAGTAGATTTTTATCTCTTAAAAAAAGTGTGGTGTCATCTGCTAAATTTTGATCTCCCTGTCAAAAATGGAAATGCCTTTTAAATCCTGGTTGTATAATAATACTCAATGTTAATAATTCAGTAACCGAAATAAATAAAACTGGGGAGATCGGACATCCCTGTCTGACACCACATTTTATAGAAAATGTTTGTGAGGTGAACATATTAATTATGATGAAACTGGTGATCCCTGTATAAAGCATTTAAATTACATTAATAAAAGATGGACCAAAACCAAACTTTTTGAGAGACTGCAGAAGAAATTCATGCTCAATGGTGTCGAAGGCTTTATAGAAGTCCAGAAAATGTAAGATAGCTTTAGATTTAACAAAGTCAGCAAATCTACCAAATCTAAAATAAGTCTAATGTTATTACTAATGTGCCTGCCTCTTAGAAAACCTGACTGTGTTTCTCCTTTAAAATGATTGATCTTAACTTTTAATCTATTTGCGAAAACCAAGGCCAATATTTTATAATCCACTGTAAGAAGCATAATAGGCCTCCAATTATCTATTTGGTGCATGCTGGTTAGAAATTTTGTTCGGATTGACGCTGCGCAGACGCCACGTGACTGTCACATGTGGCATCAAAGTACTGCGACATCGCTCCGAGATCAGACGACTGATTCAGCCGGTGCAGCATCTGAAGAGCGACTGCTGGAGCTGCGATGACGACACCAATATTACATGATTGGCTGAGTTCACTGCATGATAACAACCACGTGTGTTTCGGGTTTATTATTGGACAAATTCCATTCATAAATTTCAAAACAAACAATTAACTGTTCATACTATCTCTATCTTATATATATCATGCTTATTAAAAGACTACAAATATCTTACTGCAGTATCATATTTTTTTGAATAATTTGTTTATAAAGGCTAGATCAGTGGTGCTCAACCCTATTCCTGGCGATCGACCTACCTGCAGTTTTCAGTTGCAGCACTTATCAAACACACCTGCCTGTAATTATCAAGTGCTCAATTGGCTCAGGTGTGTTTGATCAGGGTTGGAGCTGAAATCAGCTGGAAGGTCGATCGCCAGGAACAGGGT
Source organism: Danio kyathit (assembly GCA_903798195.1). Taxonomy (NCBI): domain Eukaryota; kingdom Metazoa; phylum Chordata; class Actinopteri; order Cypriniformes; family Danionidae; genus Danio; species Danio kyathit. The sequence continues at coordinate 14,262,056 of LR812521.1, read as the reverse complement.
TGAGCACCCCTGGGCTAGATTGTTTGGACAGGTTTATTTTCGACCTTTTTTATAAAAAATATTTACTCCATTTATCTTCATGAACGATTTAAATGATATATTTTAGTGAATAACCTAAATCTTAACTCAAATAAGTCTTAATAAAATAATTATCATCATTGATCCTGACACCCTAAAAGTTTCTTAACAAATTAAGTTAAATAACTATTTTATTAAATAATTCTAAAATGATTTATATGATTATAAAATATGTATTTTTTTCCTGTCTCGTTTATGCACAAGTTTTAAAAGTGACATTGATGTATCTGCTCTTTCTGGGAAACTTACTTATAGTGTAGCTCACTTATTTTGGTCTTTTTGTTCAGTCGTTTTGGATTAAAGTGCTTTTTTAAAATACTTTATCCAAAATAATCATAATCATTGTTTAAGACTTAATCAAAACACCTTGTTTTATATTAGGCTAATATATTTTGGAAAGTTTTATATCTATAAATGTAAATAAATGTAAACCCCTTTTTAGCATATTCAAGCAAGTATTAGCCTAAAGAGTGATGTTTAAACTACTATAATTTGTGCTTATTACTTTGTATTTAAAAGGCTTGTTCATTTTTTATGTTTATATTACCCTCTCGTTTCCCCTTATTTCTCTCATGCGTTTGTTATACATTTAATTCATAATTCCCTTATTGTTTAAAAATGAACTATAGTTTGTAGAGACTGTATTCTGATTTATTTGTACTGTAAATCTTTTGTTGTGAATGTGACGGTGCAGTGTGGCCAGAGGCAGAACATTTCATAGTTAAGATTTCGTTTTTTACGTTTTTAAGTTATAAACTTTTGGGCTCAACAAGTACTGTAACGTTATTGATGATAATACAGACACTTACTGCATTCAGCACTAACTTGCACTAAATACTGGGCTTATGCTAGTTTTGTTGAATAAAAGAAGCAAACAATGTAAAAGAAATATGACAAATGCTGCGGTGCCAGAAACTTGTATTATTGTCAGCTAAGTGAATGAGTTGTTCATAACGGAGATTCATTCACAAGCGAATCGCTCTCTCCGTCAGAATGAGAAGTGAAAGCAGGAGAGGGGGGGTGTTTCAGGACATGGATTAGATCAAATCTAACAGGAGGGAGGATAATACATTTACATGCACACAAACACACACTCTTTGTCAGCAATGCCTATGCGGTCACTTCCATCAATGTAGAAGAGTGATGTAAAATTTTAATTTTTGTAAAAAATTATATATATTTGTGTACTGACCACCGGGAAAACTCCCGATCATAGATATACGTGCATATGTGTATATCTCTGGCTCTGGACATCCACAGTCCTCCACTATAGCTTTGTCCCGCATTCATTTCAAAGGAGCGCTACCCTGTACTAAAATGGCGGCTCTATCGACGCATTCCTTCCAACAGACAACAACAGGGTAGGCGACAACTAATTTAAATATCTATGCGCGGCTACAGGTAGATGCATTGTGCTCGTTCTGATATTGATTTTTCATTTGTTTAAATAGGCCAACGTTGAGTTTTGCTTTTTGGCGCTGTTATAGTGCGTTGTGTGGCTGTGGCATTTTTCTGGGCTGTGGTGGCTTGAATGACCGTTCACCGTTGCATGTACGTGATGATGGTTTTTAACTGGATGGGTAATGGGGTTTAGCGGCATTTAATCTGCGTTTCTCATGCCATACAGACATGATTTTCTGCACCTCACTGTATTCTCGTACCTGACCAACAAGTGCTTGTAAAGGGTCCGATTTATGCGCCCATTGGTACTGTAAGTGTTGAGGCACTATTATGATTAGTGATATCATTTAAATGACTATTTTAATGGTTTTGTTTGTGCCTCTTTCTTTTAGGATTCTCTCTTTTTCTCCATCTCTTTTTCCCCTTACATAATTCGCTTTAGCTTTCTGTAATGGTTGCTCAAGCATGAGGAGTCAAGAAGATTTAAGTTCAAGAAGATTTATTAGCTTCAGAGCTAAACAGTAAGCACTAAGCAGCTCAGCATGACACATGGTTCTTCTCAACACATTCTTATTCTACCCTTTTATAGACCCCAGAGTAACCCATAGCGCCCCCATGTGATTCAGTGACTCAATACAAGAACATAACACTTTCATAATCCTCGCTATCGCCGTGTTTATCGAAGGTCGTCTGGGCTTGTGCTACTGCTGTTTATACCACTCTGCTTCTGCTAATGCCAGTGTTGTTAATTGCTGACGTGCGGACACCACCAACGCTGCTGTTTAAAGGGGAATGCACTTTTTAATCACTAGTGCGCCGTTTGCGCTCCCCTTCATTCATTCGTTTGTTTATTCGTTTGTATTGATTTGTGTTATTTGTGCTCTGCTTTGTGAAATATTATCTCTAGGTTTCTTGTTTTCAATCTATGCAGAGCATTTATTTTGTTTTGTTATTTAGATCTTCCTTTGATGGGTTTATTATTATTGTCGTCATTTATTTTCATTTTGATGATGATTGTCGTCAATTCTGTTGATATCTGGATTCAGAGTGTTTGTATGTGAAATGCTGTGATTCTAAGCTCTTTGTTTCTCAACCAGATCATAGAAAGTACATTGTTCACCTGATTTACCCACTTATTGATGTTGCATTGTGCATTTAAATTATTTTCAGTTATTTACTTTTTAATTTTGATTTATTTCAGGAACTGAGGCCTCTCCCGTTGGATGACTGGTCTTTTTCAACTGGTGGTGGTGCTTCTTTACCATGTGCTGTGGGACACTGAGTGCTTGATAGTGTGATTCGAGTGCACTGTGGTGTGAGCGTGTGCTGTGGTAAAGTCAGTCTACTTCTATCCAGTCAGTGGGAACCTCAGTCCTGTTGTTTGTTTTTGTTATTTTCCTTTTTTTATTTAATGATATGAAGTGGGAGTTTTTGATGTGTTTTTAAAAACAAGTACATCTTTGCATTTTATCAAAATAAATATTTTTTTGTAATTACCCATGTCTCTTTGCCTTGTTGAGGGGTAACGGATGTGCCTCTTTTAATTGAGTTATTTCGCTGGGTAACTCCCAGCGTGGCGTAGTCGTCATTTTTATTGAAAGATACTTAACTCTCTCATCCTCATCCCCTCGCCACATTCTGAATAAAATAAAAAAATGATGACGCCATGTGATCGGTCGTCATGACTGCTGCAACTTTGAACCCCGAAGTGTCCGGCTTGAAAACTGTTTTCAACTCCGCCTGCGCTCGGCTAATCTCGTTGATCACCGGCTGCAGCCATGGTTCAAATCGAAAGCACCTTTTGATGCGACATCCATACAGATTAACGCTGTGGGTCGAAAAGAGCAAGAGAAACGGGAAAAAAGCAGGCAGTGGCGTCATTATTGCAAAATATTGAACATATGTTCAAAAAGACTGCCAAACAGGGTAAGGCTAACGTTAATTCCGAACAGATGAGAATCTGTCCCTATCCATTCCAGACTAACTGGCCGCATTTGCCAGGATGTCCTGTATATTTGATTTGTCCAGTACATGACCTACCTTTCCCTATTTTTGCCATTTATTGTTTTTTTTTTTATTAACTGTCCGACGAAGGCTTTAATGCCAGGTGGTGTCAAACCACTTCAGAAGGTGATCACGGATGCATTCCAAATAAAACTGGACAAGTCTAATAATTTTTTTGACAAAATTAACATAAATAAAAAATAAATATTACCTGGAGTAAATGTAAACCTGCAACTGTTAGAGAAACACCTATGTGCTTTTACAGCTAAACACACGTAAAGTGTGCAAAATTGTATTAAATCGAGCTTTAGGCTAATATGAAGAATTTTGTATTAATAATCATTTTTATTTTATTTGTCTAAGTATGTTGCTTTTTATAATAATTTTTTTCTTTCACTTAATTGATTTTATTTTTATTACACTGAAATGATAAAGTTAAAATGTTCGATTAATATTGAATGCCAACATTGCATTACAGATGTGCAGCATGCGCCTGTAGTTCTTTTAAAAGAGATGAAAATAATGGACAATAACTTTTCATTTGATTTTCAAAGGCAAAATGTTTGTTTATTGGGAAGAGTATGTTATATACAAAAATAATTTACCCTATAATGGCAGTAATCGCGGAGCCTGCCTTATTATAAGTAAAGACCAAAGGTTTATGTATCCTGCATTTTTTTTCTTTTTTTTTTTTTGATAAACGATTAAAAGTGTCAGGCACCAAAAGCAGTCCATAAATTAATAAGTTTATAAATAGTGTTTTATATAATAAGTAAAGTCCACTGATAATGACAATATTTTAGGAATACTATTATATATAGCAGGGATGTCAAACTCGATTCCTGGAGGGCCGCAGCCCTGCACAGTTTAGTTTTAACCCTAATTAAACACACCTGATCAAACTAATTGAGTCCTTCAGGCTTGTTTGAAACCTACCAGTAAGTGTGTTGAAGCAGGGTTGGAACTAAACTGTGCAGGGCTGCGGCGCTCCAGGAATTGAGTTTGACATCCCTGATATACAGTATAGGGTTTGGGTGGTTCGAAAGAGCCACCCCCCACTGACAAAGGTTGTTCTATACATGAGCTCATTTATCCGATTTTGACTGCTACGCCATCATAAACTCTGAAAATATCCCATTGAACATTGAAGTAACTGATGTCATCTTTCACTACTTACATACTGTATTGTTAAACAGAGAAAGTATTTTACAAGTAGCCTTTATTTTAAATCTTGGACCTTAGCCTATTCTTGAAAGAAAAAAATTACCAGTGAAATGGTGTGAAGCACCAAAAGCGACCCAAAATAAAGATAATTTTAATACTAATAATTAGGCTGTTGTTATCCATGAATTTTCAAGTTTACTTTTTTTACAAGAGAGGCTAGAAAAAAAATCGTGAAGCTCTACATCATCATTATTATTGTTATTATTATTATTATTATTATTATTATTATTATTATTATTATTATTTGTTTATCATTCAAATGGCCAAAGTATGACTGGTAAGTTGAATGTGTTGGCCAGTTTGTTATTAGCCTCATAAATGACAATATAGGCTACATTTGTTTTTGTTTTTTTTCTAATAATATATGATGTCATAATTTATTTATTTATTTGTTTTTATATTTATTTAGTCTAAATCTTTAGGAAATATTATTGGTACATCAAAAAGTGCTGTTATGATGACCATCCGACAAGCTAGTCCAGCTAAAAATAGTGCATAAAACGCCACTAAATGAAGTATTTGAACCTCATAATTGAATAGAAAATGAGGCGAATAACTGCAAAAAGGTTCACTTTTTGAGAAAAAAAGAACCACCCCTTTCACCAGGCTGGCTACAGGCCTGACATTGACCACGGATTCAGCTCAAAATCGTCTTTAATGACGACCTGTAATGATACCTTTTCATTTTGGGGTGAACTATATTTAGTTGCATGTAACATTTTGCACCAGCAGAGAGCGGTAGGTGTCAGTCACTGCTAGTTATCCTCAAATTAAAAGAGAAAGCAAAAACGTACAAGTGAAAGTACATTTGATCTACGGACATTAAAAAGATACGTCGTCGAAACAGCGATCTTTGCTAATTTATAAGTGAAATATAGGATGGTTTTGTTACATATTGAAAAGGCAGTTTGAAGATGCATCCACCCGACTGTGTTTTGATGTCTGTGCTTCTGACGATCGCTAAGGGTATGTTAGCCTACCTATTATATGTGTACTTTACCCCTCTCACACACAAACTGCCTGTTTGGTTAGATTGTTTTGGAGTGCCGTCTGACACGTTAACCGAACGACTGCGGTTCACGCTTTCTGTGCTTCAAATTCTGCTCGTCCACTCGGTGTTGTGCAGTAAATTGAAGTTGTGTGTTTTAAATACTCTGCGTTTTTATAAACATAGGCTATTCGCGGTAGGCAATACTAATTAAATGTACTCAAAAATTGTCACTTTTATTCATATTCGGATCAATATTCATGACCTTTCATGTATGTTATTGTTTCTTTGTTTTGCTGTAATATTTATTTGTGGGTTTAAAATATAATAATTATTAGCACTTAAAAAGAATTACACGGCTGTCATAACTATTCACATTCGCTTTTATATTTACAAAAACCTGCTACTTAGTTGTTTACCGTGTAATTATTACTTATTTATGTTTTATTTTGTTTGCTTCTTTCAGTATATATTTTATTTTTTCCATGTGCAATGTTGCTAAATTAATACAAATTTTTAATTAATTATTGTACAAATGTAGTCTTTTGCTTACTGTTACCACCATCACATAAACAATAACATGGCAAAATCATGGAAATGCAATCATATTAGCATATTAGAAAAATCATAAAAATGTGAAATCAAATTGTTTTCTTTCAGCTGCTACATGTCCTAATGTACAACTTTGCTCAATTTATATCATGTTACATATATAAATATTTGTATTTATACAAATATTTATTTTATATTTCATTTTTAATAATAGCACTCTATATCATGGAAAATGGTGTTTATTGTATTGTAGTCATATTTGAAAAATCATAAAAAATTGAATTCTAATGTCCTAATTAGGGTTGGGTATCATTTGGGTTTATTTTGTTACTGGTGCTGAATTGATACTTTTAAAACGTACCTGTGACAAAACGGTGCCTGAACGGTCACAAAATTATTTGACAAAAAAAAAAAAAAAAAATATATATATATATATATATATACACACACAAATCATTTTAATTGAACAATATAATTAAAGTTTAATGTATACATCAATTCATATTTTATATACAGTGCATCCGGAAAGCATTCATAGCGCTTCACTTTTTAAACATTTTTTATTTTATTTTACTGCCTTATTCCAAAATTGATTAAATTAATTTATTTCCTTAACATTCTACACACAATACCCCATAATGACAATGTGAAAAAAGAGTTTTTGAAATTGTTGCAAATTTATTAAAAATAAAAAGCCTGAATCACATGTACATCAGTATTCACAGCCTTTGCTCAATACTTTGTTGATGCACCTTTGTCAGCAATTACAGCCTCAAGTCTTTTTGAATATGATGCCACAAGCTTGGCACAACTCTTGTCTCAGGGAATTTTTGCCTATTCCTCTTTGCAGTACCTTTCAAGCTCTATCAGGTTGAATGGGAAGCTCCATTTTCAGATCTCTCCAGAAATGTTCAATAAGATTTAGCTCTGGGCTCTGGCTGGGCCACTCAAGGACATTCACTGTGTTGTTGTGAAGCCACTCCATTGATATTTTGGCTGTGTGCTTTGGGTCATTGTCCAGCTGGAAGATAAACCGTCACCCCAGTCTGAGGTCAAGAGCGCTCTGAAGCAGGTTTTCATTTAGGATGTCTCTGTACATTGCTGCATTCATCTTTCCCCCTATCCTGACTAGTCTTCCAGTTCCTGCTGCTGAAAAACATCCCCACAGCATGATGCTGCCACCACCATGCTTCACTGTAGGGATGGTATTAGCCTGGTGATGAGCGGTGCCTTGTTTTTTCCAAACATCACGCCTGGCATTCACTCCAAAGAGTTCAATTTTAGTCTCATCAGACCAGAGAATTTTGTTTCTTATGGTTTGAGAGTATTGATCACCTCCCTGACTAAGGCTCTTCTCCTCCGATCACTCAGCTTAGATGATTGGCCAGCTCTAGGAAGAGTCCTGATGGTTCAAACATCTTCCGCTTACGGATGATGGGAGGCCACTGTGCTCATTGGAACTTTCAGAGCAGCAGACATTTTTTCTGTAACCTTCCCCAGCCTTGTGCCTCGAGACAATCCTGTCTCGGAGGTCTACAGACAATTCCTTTGTTTTCATGCTTGGTTTGTGCTTTGCAGGCACTGTCAACCCTGGGACCTTATATAGACAGGTGTATGCCTTTTCAAATCATGTCCAATCAACTGAATTTACCACAGATGAACTCCAATTAAGTGAAAAAGTGAAACGCTATAAATACTTTCCAGATGCACTGTATTTGAATTGCATGAATATATTTCTTTTGATCATTTGATTTTTAGCATGAATGCAAGATTTGCATTATGCTATTAACATTACATTAGCTTACTACTGTTAAATCCTCAGCATGAATCAGAAAGTACACTCACACACAGCTTTATTAGTCTTTACTTCTTCTCTTCTCTTTAATCTACATCTTTCACTTTTACTACTCAGCTCCCCCTTATGGAACTTCTTTGTAACTGAACACAACATCTCATCATTAATTAAGAATAACACCTGTACTTTCGTAGACATACAGCAAATAGACAAGAAAACCAAAAACTTAATTAGTCCTGAGATTAATACTTTATCCCTTTACCAAACAATGTCTTGTTTATCCAATGAATACCATAAAGATAGGTATTAGAACAGTCTAACTTAACCTTACACACCTATCTTGTTTCAATCCTGCTATTTTAGTCAAATTTATGTCACATAGTCCTCCAGCCACCTCGGCTTTCTTCTGAAACGGTGCTTTATTGGACTAACAACATTTTCTGTTGTTGAGGCAGAACTTGGTTGTTCCGCAGACCTGTAATGGTGCCAGGTGAGACACATCCCAGGTCCGTCCATCATTCAGTTCATAGCTGTGCTTGCCTCGTCCTTGATAATCTGCATAGGGCCACTGAATTTTGAGGTTCCTTTCTTGACACGAACTGGCTTTCTCACACGTACACAGTCCCTTTCTCTTAGCTTTAGAATTTCTGCTTTCCGTTTTGTATCCACGTACGCTTTCATTTTCAGTTGTTTTTTCTTTACTATGGTTCTCAATTTCCTTGTAGCAGGGTTTTTTGTTGCATTGTGTGAGAATTGACAACTTTGTTCTCATCTTTCTTTTAAACAGGAGCTCAAAAGGAGACGCTCCTTTAGTGGCATGAGGTGTAGCTCTGTACTTTTGCAAGAACTCCATGGCACTCCTTTTCTTTGTGCAGTCAGAATAGCATCTTTCAGCACTTTATTCCAATGTTCCACTGCTCCATTTCCTTCAGGATGATATATGGAGGTGCGAATATGTTTGACACCTCTCTCTTGCAGAAAATCTTTAAACTCTGAAGAGCGAAATTGAGGGCAGTTGTCTGTAACAATCTCCAGTGGAATCCCCTTTTTGGCTGAAGACAGCTGTAAGGAAGCTCATAACCGTCCCCACGGTCACGTTCGATGTGAATGCTACTTCTGGCCATTTCGAGTAATAGTCGATTAGTGTAATAGCATATCGGCCGTTTGCAGGACCTATCTCAAAAGGACCCACCACATCAATGTCAAGCTTTTGCCAAGGGCCTGCACTGGAGTCAGAGGTGCATGTGTGGTTTTAGCAGTCATATCATGAAGCTGGCAGATGGCACAGGTTGATATGGTGGACTGCACTTCTAAATTCATCTTAGGCCACCAATATAGCTCCCTCAGCCTTTGCTTGGTCCTTACAATTCCTTGATGGCACTCGTGAGCCAGAGTAACCAATCTTGAACGCACACTGAGTGGTGCAATTAACCTTTGTGTTCCTCTCACCACATACGAGTAATGAATAGACAGTTCGTCTCTTACTGGAAAGTAAGGAATCATGTCATCAGGCAGAGATTTAGCTGTTGCCGGCCAACCATTCTCCACATACTTGCAAAGTTTGGTGAGCTCAGGGCAGGACAAGCACTCAGTAGCGAATTCGGTCAGTGGCACAGCTGATAGCAAAGTGCTCACGACAGCTACAGTTTCTGGTTTAGTGTCCAAGTCTGGGTAAGTACCATTTAGCAGGGGTAATTGGGACAGACGGTCTGCGACCTGGTTGTCAACACCACGTTTATACTCCATATCATAACTAAAGCAAAGCAATCTGGCGGACCATCAGGCTAATTTCAGTCCAGCCCTTCCCATACCCTTAGTAGTCAAGAGGGTTGTTAGTGCTTGATAGGGGTGTAACGATACTTCGAACCGAACCGAAATATCGCGATACACCAACCACGATACGAATCGCGAAATTCTCGTGGCGTACCGCGATACTCTCACGCCCCCTGCTGCCCATTGTTGAGGTTGACGTCACTTGTCTCTAACTAATTAAACCAAATTTAAGCACATATTTATTTGATCACATTTGATTAAATTGTATTAGTAATGAGGTTTTGTTCTAAATATTATATTCTAAAGTTAGTATTTTCCAAGTGCATGTCATGTCATGTGAGTGCGCGATCACTCGATTACTGCATGGTTTCCGCTACATTCATTCTTCCATGGCAGGGCGCCACACCAAAATTCACCCCGCCACTGACTGATGCTTGCGCGCCGATTTTCTCTGTTGGTGCACGGGATTCTTGCGTGCCCTCGTGTATACTCTGCTCAAGTGCGCTTTCAAAAACACGCAGCTGAATTGCGATTTAGTGTGTTTACGCATCACGCATCAGTAACTGACTGACAGGTGCATGCAGCGTGTGAGGCTGGCAAATACGACCGCTTTCAGTTAAGATGAACACAGTTTCCATAATTATACTTTATAGATAATAGATAATGCTTTATAATACTTTAAAATGTATAGATGAGGTTATCTTGATGGAGTTTAGCCGTTTCACTTTACTTCAGGGAGCATTTATGCCGCTCGGGTCTATTGGAGACATTCATAAATATTTCTAGCAAATCTAATGAAGGTTGGAGACATACTTGTTATACATAAACACACTAAGGCGCACTTGAGCGGAGTATATATGGGGGCACGCAGGAGTTTTGTGCATGGACGGAGAGAATAGGCGCGCAGGCAATATATTGACATTGCAGTTTTCAGCGCCGTGCGCCGCATTCTTCCCTATACTGAACTGTAGAATAAAATAAATACAAAGATGACGTTCACCTCTTACCTGATGTCTTTAACAATACATTTTCTATGTGTTTGCAAAATGGAAGTCATAAGACATCTTCTACTTGAGGAGGTAAAGCTCAATATGACGGGAAATAGCTGAGCCAAAAACCAACAAACAAATCAATCAAATTAAAAATGTACAAAAATCACAAAATATCTCAAAGTGGGCAAAAGTGATGCTAAATAATTTTGCCCAAACGAAAGTTAAGCAAAAACAACGAAAATCATAATCATGTTAGCAAAATACATGAAAAACGAGATCAAAGGAAGATGCGCTCTCCTCCGCTTTTCCTGACGGGCTTTTCATATCCCCGCGCCACGACGCCCAGTGATGATAGATCGGTCTCCTGACCAATCAGCTGTCGTGAAGGTTGACATACAGAAATGACAGGCACGGAGAGAGAGAGAGAGAGAGAGAGAGAGAGAGAGAGAGAGAGAGATAGAGAGAGAGTGAGAGCGAACGGGAGGCTAAAATACAACCAGCTAGAACAGTAACATTAGTTTCAGACAAAACTGCAGTGTATTCTCTTTGCTTGCGCGCCGATTTCCTCTGTTCGTGCGCAAAACGTCTTGCACGCCCTCAAATATACACGCTCAAGTGCAGATCTTTATATGGGCTTTCAAATAACCGCTGCTGAAGTGCGATTTAGTGCGTTTTTGTGCGTTTTGCGACATTAACGCGTCCTGGGGTGGAGTGAGGCGGCTATAGACTCCAGCAAGATAAAGTCATTGTATGCAGAGCCATTGACCTTTATCAATAAAGTATACTTATGGAAACTGTGTTCATCTTAACTGAAATTAACTGAAATATTTCATATGTTCTTAGAGAGCACAAGCCTGTTTATCTTTCACTATAGTCTACACTGCAGTTATTTATTTAATTTTAGAGTTTACTTTCTTAAGATGGCTGCACTAAAGAGAATTGTTTTTTCTGACTATAGTCTATATTGGAGGTATTTATTTCATTTTTGTTGTTTACTCTGGTATCCTGACTGTACTAAAATGTGATGGCAAAGTTAATAAAGAAAAAGTTTAGTTGTTCTTGTTATTAAGTGAATCTATTGTTCCTTAGCATTGCTGTTAAGATGACATCAACCCTAACCCCACAGCAAACAGAAACCGAACCGAACCGAACCGTGGCTCCAAAATCGTGAACCGAACCGAACCGTGCCTTTGGTGTATCGTTACACCCCTAGTGCTTGATGGTTCGACCTCAACTTGAATTTTGTGCCCTACAGATACGTTCTCCAACGCTTAGTGGTCCAGACAGAACAAGAGCTTCTTTTTCAACTACTGAATATTTCCTCTCTGTAGCAATCAGGGCTCTGGAAGGGAAAGCCACTGTCCTCTCCACTTTATCTGGATGAAGCTGGGTCAGAACACCCCCAATATCATAATTCAATGCATCTGTTGTGACGATTGTGGGCAATGCTGAGTCAAATAAAGCCAGAGCAGAGCTGGCAATAATCAGTTCTTTGACCTTCTGAAACTCTTCTGAGCTTTGGTAGTCCAACTGAACTCTGAATTTGATCTGAGCACATTTCTCATTGGTTCTACTATGACTGCAAAGTTTGGAATGAATTTAGCATACCATGCTGCAAGACCTAAGAAGTATCGCTGTAACAGCCGAAAAGAGGGGAAAAGTCACGCCAGCAGGTCAAATGGGCCACAGTGAGAGAGAGAGAGAGAGAGAGAGAGAGAGAGAAATGGAGTTTACTTTTCTCTCAATCTCAGTGAAATATGGGCTTCTGCTGTAAGTGTCAGTAAAACACTGTACAGCAAACACACACGCAGTGAAATTGTGCACAGTTTCTGCGTTTTTAAGTAGTTAGAGCGTTGTAAATACTCACGCTCGCGGCTCGCCTCCCTCGCCATAGTAAGCTACGGCCACAGCGCATATGAGATAAATGACGTCAGTACATAATAACCGGTTATGATTATTACTGAACCGATACCGAATTGTCCGCGTCTGCATCGCGGTACACCAAAGAAACAATTAATTTTGACACCCCTAATTTAGGCCCAACTCGCTTCTTAAAGTTTATGCAGTACGGTTTTAAGGTGAGCATCATGACTTGCGATAGAGTCACCAAACACAATCACATTATCCAGGTAGCATTGAACGCCTGGAACATATGTAAGGATTGTGGACATCAATTTTTGAAATGCTGCTGGGGCTGAAGCTAATCCATAGCAGACTCTTTTGTAACGAAACAGGCCCTGGTGTGTAATGAAGGCTGTAAGGTCCCTGCTATCTTTATGTAAGGGCACCTGATAGTATGCATTTGTGAGATCAGTTGTTGAAAACATCACTGCACCTCTTAACTGCGAAAACAGTTCCTCCATGTGTGGAATGGGGTAACTGTCCACAACAATTGCTTTGTTCGGTTCCCTTAGATCAACGCACATTCTGATATCTCCAGATTTCTTCTGGGTCACTACAATAGGTGATACCCAGGGTGAAGCAACTACTCTTTCGATGACATCTGCTGCTAGCAAACGCTGCAGTTCCTTTGACACAGCATCCCTCACAGAAAACGGTAGTCGACGCAGTTTTTGTTGCACAGGTGTCACATGCTGCTTTGAAGTTTGACACCTGGAACAGAGATTCTTTAGCTGCAAGTACTGTGTTTCCCTTTATACACAAATTCAAGGAAGATATTAAGTCCAGACTCATCAGTGGTTTTACACTTTTCACAATCTACAATGTAGCAAGTACTAAGCGATGTCCGTGTGTTGCCTGAGTGTTAATGCGTCCCAGCACAGGAAGATTATCCTTAGAATATGTGACAAGACACACATCAGCATGTTCCAGAGGCAAGTCAGAAAAGTATTGCTTGTATATACCCTCTGGCAACAAAGATACAGAGGATCCTGTATCCACAATCAGTTCCTGCATTGTTGTGCCGGACAGTGCGCTCATTTGAACATTACATAAAATTTTGTTTGGTGCTGGAGATGTGCTAGTCATATACAGAACAGTCAGCTTGGGGGACTTCAATTTCTCTGATCTCTTGTTTCCGTGTTGAGCAGCATACTTTTGCAAAATGTCCCATTTTACCGCATGCTTTGTATGTTTTACTTATAGCCGGGCATCTTTGGAATTTGCTAAATGACTGCTTGAATTGCAGCGGTAGCATCTGTGCTCTCATCCGACTCTGTTGCTTTAATTGTGTGTTCTTGTGCGCACTCGCTTCTCTTTTTTCACATACAGTCTCTGTACCGGTATTTCAGCATGTTTTGTAAACTCACTTGCATTGGCCATCGCATTTTCAAGCTGATTTGAGATTTGTATAGCTTTATCCAAAGTTAAATCCGCTTCAAGCAATAAACGTTACCGTATTCGGCTGTTAGGCACTTTCTCAACAATTTGATCACGCAACATTTCCTCTTCTTTATCAGCAAATGCACATAAAGACACCATATCACGGAGCGCAGCCACATATTGCATAATATTTTCGTCATGTCTTTGCTCTCTCTGTCGAAACTTTTGACGTTCCGCAATAATATTAACTTTCGGGACGAAATGTGCAGTAAGTGCAACTAGTGCAGATGAATATGTTGTACCCAAATTTGGAAGAGTGTAGAAGATTATCTGGGCTTCTGTTCCAAGGCAATGAAGCAGCGTAGCACGCTTTCTAGTATCAGACCAGTCATCCCCCTCGGCATGAATCGCCAGCATATAATTCTCAAACATTAGTACCCATGCACTGAATAGAATTGCAGGTTCCCCAGGGCATTGTAAATAGGAGGAAGGTAGGAGGAAGATGAACTGCAATCCTCGTCGCCAATTTGTTAAATCCTCAGTCTTAACTTCTTCTCTTCTCTTTATTCTACATCAGGGGTCACCAATCTCGGTCCTGGAGGGCCGGTGTCCCTGCAGGGTTTAGGTCCAACTTGCCTCAAAACACCTGCCTGATTGTTTTAAGTATACCTAGTAAGACCTTGATTAGCTTGTTCAGGTGTGTTTGATTAAGGTTGGAGCTAAAATCTGCAGGACACCGGCCCTCCAGGAACAAGTTTGGTGACCCCTGTACATCTTTCACTTTTACTACAACAGCTCCCCCTTGTGGAACTTCTTTGTAACTAACACAACAACTACTAACCTGTGGAAAGGCTGTCATTAAAATCAGTGAACTTCTTTTTAGGGTTGGGGCTTGTGACTACATTTATATGGACATCAGTAATCTAATGATTTGCCTCAAACTGAATAAGACAAAAATATGATTAAGGTGTTTACATGAGTTGCTTTTTGAATGTTCCTTTCATGATCCTGTTTTACATGTTATAGCACATAGATGTAATAATGTCATTGTGCCTCCATGCTATCCACATTTCCTTCAGAGTTTTATGTAATTTGGGGGGTTTTATTATTAATTTGTCGACTTTAACTGCAGTTTGGCACTTTTACTTTTGTCATGATATGTAAATAATACAAATTGATTATGATGCAGTTCATGCAGAAGCCACAAGGTGGCATAATAAAACAGTTCAAAAGTTGGTACAAAACCTAGACATGTCTGTCGTTTTTGCTCAATAAAAACACATCGAAACATGGTGTCAGAAGTGGGAAAATGGTATATGGAATCCAGCTCAAGAAACTGGACTTTCTGATCATTCCAGATCCTATTTCGTACAGACGCCTGATGGGCAGATGTACCGAAGGAACAGAAAGTTTCTGATGCAGTCAAAAGTGAAAAAAACCATAACTAGGCATGGGCCGGTATAAGATTCTGACGGTATGATAACCTTGGATAAAAATATCACGTTTTCACGGTATCGCGGTATTGTGATTACTGCTCTAAAATATATTCTTTTTTAATATCTGGGTAAAAAACTGAAAGTTTTTTTCCCCTTTGAACACAATATATTTTATTTTGAGAAACATTTATAATATTTTGGAGCAGTAAACGTGCCTGGCTAAATAATGAAAATTATTCATTGACTTCTGCTGTCTTCATTAGTTTTAAAAACACACATTTAAAATGGCATCTTTGGATATCTTTTCTGCTGGAGATGCTGTTGTTAAAAAAAAAAAAGTAAAAAAAAAATCTTACACATACCTTAGGAACGGTATTAGAGAAAATGTTGGCGGTATGATAACCTTGACTTTTCCAAACCGCGGTATACCTTGAAAACGGTTATCGTCCCATGCCTAACCATAACCAAGGACGAGGAAAATAAAATTGTAACACAGCAGAATTTGTGTGACAATGCAGGTGAACCTTGTGAAGTAGACATTCAAAACAAAACACAACAAAGAAATTCTAGTCCTATAAAACTTCGAAGTCTCCCAACCAAAACAGCAAGTGGACGGATTGTCACCAAGCCAAGAAGGCTTGTTGAAGAATAAACTTTCTGATGTCTGTTCCGGTGTTATAGTATGAGGGACAATTTAAAAGTGGTTAAAGACAGAAAAAAGAAATTTATTTTTTTTGAAAAAGAAATATAAAAAAAAATGTTTATGTTATGTGATGCCAAGCTGAATATATATATATAATTTTTTTTTTTTTTTTTTTTTTGTGATTCTCGTTTTCAGGTCATGGACTTTATTGCATGACTGAAAAAAAAGGGTATGTCATGATATGTAAATAATACAAATTGATTATGATGCAGTTCATGCAGAAGCATAATAAAACAGTTCAAAAGTTGGTACAAAACCTAGACATGTCTGTCGTTTATGCTCAATAAAAACACATTGAAACAACTTTCATTCAGGAACATTTCATACATGTCCCCTTGACAAACTGAGGTATTTGATGCGAGTATTGAGTAAGGACTGGTGGAAGAGTGTTGTCTTAATGGAATTTGATTCCGCACACCAAATGGAAAGAAAAAAACCTCTGCATTTTGCGATGCAGGTGTTTGCGGTTCTTTAAAGGGTCACGATACACCAAAACACATTTTTTTGAAATCCTGTCATATACAATTGAAGTCAGAATTATTAGCCCCCCTGAATTATTAGCTCCCGTTTATTTTTTTCCCCAATTTCTGTTTAACGGAGAGAAGTTTTTTTTCAACACATTTCTAAACATAATAGTTTTAATAACTCATTTCTAATAACTGATTTATTTTATCGTTGCCATGATGACAGTAAATAATATTTGACTAGATATTTTTCAAGAAACTTCTATACAGCTTAAAGTGACATTTAAAGGCTTAACTAGGTTAATTAGGTTAACTAGACAGGTTAGGGTAATTAGGCAAGTTATTGTATAATGATGGTTTGTTCTGTAGAATATCGAAAAAATATAGCTTCAAGGGGCTAATAATATTGACCTTAAAATGGGTTTCAAAAAATTAACAACTGCTTTTTTTTCTAGCCAAAATAAAACTAATAAGACTTTCTCCAGGAGAAAAAAATATTATCAGACATACTGTGAAAATGTTCTTGCTCTGTTAAACATCATTTGGGAAATATTTAAAAAAAGAAAATAATTTTCAAAGGGGGGCTAATAATTCTGACTTCGACTGTATGTGTCCCACGCTGCTTTAAACACTATTAGGACACATATATTTCACAAAAAAGTGAAAATTTGTTGTTTTTGCGTTATTTTGAGCAAATGTGTTTTTCCGGTTTGAAATGAATTTTTGAAGCTGCGTCACGGCGATGAGATCCTAGCGTGTATTCCAGCGTGGAGAGTGGATGTCTGTACCGGCGGGTACATCGTGACATCTCTGAGTGTGGAGCATTAATTCATGGGAAAGACTTGGTTCAAACCAATCAGCGCGCTCTATTGTGAAGGAGGTGCAACTTCATTAATATGCATGATATCTTCGAAGATGCCACGTTGTATTGCCAAAACAAGAGGAAGCACAAGAATTGTTTGGAGACATGGGTTATCAGTGTTGCGTTTATAAATGTGCTGCAACGAAGTTTTTGTTTTCATTTCCCGCTATGAGAGCACAGCTGGACTCACATGTGGATTGAAGTCCACGCGACAGAAATGCGTTTGTAAGGAACATTTTTTACCCGAGAGCTTTTCACATCTGGAAATGGTGAAATCCGGATTTGCCCCTCGTCTCTTTTTAAAAAGACATGGCTCCAGTTGGTGTTCATTGTCCTGTCACTACAGATTTGGTAAGCGATCAATAGTCTTTGTTTGTTTAATCAGATAGTTCGTATCATCAGCAGTGCTCTTTAAGTTTTTAAAGACATGCCTTAGTCAAAATGATTTAGTTACTGAGTTTACAGTATGTTAATATCACTACAATATTATGGACTGAAAGATCCGCTGTAAATGCTGCTCTACGAGTGTAAACATGTAAACACCTTAATCACTATTACCATTGTGTAGAAATTTTGCAGCATTTTGTGACAGGATAGTCTATACACGGCTTTCTGTCGCTACCTACCGAGTGCATCTAAGATACAGAGAAATGCATAGGATTTTTTTTTCTTCCATTCGCCGTGCGAATTAAAATAGAATTAAAATAGATTTAAATGCGATTAAATCTACAGTCTTCCAGCAGTTCCTTGCATCCAATATCTCGTTTGTTATTGAGGGCATGCATAAAATGTTCCTGAATGAAAGTGAAAGTGTCAAACCTCAGTTAAACTTGACAAATTAATAATTTGGCAAATTATTTGATTACTGATGTCCATGTAAACACAGTCGCTGTCTTTCTCCTCTGCGCCTGTGTGTTTGTTTTTTCCTCCGTGAAAATTAGCGCGTGCCCAAACTGAAACTCCCATTTTTATGCAAAATCTTCCCTCTTTCTCTCCCCCGACACTCCCACCTAAACAGAGCTGGACACACCAACTTTCCTGACTTTTTCCAAACTAGAGGTGTGAAAACATCCTGCTGAGACAGGGGGGTTTCGTGGCCCTTTAAAGTAATCAAAAATCACTGTTTACATGGTAGACTCTTAATCAGAGAATTGTCTTAATGATATTAAAATCTGAGTATTGGTGTCCATGTAAACATAGTCAGTAAAAGTGCCAGATGACATCGCATGCTGTCAAAAACAGTGCATTCCTCTGCCTTTAAGTTGATTTTATGTGCCCTCAAATGCTTTATTAAGTTTGGTGTTTCCCCCTTACTTGCAACTTTTGTAAAGCATCTGCTTCACGTTGGTGTGTCAGTCTTTGCTTGTAAAATATAGCCATACTGCGCGCTTTGCTTTATATAGTCTTACACAAAAGTTTGGGCACCCCACCGTGGCTGCACAGTAATGTGCTCCTTCTTTATAAGAGTAGATCACTGTGAAATGCCATTCGGTTTCTAGTGAAAGCTAGATAATGTCATGGTTTTCAGACAGAAATATGTAGTGTAGCAGTATTGAGATGTGTGAAATTAAATTGAAACTGAAAAATAGGCTATGCAAGTTTGGGCACCTTCTCTTTTGTGTGGATTTCAAAGCCTGTAATCACATAATGCTGATTAATTACAACAAAAAATTTAGTTGAGTGAACCCTAACAATCCCAACACAGGTGCAACCAATCATGAAAAAGGATATTTAAGATGATTGCTGTGCTTCTCCCTATTGTGAACCAGAAAGTAGCAACACAGGAACTTCAAAATAACTTCCTAATGGAACAACTAGGATAATTAATCAACATGAATTAGGAGAAGGATACAAAAAGCTATCCTAAAGGTTTAAAGTCTCTATCTCCACAGTCATAAATATAATAAGAAAATGGAGGGCCACAGGAACAGTTGTTGTGAAGGAAAGATGTGCTAGACTAAGAAAAATATCTGCAAGGCAAAGGCAAAAATTGTTAGAATGGTCACAGACAAACCACAGACCACCTCCAAACAGATCCAGGAACGTCTTGCTGCTGATAATGTCATTGGACATCATTCCACAGTCCAGCGCACTCTTCACAAAGAACAGCTCAATAGAAGGTGATGCAGGTTGAGGTATGCAAAGGCTCATCTGGACAAGTCTGAATCATTCTGGAAAAATATTATGTGGACAGATGCCACAACCATAGGCGCTTTACATGACGGAAGAAAAACACAGCATTCCAGGAGAAGAATCTGCTCTCTACTGTAAAATATGGTGGAGAGTCCATCATGCTGTGAGAATGTGTGGCAAGCACAGGTACTAGAAAAGTCACATGGATTACACCCAGTATCAGCAGATACTAAAGAACAATGTTCAGGAGTCAGTCAAGAGGCTGAAGTTATGACAGGGTTGGATGTTTCAGCAGGACAATTACCCAAAGCACAGTTCCATGCTCAGACACGATAAAATGTTCTAGAATGGCCATCCTAGTCCCTAGACATCATCGAAAATCTATGGATTGATTTGAAAAGGGCCGTTCATGCTCCGCACCCATCAAACCTGACTGAACTGGAGAAATTGTGCAAGGAAGAATGGTCCAAAATTTAGGTAAGAAAAAAAAAAAAGAATTCAGGGACTTATCCTTGACTATAAGAAGTGTCTACAGGCTGTTATTTCAGCAAAAGGTGGCTCTACAAAAGATTGATGTCATTACTCTGTTGGGGTGCCCAAATTTTTGCACCCGTCTGTTTTTGTTAAGATTTAAATTTCATTGCATCTGTTGATTAAATAAATGTTATATCAGAACTGAAAAGTTGCTTTTTCCCTAGGATATAAAGTATATGAATATATATCTAAATGAAATTGCTGATTTGAAAGGCCAGCAGGCTATGGCTTGCAATTATGAAAATTATCAGGGGTGGCCAAACTTTTGCATAAAACTGTATCTAAGCAACAAGAACAAATGCCTAACATCGCTGACGGTGTCTGTATCCCTCAAAGTTGTTTACAATTAAATGTTTGAAGATGGTGTGACACAATGCGTACTTATTAAATTAGGCACAAAAATGTATATGCTGATTCAGTGTGGTGCATAGTGGTTACATAGGTATGGAACCGGATTTTGGTACCCAATCCTAGTCCTAATGTACCACTTTTCTCACATTTATATCATATAACTAAACTATTGTTAAAATCATGGAAAATAGATGTTTTTTACTAAATACTAGTCATATTTTGAAACATCTACGTTTTGCTAACACTTTACAATAACGTTGTATTAGTTAATGTTAGTTAATGCATTAGTTAACACTAAACAACACATATGCTAAGCATTACTTAATTTTTGTTAATGTTAAATATATACTGTGTTAATTAATACATTATTTAACATTAACTAATGGTGAACAATGACTTTATTCAGCATTACATATTCTTTGTTCATGTTAACTAGCTCATATTATAATGCATCTCTTTACATTAACAGCTTAATTTGTTAGTGTTTACTTACACATACACTAATGTATTTGTTAATCGATTAGATAACATGACCTGACAAGTATAGGAAATTTTAGAACCCAAACCAGGAGACTGGTTGTTCTGCAGTCAAACAGTCGTCTTTAAGAAGTCTTCAAGAGTCAAAAATTTAATTTGAGTCAGTGATAAATATGTCAAATAAATATGTTATGGAGCAGAGTTTATAAGTGAATAAAAAGAACTTGCATGACAAGTTTAGTTGAAAGTCTTGTTCAAGGTCTTGTATGGATCCAGAGGAATACATGTGAATACATGCACCAAGCACTTTCTTGCATTCTTCTAATGTCCAATCATTATCTGGGTTAATGCAACATTTCTTTGTAAAATGTAATCTGACTGACTCTGATATTATTAAGTCCATGTGCTGTACTAGCTGAGATTTGAATGCCTTATCTGACCACAAAGGAGTCGCGAGACCACCTTTTTCAGTTGTGTTGATCAGTCTAGTATTCTTCCTGAACATTTTGAATTCATCACAAAGTAAAAATACTAAGATTTTTCTGATCAAAGTGCAGTAAATTCTTCTTTGCCAAAACAGAGGGTAAAATATTAGCACATAATGCTAAAACTTCTCTGTCTGAACAGATGATAACAAAAATTAGCTTATATTTCTAAACTTCTTTGCATGAACAGAAGATAAACTTTCTTCTCTACTGAAATAGATGATAGTTTTTTCTGTAAAACTAAGCCTGCAGCTGTTTGGTAACATTTCTCTGATGGAGTAGAGAATAGCCATGTTTATACTGGGTTGGGCTGAAAAGGTTCAGTCTGGAGTGAAGTCTGATCTTTGTTGAGCTTAAAGTAACTCTCCACACTGAAGGTTTATGTTTAGGCTATCTCTGCTCACCATGACACAGTGGATGGCAGCATGCTTGGGAAGCATAACCTTATCATCCGGTACCTCAGAGGGGTGAGGTAAAAAAATCCAATTCACCCCCTCTCATGCACACTTATGTTCGCTCCATCTGGCAAACACTAGAGAATTCCTCAGAGAAGTGGCACTTTTCATACACAAAATCTCTATATATTTTCTTAAGGAACATTGTGTGTGCAGTCTGCCCTTTTATGTTGTGTCCTTGCCCCTAGACAGAGCGTAACATTCCAACAATGTGTCGTCTCGATACAACATTGAAGTTCCCAACCTGAAGGAGAATGTCCTGGTACCTAGCGTAACCCACGTTCCCCGAAGGTGGGAACGGAGAGTTTAGCTGTTTCTCAATATGCGTTCTTCAGCGGTCTTGAGTCCTCGTGTTCTCATGTAAAATCATCATCAGTTGCCAAAGTTCAGTTCCAATACTCAAGACCGCAAGTACAGAGGACATGTGAAACTTCCCAGATGTGTTCTTGATATTGAGGACGCACCGATGCAGACTTGAGCACCGATCTCGCTCTAGAAGTCCCAGAAGTCATTGCGACTAGAAGTGGGAAGCGCAGCATTTTATATAGATTTATTATTAAAGTTCAGAGAGATAACGCATTTATCTCAGGAGTTTCCCTAAATAAAACGGTGAATATAAACCTCACCATGAACATCTTTATAAAGGAATAAACACATTAAGGGTGTTTGTTTGCTGAAATTCGTATTAAAATCTTTTTTACTTATATTGTGCAGCGTATATTTATAATGTTTTTGTGCAGAGTATATATTGTGAAAAGGGGAAAAACAATAAATCGTTCTATGAATGCTGTAACGTTTAAATTATTTTCCATTAAAAAAAGTAACTTGTACTGGTTTTTCTAGATTGGCAGTTTCACGGTAAACAGGTTGTAGATTGGCATTTTGCCTCTAAGCATATGCTGTCAACTGGAGCTGGGAGAAGTTTTATTTTTATTATTAATATTTTTTTTTTTTTTTTACAAAATGTTATTTTAATAAAACGATAGTTAATATTTATGAGGGTAAGTCTTTTGATATATATGCTTTTTGTTTAAATAATTTGTAGATAAATATTAATTTCATTGGAGGACCTCTTTCCAACTAAATGTATCATTATGATTTTTTTATTTGGATTATCTGAAACAAAAGAAAACTTAATGCATTCTAGCAGTAGCAGTGAGTGGACCTGAAAAAATGTTTGTCAGCTTTGTAATGATGGTCTATAACATGTTTTCTTTAATGCTTTATGGGACATTATAAATCAAGCAATATTTAATTAATCTCTCTTCCTGGTTTTGGGGTAAACATGTTTCAGGCTTCATTGTTCATGGTCCCTCTGCTCCTCTGTCTGCTCCTCTGGGATCTTCAGTGGTTTTGCCCTGTTATGTTGATGAAGCTTTACCAGTGGAGGATCTGGAGGTGGAATGGAGAAGAGAAGACCCAGAGACTCTGATTCATCTGTATCAAGATGGTGAGAGTCGAGCAGAGGTCCAGCGGCAGGATTATCATGATAGAGCTCATTTCTTTACTGAGGAGATTCAACATGGAAACTTCTCCCTCCGTCTGGACAATCTGACAGCTCAAGATGAGGGAGAATACAGATGTAGAGTTCACAGTCAGCAGGATTCTGAAGAAACTGTGGTTCAGATAAAAGATGTTGGTGAGTCAGCTACAATCTAAAAATTACTTTAAATAAATCTATGATTTAAAAGTAATGGTTTGGTGTTTACATGATTTGTTCTTTCAGAGCGTTTGCTGGTGTCAGGCTCAGATGAGTCCATCTCTGCATATGTTGGTGAGGATGTGACTCTGAACTGCTCTGTAGACTCTCACATCACACCTGAACACATTGAAGAGGTTTCATGGAGGAAAACAGATGAAGATGGAGATATTCTGGTTCTGCTGTATGAAAACAATGAAACTGTACCAGAGGCAGCACATGAACAATACCGAGACAGAGTTGAGTTCTTCACTGCTGAAATCCCCAAAGGAAACTTCTCTCTCAGACTGAAGAGTGTCAGAACTGAGGATAAAGGACTTTACATGTGTCAAGTGTTTGCTGGAGATTTATCAGCCAATGTAACCATAGGACTGGGGAGACTAGGTGAGTCACAGTAAAAAAAAATATTTGAATACTTTCAATTTTTATAGTGATTTTCTAATGTACTTTATTGGTAAATTAAACATTTTTATATTATTATGAAGCATCTTAAAAAAGTAAAAGTACAAAAAAGATACAAAAGTTGTCACCAAGTACCAACCTGTACAATCAGATGTCTATGTTTCTCAGGTTTCTCTGCTTTACACATAATGATGATTATTCTTTGCATTTCTGCATCTGGATCTGCTCTTCTGCTCTGCTTGATGATCTACTGCAGATCTCCTACTAAAGGTATAGCAGGAGAATATTCTTATCTTATTCTTATTCTTAAGTGATGATACTCAACAGTAATTGTTGGGATTTTTATCATTTATGTCATGGTAAAATTCAGCATTGCTAGGTTACTAAGTTTTTTTTTCATTTGCATTGCTCACTCTGGTAAATTTATTTTACTCTTATTGGTCTTTGTTCTCATATTAGACAAGTCCAAGCAAACAGTCAATAAATTTCTATATAGGGCATCACCAGACCTGGAGCCAGGCAGTTTTATGGCCCTGTTGTTCCTGATGCGTCCAGTAGGGGTGACAAATGTACTGTCAAATGATAAATCTGAATAATATATAAAGTTAATACTGGAGTTGGAAAATCATACTTTAAAGTGTGTTTGGACGATAAAGGTTTGCCACATGTTTCCTGTGAAGTTTGGGTTTAGGGCTAGGGCCATATAATAAATGGTTTTTGATCATGACTCTGATAATGCTCTAAAGGCTCATAATAATACTGTACATCCACTACTGGACACATCAAGACCAACAGGGGCATAAAACTGCCTGGGCAGTAAAACTGTATGGGCCGTAAAACTGCCTCGCTGGAGAGTCTGAAGTCGGGAGATGCCCCAAGCGTATGAATTCAGCCTTGAATTACTGTGGCTGTTTCTTAATATGCATTCTTGTCTCTACTTGCTTTCATGTGTCCTTGTGAAACGCCATTAATTGTTACCAAAGTATTGTTTCAATTCAAAGTTCACATCTTGCCAAGTACAGACAAAATTATCGGATGTGTACTTGCCCTGCCCCTTTTGTCGAGGACGCATCAAGAGGTGACTTGTGCGAATGCATTGCAGCCTAACCAGTGAAAGCTAATAGCGGAGGAGAAAATCCGCAAGATTAAATAATACTCTGTTGTGTCACAAAATAAAGTTTTAAGAGGTTTTCATAGAGAGTGGAGATGGCAGCGCGCCAAACCTTCAGTGTGGAAGGTGACAGCCTAAGCTCCAGCAAATCCTGAAGGAAGAATAACATAATACTGATCTGGCATGTCCGGGATTCCTCTCAGTGAGAAGCACACCACACAGCAAATAGACTCCACGTCAGGGCTAGGCTCTAGCCTGAGTGATGGTGTTAACCACTGAACTGGTAGATCACCTAAGTCTTTTGCGCTTTGTCCAAAAACACCTATGGAGGTTCCGGAAACCTGCGTGGGTGCCAGAGGGTGCCCCGTCCCTAAGAAAGGAAGCGCTTCCTTCACGGAATTCATCACGGAGGGGCCATCGTGAGGAGTGTGAGTTCGGAAACTCGGGTTCGGTTGGGCCACGGAGGCACAACAGGCAAGACCCACTCCTCGTCCTCCCTGACCTGGCTGAGAGCCAGCACATTCGTGCAAAGAAGGGAAAAAGCTGCCATGAGAGTGCGTAGACTGGCACAGTTAAGCTCGCCCGGGATAAGAAAGGCATGCAGCGATTTCAGCCACGTGACTTCAGAGGAGCAGATTGCGAGCGAGCTGAGATATGTGGCGGGAATGCATATTGCACAAATGGTTGTTATACACTATTGCAGCTGACCGTCCTAACTGACACATGTTTCCATTCCAGCACTGGTAGGAACTGGTGGAAACCAAACAACACTGCCAACAGCTCCAGGCAATCGATATGCCAATAAAACTGAAGTCCAGTTTACAAACCTGCAGCACTAGCCTGGTGCGCTCTAGGTAAGGCGCATCATAATGGAGACCGAGTACAGCTCCATGACAAGACACTTCCCAAGGGAGAGCTTACTCTTTCCCGGTTGACCCAAAAACCCAACAGGTCGAGGTGCCAAAGCACCTGGTTGCTGTACGTAATCAATTAATCCAAAGACTGCAAAAATAAGCTAATCAATAAATAGCCAACAATGCAGATGCCCATGCGCCGAGGAGGCAAAGGGCATCCACCATGCACAGAAACAGGAATGGCCCGAAGGGGAGGACCCTGTACTACCATGCTTGGCCCCAAACGCACACCAAAAAAACAGTATGAGGAAGGAGAGAGTAAGACATGGGAGTGAGCGTCCTTCAGGACTATAGCTGCAACTAATCCAATGGACGGACACTCTGGGGATGCGTTTCTGCATAAGCATCTTGACTGGTATCCTGAGCAGATAACAGATCAAAACGCATAAAAAGGATTGGTTGTAACCCACCTTTTTTTGGGTACATTGAAGTAAGGACGTAAAACAAGCTCTTCATCTCAGCTAGAGTGACCAGCTCAATTGCA
Organism: Danio kyathit; assembly: GCA_903798195.1. Classification (NCBI taxonomy): domain Eukaryota; kingdom Metazoa; phylum Chordata; class Actinopteri; order Cypriniformes; family Danionidae; genus Danio; species Danio kyathit. The sequence continues at coordinate 14,235,457 of LR812521.1, read as the reverse complement.
TACTTCGACAGAAGGACAAAAAGGTGGCGCGGCAATAACCGATGTGAAATACACACCTGTGAACTTAGGACTTGGGCGCGATAACTAGCCAGTGGAATGGACTGTGACGGTGGAGCGATCCACTGCAGGAAGAACGCCCAGTGGAAATGGGCCCGGCGGGGGAGCAGTCTTCCGAGCACACCAGGAGATGACCTGCCCCATCGCACATGGCTGATCTCTCACCACAGAGTACTCCTGGGCAAAGTCCCTGACAGGGACGACGAGTAGGCCTGGAACATGGATGCGCCAAGAACGTGAGCTTTGTCGGTGTGGCGCATATCTTTCAGGGTAGGCCAGGGGTGGCATTTCTGGACCACTGTGTGGCCATCGTCCTCCTCAGGGCACAGGCAGTTGACTTGAAGGTCATAAGAGCATAGTCTGCCACCATGCGGAGCTTATGCATAAGCTTGGGGAAGAACCTCCCTTGTGCAGCACGGCCAGCGCTTGCGGTGGTACAGTGTCAGTGTGGGCTCTGGCTGTGAGAGACACAGATTACCCACCCTCCTTGGATGGGGGTCTCAGCTTACCCCTCCAGGTGGTGGCGCCCTTCACCTGAGAAATATTTTCGTACCCGCTGACCGATCCGCCATCAAGGAAGGTGCGGGCTGAAGTGCAGGGTTTAGAGGACCGGGTGTAGAAAAACTTCCTTTATGCCTGCATGTGCTCACTGTGTGCTCCCAGGAAAAAGGGCACAGGGTCTGGAAAAATTACATTAATTAAATCAGCCCACGCATCGCACCCTCTAGTCAGTAACACTTAATATTGTCCATTACACATTTTATTTAGTTTTTTTTTTGTATAATACATGTTTGGCATTAGGCTAAAGCTGCTTCATTATCTTCAAAGCACTTATACATATCATGTTTTCAGTGTTTATTGTGTTAAAACACAATGAATATGTGTTTTCAGGGGTACACCTCTTACCCCATTGCAGAATATGGTCTCTGCAATCATGGGGTTAACCTTGAATTGCAGTGCTAAATGTTTGTTTCAGAGTATCGTGTATGTTTTATTTCGTGGATATAGTCATTAATGCTGTAACACATGTGTTCTACAAAATACTGAAATTTGAACAAGAATGTGTCTCATTTCATTGTGATACATTCTGACTAAAATGCATCACCCTTTGTAAACTAGGCAGCATTAATCAGGTTTACATTGCTGACTCTCTCTGTCTCATTACTTTAGCCATCTTTGCCGTTCTCATGGTAAGCCTATGTACATTGCATGATAAACATGGGTTGAAAAAGCTACACATTTGATTGAAAATAGATTGACTGAATCAAAAAGGCTTTCAAATTGCACAATGACAATAAATAATATAGATCACACTTTAAAATTAAATTAACGCGCCTGGTTTAAAAATAGTAGAAAGTACAGATATTCAGTAACAGGGAGTGTGCATCATGTAAACAGCAGTCAATAAAAGAAATATTAAAAGATGGAAAATATGTAATCTGAAGTTATCAGGAGATGGTAAAATGACATACTTTGCTCCTTGTTGTTATACATTAAGACTTTTGTCTTTGTTTTCTTGCGTTTCTACATCTAGTGAGGCTTAAAACAGTTTCAGGCCTTCATGGCAACAGTTTTAATAATTGACAATATGTGGAAATGCTGTGCAAAAAGGTGACCTGCTGTTATTTGTTTTTCTCAGATACATTATGAGCAGTGTAAAACATAATTATAGATAACCCAGTATTCTGTTTATCTGGGGTTTAGGATTACTTGGGTTTAGCAATTTCAAGTGTGA